>JAFIDM010009631.1:53169421-53182272 GCA_023159025.1 Thereuonema tuberculata
AAAAAAAAAAAAAAAAAAAAAAATACACTTTCAGTTTAAATTTTGTTGATAAGTGTTGTTAACAATTCTTTGATAATTTCTTCTTTCTCTTCAATAATTTCATCTGTTTCCAAGTTATCAAAGTTGGAAATTTCACTTAGTAATCCACCATTGCAGTAATTAGTTTTATCCTTACTTTTATCAGATTCTTCACTTTCCCAGGAATCTAAAACAAAAAATTCATTAACTGGGAGATAGTCATCAGAATCAGAATCTCTTTTCATATCATAGTCCTCAATTTCTTCATTTAAGCCATCAATTTCTTCAGCAAAATCTTCAGTTTCACATGGCATCTCTTCAACATTTGATGCCATTTCTAGACTAGTTTTACATAAATCTTTATCATCCAAACAAGAAACCTGATCTAAGACAGAAACTATTACATTTGTTATCGATTCATCATCAACACTATGTTCATTTTCTGATTTTAAAGAAACTGAGTCCATTCTTTTACTAACTTGATCTTCATTATGTTCTGTACTTAGGATAATATTAGTTACTAATTTTCTTTCATTTTCTTCCAAATTTTCAGTTTGCAATTGAAGATTGTCATTTAGTTGTACTGTTACTAATTCTTCCACTGGATTAATAACAGTAGCAATTTGCATATCCTTGTCAGAAGATTCTGAACCTACATCTTTAAGTTCACTCGACTGTAACTGATTAATAATTGAAGCTAAAAGTTCCTGAATTATTTCAGCAGCATTTTCATCTTCAGATACCTGATATCTATTTATGTAATTAGGTGATAATTCAGTTCTGTTTACTGATTCAAAATTAGAATTATTATTTCTTTCTTTGTTGTCTATTAAGTCTGAAGTATATCCTTTTGTAGGTGTTAAAATAGAATGTTCTGATAGTCCATCATCTTCAGGAACAATCTCCTCAGCTACACAAACTGGCATCTCTGCTTCAGTGGTGGCAGAAACAGTATTTGAAGTACATTCATACGCAACACATTTCAGTTTCAGCAAATCACCATATTTGAAATTTAAAACTTCAGTTAATTCATTACATGCTTCCTTTAGTTCCTCAGAATTCTTAGAAAACTTTCTACTACTAATTAATCGTTTTTTATTAGATTTCTGCAGAATTTCAGAAAGCTCTTTAATTTGGTTTTTCAAAGATTCCATTCTTGAAGATAATGAAATCGATATAGATTTACTTTTTTTAACTTCTTTATTTGTTGACCACAAACTTTTATTTTGCTTGTTGCACATACAGCAGATTCCTTGACTAAGCTGTGGCGTGGCAGAAGAATGGATATTTTTCAACTGAATTTCATCTTTTGATTCTGTAGTAGAAGGCATGATTTTAATACCTTCATCTAGTCTACGTAGCACAACTTTAATATCCTTTACTTCTGTATTACTTTTGCAGACATCTTTTGAAGTATCAACTTTTTTGTCAGTTTTTTGCTTAACTGAATTCAGTGTTTTCATACATACAGTTTTGTCATCAAGTTCTGGTTTATATTTACTGGAAATTTCTTTAGATATTCCTTTTTTTATATGTAACTTCAACGGAGATGTTGCAACTCCAGTTTTGGGTGCTGTCTGAACTCTTGATCTAAGCTTTACAAGGGTTGGTGTGTCCATCATCTGATATTCAAGATCTCTATCAGTCTGTTTTGGAAGGCTTGACTTTTTCAATGCTTCATTAGACTTTGCAGTTTTCTGAATATTCACAACACATTCTGATTTATTATTAGATTTAATTTTATTATCATTTTGATGAGGTATCTTTCTTGAATTACTTCTACGATGAAGAGTTTCAACTGAACTGCTACAAGGTAGTTTTTTGATAGTATTTATTGTAACGTTTTTACTTTGTTTTAAATCACCAACTTTATTCTGCTTTATTTTACCTTTTTCCGCTCCAAGTTTTTCTTGGACTAATTTTGGCATTTTTTGAAGTTTGTTTCGTAATCTTGTTTTAGAATTTTCTGCATTATCAGGAACAGTTTCATCAAGAAGCATTGGCATTTCATTTACACTTAATTTTTTTCTGCTCTTATCGGAATTTGAAAAACAGTGAACTGATGAATCAGGTTTACCAATGAAATTTAAAAATGCTGATGGCTCAACAGAATTATCTGAAGTAGCTTGAATTAGTTCAGAATCACTTGAAGATCTTGAGGCTTTTGATTTTTTGATATTTCTGTAAGCCATTTGTGTTTTTTTGTCATCTGATGTCTTCAATTCAGATGAATCATATGATCTTTTCCTTAATGACCTCATAGTTTGTCCATTCCTTAGAGAAGTATTAAGTGGTTCTGATCCCCGATTTATTTTATGATCAGAGGTCAGAGACACTGTCAAAGAAGCATTACTTGCATCTTTTTGTTTAACATTATTTATGTTAGTCTTTTTGTTGAGCTCAGATCTTTCATATGAGACATGGGATTTATCTATGTTCTGTACTGTTTGCTTGCACTTAGTTTTAATCTTTTTTAAATAATCACTAACTTTAATAGATTGATCTTGAGAAATTGGGCCAATTACTTCTTGTATATCTTGTAATTTTAGAACCAGAACAGGCATTGGTCGTTTTCTTTCTTCTAATAGCAAATCTTGTTTTATTTTAAAGTCTTTCTTGTCTATATCCTTACTCTTGGACTGTAGTGTTGTTGAAACACTGTTAGTAGTTACAGTAGTTTCTTGTTCCTTTACTGTTCTACTTAATGGTCTTTTCTGTTCAGCCTCTTGAATCTGTGCACACAACATATTAATATACTGCAACTGTTCAGTGACTTCTGTATACAAGCCACCCTCATTCCCTTCCCTATCATCAATGGAGTAAGCTGCCGAATTTGATGATGCCATGTTCTCTGAAAGAATATTATAAAAACTTGATTTGAAGGGTTTTTTTGGTTTACGTGAACCCAAAAAAGTGAATGCCTTCTTAGGCTTTGGGGCTAATTTCAATTCCGAAGTATCTGATTTTAGTGCATCTTTAAGATCAAATGCAAGTAAATCATTTCTATTAGTTTGAGGTTGTGTCTTAACTGAATGGGTAACAGAAGTTGATTTTGAATTTCCTGGTTGACTTGTCTTCTTGGGTAGTTTTTTTAAAACAGGATAACTTTTGTAGAGGAGATGACCATTTATTTCTGATTTTGAAAAGCGCTTATGTGCATCAATACCTGTGTTTTTTGACAGCAAAGATGATATTGATGTCCTTAATTTGTTTGGAAGATCTTCTTTCTCTATTGGAAGAGAACTTTCAGAATTTTGGTTATTTAAAATTTCATTGTTATAGGGGGGAAAGCAATCATGTGTTAACAGTCTCCTTCTATTGTTCCTGGACACACATTTATTTGTTCTTTCTGAATTGTCCTGAACTTCTTCAGGAAACTGATTCCAATTTTGAGTCAAATGAGAATTACTTTGTGCATTTGGCAAACCGTTCTTTCTTTCATGTGGCTTAATACTGCGAAATAAGCTTCGGCCAACTCTTGATTTCTTCTTTCGATCATTAACAATATTTGAAATAGAATATGGGTCCTTGTATCTGAGAGCGGCCGATTCTAAGCAAAAATTTGAAAAACCCTCTCTAGAATGATTATCAAAGAATGTGGTATTTGTCTGAGAAGTTGTTTTGATTGCACCATTCTCAAGATATTCTACTGAATTTGAAAGGTAATTGTCTGGCAGTATAGCAACTTCATTAGTGAAATGGGGAGTTTCTTGCCTGTCAGATTCTGCCTCTTCAAAATTGCTTGATTTCACCAAATAGACAGGATATGGAGTTTCATCTCCATTCAAAGCTTCAGAAACAGTGGTGTAATCTTCTTCATAACACACAGAGCTTTCTTCATTAAAATTTGAAATTACTACTGAGTCAACTTCTGCTACAATATATTCAACATCACTTGTTTCTTGAACGTCACAAATATCTACACAATTTTTTGAAATTACAACATTACAAGAATTTAAATCATTTGCTGTACCTCTTTCAGAAATAAGCAGTTCACTCATCTTCTGAAGTTTTCCAGTTCTAAATTGATGAAACACCCATCAACATCACTATCTTAGTAGCACTTCTTATATCATGATTTAATTGTCAGTTAACGTTTTTTTTCCCTGACTTAAAACCAACAGCAACTTTTCAGCATGTTAAAAGAATAATTGCTTCACCAAAGATGTACTTGTTGTCATTTATTTAAAATCTGTAAAAAAAAAAATGTATATATTAATTATTACAGAAAAGCAAAAAACAGTTACAAAAATACTTCAACGAAAGAAATTTTTGTTATGCTAATAAATACACATTTTCATTTTCAACTAGAAAGTTTTTTTTTCTCAAATTAGATTAAATGTAGCGTAGTTATATAATATCAAAGCCATAGTCTAAAACTACATTTTTTTTAAATAAATCATTTTAATTAAATAATAAACTAGAGGCAATCAAAGTGTTGTAATGTCATCAATTATACAATGGTGATTTTCTATAATACCACTAGATCATGATTAATGGAACTAAACCTCTTATTAATTAGCCCACGTATTACAAGCTGTAATGAAGCAATAGTATCACTTGTAGTCACACCTTTCCCTGTCTATTAAAATTCCTACAAACAGAGAACTTCAATCTTTAATCTTCATGGCCCAAACCATGACAAATACAAATCAATTCCCTACCTAAAAGAAAGAAGAATTTGCCTTATGTTTGAATGAACCAAAGATATTGAATATATGGATACACCTAACATATTAAGGGCTACTTAAATACAGTGACTGCTCAACTGAAAGTGGACACCGGCTATAGTGGAACAACCCATGCAAATTCGGGCAATAATTTGAATATATTCGTTATAAAACAACACGATCATGTATAGTTGGAGTCATTTGGTGTCTAACCACGTGCTGAGGTAAAATGCCACCATCAAAGCAGCTGAGCGATTTTCAACGTGGAGTAGTCATAGGCTGCCACATTAGTGGCCACAGTGTGCGAGCCATAGCAGCAACACTGAACCTGCCAAAGTCGACTGTGGGTGCTATTATCACGAAGTGGAAACGTGAAGGAGTGGAAAGACATCGTCATGGAGGTGGCCGAGCCCGCATGCTGACCGACATAGACCAGAGGGCCCTAAAGCGGTTGGTACGGCAGAACAACAGCAGCAGGGCTTCCAGCAGGCAACGGGAACAACTGTCAGTACCACAATGATTCGTCGGTAGCTCCATGCCTTAGGGTACACCAGTGGGGCTGCTGCTCACAAGCCTAACATCACCCCTGTAAACGCCCAGCATCATGTGGCATGGTGTAAAGAGCAACGATCTTAGTCGATGGACCACTGGAAGAGTATTATATGGAGCGATGAATCACACTTCACACTCTACCGATCGGATAAGCACATCTGGGTGTGGCATTTGCCAGGGGAGCGGCGGCTGCTACCTGAGTGTCATCCCAACAGTGAAATATGGTGGTGATGGTAAGATTGTGTGGTTGTGTTTTTCTTGGTTTGGACGTGGCCCGTTGGTTGTGATAGAGGGGAACACTGTATCCACACAGTATCTGGACGTTCTAGACAATTTCATGCTTCCTATGTTGTGATCGTAGTTCGGTGAAGGGCCATTTGTGCTCCAGCATGACAATGAACCGAGCCATAAGGCCAGTGTTGTCAGTGCCTGGTTTCCGAAGAATAATGTTCAGGAACTTCAGTGGCCCGCCCAGAGTTCGGACCTCAACCCTACTGAAACCCTGTGGGATGAATTGGAGCGTCGGATTTGTGCGCGTCCGATGCGACCGCAAACACGCATCCAACTTGTGCAGGCTTTGAAGGAGGAGTAGGCAAAAATACCGGTTGCTTGCTATCAGAAACTGGTGAAGAGCATGCCATGGCGTGTGGATGCTGTGCTTAGGGCAAAAGGCCCCAATACGCACTATTAGACACGCCGTAAATAAAGCATCTGTTCCATACCACAGGTGTCCACTTTCAATTGAGCAGGCAGTTGAGGAGTCAAACAACTGTTCTTAGATACATCAAATTTCAGAGTTAAGAGCATATTCATATTGTCTAACTGGTTAGAATTTAGTTTATGATAATGAATCTTAAGCGATTCATTAATAAGGATCCAACTTGTAAGTCCTTAATTAACTGAAACAGTTTAGCATCAATGATATCAACATTTTCAGATTTAGTCACGTACTTTACATATCAATTGATTTTGGTTTATATAAGTGGCTTTAAAGACTGCTTCATTTTGAGTCTTAACTTGGGACATAGAAAAGTAGTTTTCGGGACTTTGTAAGTATGACTCCATTCCTGTTTTTCAACAATCTAGATAACTACATAACTAACTGTTGTGTTGTCTGTCCATCCTGAGATATTTTGAAATTTGCATCTGTTTCTCAATTGCCTATCAAAAATAAAACTAATACAGTGAAACCTCCGAATAGCAGACAGTCACGGGATCGGAAGTTTCGTCCGTTATTGGGGAGGACTATCTTTTTTTCAATTTTTAGCTTATAGCATGTCATTTAATGAAAAATTACGTACAATCTTAAATTTCTACAATTAACATTGCCCTATGAGAAAATATGAACAACTGCAAACTGTTTACTATTTTCCCTTTTAAATGAATGCTAATCCATTAGTCTTACTTAAAATAATAAAATTAATTACAGTATTAATTTTGTCATTAATTTAAGTAAGACAACGGATTCGAAAATTAATTTTATTAACTAAAGTAATCAGTTAACAGAGTTTGACATTTCTTTTTTGCATTGAAAACATGTTTCTCAATATGAATATTTAAATCGTTTAACTTTGCAAGGCCTTCAGAGTCCCTTTTTGCTTCCAACGCCTTTTCTTGCAATAATGGCCCACTAATGGGAATGTTTTTTGCTCGTGCAGCACAAAACTAATCGAAGACAACAGAGTCGATTGCATTTGTCTCCGTTTCCGAACTTTGATGTGTTTGGAGTTTTCGTTGGAGTTCGTGATCCATAATTTCAAAATTTCCTCTGGACGCTACGTATTACTGTAGCCTGATTCTATTGCTTTTGAAAAGCAACACAAGATCGTTCATTTTCTGTAGAATGTTGTCCGTTATTGGGAGTGTCCGCTGATCAGAGGTCAATACATGGAAACGTCTATATTAAGGGACTGGGGATTGCAAAATTGTCCGCTATTGGGGGGTGTCCGCTTTTCGGGAGTGTCCGTTAGTGGAGGTTTCACTGTATATCCAATTCACAATATTTAAGAAAACAATAATGGAATGGTGAGTTATGAACAACATTTCTAAGTTTTCTTGTAGAGTCAACAAATCAAGGCACTCCTTTCTCTGAAAGTTACAAGGCCTATGACAGTTACAACAATCAGCAGTACAGAAAGGTACAGGATGCAAAGAATCATTGAATGATGTAGTCCTATAACCCAAAGCTGTAATCTGAAAGAAAACTACATCTCTTGTCAGAAGAGGTTGATTACATCTAATGGTATGTCATAGGATTTGAAAACGAAGATTTCTCAATTCATTATTGGAACTGAGATGTAAAAAAATCTGTTATTCTCAATGAAAGAAATAGTAGAATTACATTATCATTATCACACAACTGACAAAATGATAAGGTGGCAACTAACAGTATTTCAGACACATGCCACATAAAGAGGTATCAACTTAAGATAATTCACATTTATGCTCTATTCCAATGAGGAAGTTCAGAATATTTTTTTTTACAAAGAGACGCTAATAAGAAAGATAAAGATTCATTTGGATGATTATTTTTGACGACTTAATGCAAGAAATGATAAATAACGCAAGAGTTGGTGGTGTTGGCTATTGAAAAGCTGTAAAACAACATCAGGATAAGGTTTTAAAGATAGGAAAAACATCAAAAAGTGTAAATTACAATTGACTGCCATTTTGAAACGGGCGATCTGATTTGGTTGAAATACAAAACCAGCAAAGTCCTTAAGGTATCTAGCTCCCATAAAAGTTTTAGCTCAAAAGCTCAAAATGTACAGCAGTTATCCACATCACAACTTTGAGGTCACGCCTTACTTCTAAGGCCTGCCCCCTAAAAACCCATGAACAGATTTTGACTTTTTTGTTACTTATTTGTAGTTTAAACCAATGCCCTAAAAGATCTAAAGTTTGTAGCAAAAGCTCTAAAAACTCCTTGAGTATACGGGTTTGAAGATAGGAAAAATTATCAAAAAGTGGAAATATTTCGTGGGAAGAATCTGAATGTCTCATATATATATATATATATATATATATATATATATATATATATATATATTTGTGATCTACAACCCCTGATCAGAGCTTATCACAGGCTCATCTGTTCAGATAGGGGAAAATGCAATAGTGTATTTTTCCTTTGGAAAATAAACTAAATATCTAATTTGCTTTTATCAGTTTCTACAATTAGATTCCAACAGAAAAATTTAAAGGATGCAAATTTTTTTATTCTTTTTTTTTTTCTGATCGAGATTTTTGTAGTGCTCAAATAAACAATTATAAATTTATTGTCCCAGTAATGAGAGAATCTTTCAAAACAAAACAAACAAACTTTTCACTAAAACATTTCTATAAATCAGAATATGCCAGATTATTTTTTAAAGTGATTTTTTTTAACATCAATAGAAACATACACATGTGAGAGCATCAGTCGCTAAGAAACACTAACAAAATAGTAAAGGGTTAAAAATACAATCTTCATGAAGCTTAGGCCAGGTTGAGAGCTTGCTAAAATTTGTTTCATTCTCTTTGTACATTGCATTGTGTAAAGGATGCATTACTTTGAGCAAAAAGTGAAATTTAAGCATTTTAAAATTGTCACCAAAATTCCTTTATCACAAATGGAATCTTCCCACATGACTAAGATTTTTAGGAAACAAAAGTATTCTTATCAAAAGTTCTGAAGCTAAGTGTATGAGGTTTAAGCTTCCTTCATATGATTTGTACATAATGAAAGGAAATACATTAGCAGCTGTTAGGCAAACTTGCTCATCATTAACTTATAGCTGGTGGTGACGTTTTGTCGCTACAATAATAAAGTCAACCAAGTGATAAAATTCATTATATCAATATTTGACATTATCTATCCATAAGACACTGTACTCCTTTATATTTTTTTAAAACCCTCTCCCCATTTATTGTATCATTTAGGATCTTGATAAAATCAAGTGTTCATTTTTATTTACAATATACTTTAATTTTTATATGCGATTTAAAGTTTTCCTTTTATTTGTCTGCTTGCTTTATCTGTTTTGAAAAGCATAAATAATTTTATAAATCTAACTGTAAGTAAGACAAACTTAATTAAATTTCAAAATGGTTGTCTTTTTTATCAGACAACTCAAAAGATTAAACTTCAGTATAAGTGATTGAAGGATGATTTAAATAATATTTTTTATCACAAATTGTTTTGTAATTCTTTTAAGAATTATTCTTAAAAGGAGAAAAATTGACAAGTGATGATCTTTTCTCTATTTTTGTCTGTATAACAAGTAAGCAGAAATGGAATTGCGAAGACAATGGAACAATGCAATCATGAGAATGCTTCATCCTTTCATTTTGGCATGACTGCAGCAACATTACTGGGAATCTCTAATTAAGATGAGGAGCCATTTAAATTTATATATTTGAACTTGTGTTTCAAAGTCCTTTCAGAATATAATATTTTGGGTCGTTTCATCATTATTGGCCGATTCTGACACAAATAAGAAAAGCAGCAGTTACAAACAAAGGAGTACATTTTATTCAGAAAAATATCTTTCCTCAGCATCAATATAATGTACCCAACGTGTTTTCAGTGCAAAACTGCCACGATGGCAGAAGCTGGCATCAAAAGTGGTCTAAGAAATCGCTAATGACATGAATCACACCATCCTGGTTAGTGGACCATTACCCCCCACCCCCCAAGAAGTTGTCAAAATGGCAAAACTTGTGAAATTCTGAGAAGCCAAGTCTGGTGAATACGGAGAGTGAGGAAGGACCTCGTACCACAAGGCATTCATTTTTGCATGCTTCCAAGAGACATGTGGTCGTGCTCCATCAAGCAGGAGTATGGGACCCAAACGATTGACAAAAGATGGTTGTTTGTTGCATGATATCTGGTGACATTGGTTCAGCTGAAGGCAGTATATGGCAGCTGCGATGTCTGGCCACACTGTAAACACCCATATGCACCACACTCGGCAGTTCTCCACACAAAGATCAGATCCTTCTGTGTGTGTGGAAGTCTGGTTTGGACATTTGTTTGGGTGGTTCCCCATTACTGAGCCACTGTGCTGTTCGCTTTCTTTTGACATAAAGCACCCATTTTTCATCAACCATTAGGATCCGATGCAAAAAAGAGGGTGCTAGCCTCACGTGTTTGAAGGGCAAGGCATGTTTCCAGACGCTTTCTGCTGCTGTTCGTGTGGAACCGAGGTATCCAGTTATTTAACCTTGCCCATAGCTGCCAGATGTCTGGAAACTTGTTGGTGATATGGTAAGTTCGGCACTGAGCTCACGTACGGTGGATGTTGTTTTTTCTTTCACTTTCTGCCTTAACTGTACCACGTCACGCACAACCGGCTCCTGGCTTATGGTCGATGTCAACATCATCGGTACAACACTTTGAAAACAGTCTATAGACAGTTCTGTCACTCATCGTACCGACACCCCACGTTTTATTGATATTGGCAACTGTTTCAGACACATTATGTCCAAGTTTGAATTCCTGCAAAATCAGCAATCTCACTTCGCATTGCTCCATGACGTCACAAACTGATTTGATCTGACTGAAATATTTTTAACACGTGGACTGAATCCATTCACTTGCCAAAGGCATTTGGTAGTTCCTACTACGATGTGTTCTTTTTAACTGGCTCTGTAAGTTAGTCTTGTCGGAATCGGCCAATAATTATGAAACGACCCAATATTACAAATATTTTGGTTTGTGGGCTAAAAACTGTTTCTGTTTAGTTCCATATTTTACCAAAGTTGTAAAAGTTTTTGGCAAGGAATTTGATATGAAGGTATGATGAATAGTTGCAGACAATATTCCATGGACATAGAATGTAATACAATTCAATGATTAGTAATCCAATGTCAACAAATATTATTTCATTTAATTTTTAATATCCTTCACAATCAGCATAATTGATCTCTGAGCAGTAGAACACTAAAACATGTTAACATAGTATTAAATCTTGTTCATCATCATAACTTCATAAGTAAATCTGTGAAACACTTTCAAGAAAGAAAAGAATCGATCAGTTTATGGTAATAAGGCAGGCCATTTGTATCCATAAAGTTTATTTTTTTAAAAAAAAGAAGCAGAATTTTCGAAGGACGAGGAAGAAGAGGTAGGAGACACTACTTAGCCTACAATTAAGGTGAGCGAAGTGAAAGACCATTTAAATTTTGTTATTCAATATGTTGAACAATCGGCAAATGAAAATGTGTTTGCAGATTATGAACACCTCCGTCAGTTATTAACTGAGAAATAAGCAGGAAACAAACCCAGCAGAAAATAAATTATTTTTTTTAAACTAATAAATGTAAGCAATCAACATGAACCAGTACCTTCTTGTTCTAAAAGATTAATGCAGTGTGTAGGCCTAAGCAGTAGCGTACCAAGGGGGGGGGGGTCCACCCCGGGCCCCCCATCAGCCAGCCTAGGGGGCCCCACCAAGCAGCTTATTTCCTTTTTTTTTTTTTTTTGGTTGGTAAAGCAAGACTAGGGGCCCCCTCCACACAAGATTTCCTTTATTTTTATTTTTTTTTGTTGTAAAAGCAAGTCTAGGGGCCCCATCTACAACTCCCGCCCCGGGCCCCCAAAGGCGTTGGAACGCCGCCCAGTATACATTTTTTTCAATTCAACCTACTATGTTGAAGTCTGTTTTTTATTTGATGTGTAATAAACACTTTTTATAGCTAATTATTGTACTTTCATTGATATACACGTGCTGCATTACACCCCTATAAGAATTATTTTTATAAACCGGACTTTCATTAAAACAGACAACCTTCAGTCCGTTATATTGAGGTTCTACTGTATTTTCAGAAAATAACCCTCTTCTACAAAAAGATTTGAACAAAGCTTTACTCCATGCATGGTAGGAATGTAGTCCATACTTCACAGAATATTGCATAAATAAAAGCATAAATAAATGCTATATTTATGCTTTTATTTTGTTTTTTATTCTAAATCATGTTCTAAGATACTTGAATAATAAACTATTTAAAATACACCAGTTTTTCTTTTTAACAATTTTACATCAAAAAATGGTTTTTCTACACAATCTATAAATAAACTGGATCAAAAAAAAAAAAAAAACCCTCATTAACAAGTTGGAAGTCATATACTGTTAATCTAATGAAATGACATTCACAGTAATTCAATTGAGCGAGAACTTAATGCAATAACAATAATTACTGTTGCCATCAGTAATTGAATCAATTGACAATCACTGATTGAACTTAAGATATTATTTACAAGTAAACTAACAAACCAACAAAACCAAAAATTTTAATGTAGACAAAAGTGTTGCTGCTACTTTAACTTAGAAATCAAAAACAAATTTTCAATAACAATGTGCGAGAACAAATTATTTACAAGTGACATCCTGGGACAGCTGTTTCACACTCAAATTTTCAATTTTAAAACACAGCAAAACATCTTAAGCCTACTAGATGCCAACCAAAAATATTTTTATATAGGGAATTAAAAATTAAAAACATCCAATTATTAATAAATATCAATACACTAGTCAGGTAATGTCGCTTCGCTCCGGAACCCTTGCATATATAGCATTAAAAAATATATATATATATATATATATATATATATATATATATATATATATA
>JAFIDM010009631.1:53187057-53204685 GCA_023159025.1 Thereuonema tuberculata
TTTCCCCGTATTTATTAAAAAGGCCTAACGTATAAAAAAATCCTTCGGTAAAGAATGGCACCAACTTAATTTGTTTCGCGCCTCTGTAGTTCTTTCAACCGATTGGAACATTTTTATTCAATAAATACCTCACCCATCTAAAGATAATGTAGTATACAGTCCTCTATCGTCGACATAAAAAAGAAAAAAAAAAATTAAAATACACTACTACGCTTTCATTAAAATAGGCCTAAATGGAATAAAAATAAGAATGTAGGTTTAACTGCTACAGCAAATACACAAACTCGTTTTGCATTTTAAACTTTCAAATCTGGAGGGAAAATTTCACCAGCTCCTCCTCCTGTCTGAAACGGCTCCGTTTAAAAGATTTTTTCGATGATATTACCAAGTACGACAATCCTATTAAGTTACATTAATGTCAACAACGTTTATTGTTAGCTTAATGTTCAAATGGTTGTATTTTAATGATAATGCAAAAATGATGGTGACAAAATTATGTTAACTTAGTAAAGCTTTAAAATATGCTTTTTTTTTTAAAAAAAAAAGTATATACCAATTCAGTTATCCATGCAAGGAGAAGCAACCGCAATACCAAGAAACACAAAAATAGCGCGAAATAATAAAATATGGACTTAATACAATGTTGCGTTTTATTTCAGACTTTATCCATTATCCTTTATTCAAATGATTGTTACGGGCGGCAGAATTTCTGCTTACAAGAAAGCTAAACAAATAAATAATCATTAACATGACTACCGCATTTTTTGTAGCAACTTGAGGGTTTGCAATAATAGTTACACACGCAGCATTACCGTAAACAGTGTTTCTTTGAAGCTAAAACAAAAGCTTAAATTGATAATAACAACAAACAAATATGATATCTCACGTGTTTTCTAACATCAGTAACAATAATTACCTCACGTTTGAATTAAATTTCCTCCTGCATTCTTAGTCACAGCATTTCCTCTCGTTCATTGCGCACTGGCCTTTGCGGTTCCACCAAGTGACGTGGAAGAAAGTCCAGGAGTTCTTTTTGAAATATTTAAACGTATTTGTCTTAAACGGATAGATTTCAATTAAATTAATTGAATAAAATTCGAATTATTTTTTAGTTTCAAAACTAACAAGTAGTTGTTGAGTTTTTTTTTTTTTTTTCTTTTTTGTCTCCCCCCCCCCCAACAAATTATTCAAATCTGGAAGTTTTGGCAAATTAAATCATGGAAGGTTTCGATATTCAAAAACGTATAAAGATTTCACGTCTTTTAACGAACAGCTTCGTAAATTTCATTGAAATAAGCGATCTTTATTATATAAACTCACATCTTTCTTCTTGTAAAAGATATTTAATTATTAAATACATAATACATTTTCGATAGTTTTCGTTCTCTCTTTTTCAGGCCTAAGTAATAACAATTCATATAGGAAACCCTCGTAGTTTCATTTTTAATTATAACATATTGTTATATGTTGTTTGTTTGTTATATTGCATAATATTATTACACTATAATTACAATATGACAATCATTATGTTATATAACAAACATGTTTTTTGATTCTTTTTATACAATAAGTGAAATATATACAAAGGTTTGGAAAGCATTATTTCTTAATTTAAATCCTTATTACGTAAATATTGAACTTTTAATACAATAATTCTTTAATGTTTTTTTGCTTGACATTTCTTTTGTCACTAATTCCTTCGTTCATTGGACTATTAGGTTTTCAATTTCTACTCCCTCATACCTATTTATGTTTTTTCCTTTCGTATTTCTTATATAAATACTCTCTATAATCTTTCTGGTCATGGTATTCTTTTCTATTCTGATTATTTTCACTTCTTTTTTCATTACATGTGCATTGCTGTGGCAATGTTCTGCCACCTCAGAATTCTCTGTTAATGTTTTCTTTATGTTATTGGAATGTTCTAAAACCCTTTCTCTTAATGTTCTTTTACTTTCTCCTAGATAGAACATTCCACAAATGTCGCAATCTATTCTATATATATCACCCCCATTTCGTTCTTATTGTCACTTCTATTAATTTTCTTACATAAAATGTTTTTAATTTTATTTCGGTATTGGAAAATTACTTTCATGTTATATTTTTTGCAAATATCTATTAAATTTTTGCTGTATTTTTTTTTTTTTTAAATAAATACAGCAAAAATGACTATTCTTTGTGAGGGTTCATTATTATCTATTTCTTTAATTTTCAATTTATCATAATTTCTTTTTACTTTGTCTATATAATTTGAGGTATATCCATTATACAAACGAATTATGGTAAGAACTTAGAGGTGGCAGAACATTGCCATGGCAAAGCACATGTAATGAAAAAAGAAGTGAAAATAATCAGAATAGAAAAGAATACCATGGCCAGAAAGATTATAGAGAGTATTTATATAAGAAATACAAAAGGAAAAAACATAAATAGATATGAGGGAGTAGAAATAGAAAACCTAATAGTCCAATGGACGAAGGAATTAGTGACAAAAGAAATGTCAAGCAAAAAACAGTTGATTTTAAAGAATTATTGTATTAAAATTTCAATATATACGTAATAAGGATTTCAATTAAGAAATAATGTTTTCCAAACCTTTGTATATTTCATTTATTGTAGAAAAAGAATCAAAAACCATGTTTGTTACATAGCATAATGATTGTCATATTGTACTTATAGTGTAATAATATTACACAATATAACAAACAAACAATGTATAACAATATATTATAATTAAAAATGAAACCCTGAGGGATTCCTATATGGATTGTTATTACTTAGGCTTGAAAAAGAGAGAACGAAAACTATCAAAAATTCGCTATGTATTCAGTAATTAAATATCTTTTACAAGAAGAAAGATGGTGAGTTTATATTATTTAAATATCTGAAGAATATGGAGAGAAAAGAATTAAAATATAAATATCAAAGAACTGTATTATAATTTAAAAGCATTAGCTCAATAAAATAACATAATTTAATTTAGTGTCAAGTCTAACAACCAATTCAGTTTTTCAGAAGTCTTTTGAAACAAATACAGGCCATAGTCGTTTGTATTTTTTTTTTTCCTTAAAATAAATAAATATAAACGATTCTTAAATGCATAAGGTAAAGTAGTCCAAAACATTAAATATTTAGCTTCACAATTCATTTTAAAACAAAGAGTCAAATAAGACAAGAAACATTATTATAAACAAAATACCAAATTCAGATTTTTATTTTTTGTGAATGATTAGCGAGATAAAATGTTTTTCCACAATATAGACAAAAAAATGTTAACAGACTTAAGTGTTGCCATTTGCCATCTTTTTTATACAATGATAATCTACTAAAACAAAATCTACTTCGAACTATACAGGGGCTATTTGATTAGATTAAGTAAAACCCAATTTACAGATCCTTTTTATATAGTATCCATTTCATTGGTTGTTGAGATGTGATTTATTTATTTATTTACTTATTTATATCAATAAATTACAAATCCAGATTTCTTCTTCAAGTCTCCTCTTCTTCTTAGCATAATTCTAAATACACTCAATACCAAAAAAAAAACCGACACACCTAGAAGCAGTTGTCCGATTGTAATGAAATTTCGTATGTAAAGACATTGGGACTGTCCATGCAAATGATTAAACTTTGGTGTCGAATGAATGAATAGCGAGAGCTACAGCGCATCGGAACTGCGCACTCAGCAGGTGTATATAAGAAGCGATTCTCAATCTGATGGTCAAAATTTCTGTTGCATTGCGAGTTAGGATACCTTTCAACAACTGAAAAAATGCCTCGCCGCAGGATTCGAGCTCATTACGTGCAACTGTCAGAGTTTGAAAGAGGTCGTATCATTGGATTGAAAGAGGCAGGTTGGGCAAATCAGAGAATCGCTCGTTATATGGGTCGAAGTGATGCGGCAATTAGAAGATGCTGGCAGGACTGGGTGGACAATGGCAGATTTCAGCGTCATGAAGGTAGCGGTCGCCCTAGGGCCACAGCAGAGCGCGAGGATAGAGTGATTGTCAGATCAGCTGTCACAGCGCCTGAATCATCGTTATCAACCATCAGATGTGCGACCCGCACACGAGTGTCCACCATGACCATTCACAGACGGCTGAGAGAGCAACATCTACGATCGCACCGACCGCTACGCCACCTGCCACTCACGCCTGCACACCGTCAAGCCAGATTACAGTGGTGCTTGGCTCGATCCGGTTGGAATGATGCTGTCTGGGGACGTATAGTGTTTAGCGACGAATCCCGCTTCCAACTGTGTCCTGACGATCGTCGCAGACGTGTCTGGAGACGCCCAGGGCAGCGTGCCGATCTTGCTTTCACTATTGCACGCCACACAGGCCCGCAACCAGGAGTTATGGTCTGGGGTGCTATTTCCCTCGATAGCCGGACCCCTTTGGTCGTCATTAGCGGCACACTTACAGCACAGCGGTACGTCGACAACATTCTGAGACCTGTTTTGCTACCCTTCCTTTTGCCTTGTTTTTCAGCATACCCTGGCCTTATTTTTCAGCAAGATAATGCCAGACCACATATGGCACGTGTTGCTAAGACCTGTCTTGCAGCTTGTGAAACACTTCCTTGGCCAGCCAGATCCCCAGATCTCTCTGCAATCGATCATGTCTGGGATATGATGAGAAGGCGACTGCATCCACCAGGGAATGTGGATGACCTAGCCCAACAATTGGAGCAAATTTGGCAAGAAATACAGCAGAAGACCATCAGGGAGCTTTATCACTCTGTGCCACGTTGTGTGGCAGCTTACATTCAGGATAGAGGTGGGTCAACACCTTATTGAGCTCGTTACTTTTTAACTCTGTAACTCTGAAATAAATCATTCAATTTGTCTGAAAGTTTAATCATTTTCTATTCTGTACATAATCTTCCTCTCCACCAATTTTTGTCTCCATCGGACAACTCTTTCTAGGTGCGTTGTTTTTTTTGTTAATGAGTGTAAACATTTCTTCGACAACTAATAATATATTAAAAAATATATTTAATACTATAACGAATTTCGGAAGAATTTTTCTTACTTCCTTCTTCAAGTTTGTTTAACAAAACAATATATTTTCAGGTGATATCTTTTCACTTCCCATACATAGTTATCAACAACTCTATTACACCATTAATATCTACAATCATTCATTATTATTACAATAACCCCTCCATGGTGTCTCTACCTTGAGATGGTGGATGGGGCTTGAGAGCACCAATGACCCCTAGAGCTATGCCGGCGGTAGCGTAGCTACTGGCAGGGACACCCAAGCCGGACAGGTCGAAGGGTAGGTGCCAGACAAAGCGAGACACCCTGGTCCTCCAGTTCGGGGGTTTTCACGTAGGGCCAGCAACCCAACTGATAGAAAATTTACCACAGCTACGAAACTGAAAGTCAATAGAAACGGACAGTCATTACGGAAACGATCTTGGCATGGTAAACGGACAGTGAATTTTGGATGTTGGAATGTACAGGGAATCTCTACTAAAATAGATCTGTTGCCGGAAGAATTGAAGAGATATAACATGGACTTGATGGTGTTAACTGAAACTAAGAAAAGAAGGAAAGGAGAAGAGCAGATCGGTGACTTTCTACATATTTGGAGTGGTGTACCGAAGAGTTCAAGAGCGAAGGCGGGAGTCTCATTTGCTATAAATAAAAAACTCAAGAACAAGATAATTGGATGGGAATGTATAAATGAGAGATTGATAGTATTACATACAATAATGTTCGCTAGGGAAATATCATTTGTAGGAACATATGCCCCAACAAACGATGCAAATGAAACTATTAAAGACCAGTATTGGGATTTATTGAAAGAGACAATAGAAAAAATACCACATAGAAAGGAACTATTTATTTTAGGAGACTTAAATGCCAGAATAGGGAATGAAAAAATTCAAAATGTCATGGATATATATGGCGAAAATGAAAAGAATGAAAATGGTGAAAGACTTATAGAGATGTGCGAACAGATGAACTTAAGGATTGGAAATTCATTCTTCCAACACAAGAAGATACATAAATATACATGGAGACAGGAGACCAAAAATCTAAGATCAATTATTGATTATATCATTGGAAGACAGAAAAGTACAATACAAATACAGGATATAAGGGCATATAGAGGGGCAGAATGTGGAACGGACCATTATTTGGTCAGAGCAAAATGTATCTTTCCATGGAAGAAGAAGAAACAGTTAAAAGAAGAATTACAAAATAGTGGGGACTCGTTACAACAAGAAAATTACAATATTGATCTGCTACAGGATGAAAGCATTAGAACATTTTATCAACATAGAATAGATAGAGAATTGGTGGAGATTTTGGACAAACAGCAGAGGAGATATATAACTACATAAAAAAACAAAACAAAAAAAATCGCCTATGAAGCTTTGGGTAACAGGGAGAAAAATAACAAAATGAGCTGGTTACCAATAGAGACCAAAAAGAAAGCTGAAAGAAAAAGAGAAGGGTATCTAAAATGGCTACAGTCAAAGACAGAAGAATATCACAGGGAGTATAGGGAAATAAAAAATAATTTGAAATATGAAATAAGAAAAATTAAGAATGAAAGATGGGAGAGGAAATGTGCAGAGATAAATGCCCAGATTGGATTTAGTAAATCGAGGGAAGCATGGAACGTCATCAAGGAAATGAGAAAAGAAGAAAATCACAGAATTAATTTAAATCTGATCAAAATGGAGGAATGGGTCAAGTCCTATTCTCAGCTATTACATGAACATAGACAACATTTTATAGAACAAGAGTATTGCTGCGATAATATAGAATTATATATATCAGAAGACGAAGTGAGAAAAGAACTGATAAATGGGAAGAACAGAAAAGCACCAGGACCTGGTGGGATCAATTTGGAATTAATCAAATACGGAGGAAGAAAAATTGTTAAATTAATCACTAGACTATTAAATGCCATAATACAAGAAAGAAATGTACCAAAAGAAATGAGTAAAGGTTTCATTATATCAATACATAAAAAAGGAGACAAAAAGCAATGCTTAAATTATAGAGGAATATGTGTTACTAACCCATTAATGAAAATCTTGGGAAGAATAGTGAGAAATAGACTGGAAGAGGAATTTATAACATCTGAAGAACAATGCGGTTTTACAACAGGGAAGTCAGGAATAGATCATATTTTTACAATCAGACAACTATTGCAGAAAAGCCAGAAAAAATGAAAGATATTCATTTGATATTTAAAGATTTAGAAAAAGCGTATGATAGCATTCCGAGAAAGCTTCTGTGGAGTGCAATGGAAACTGCTAATATAAGTAAGCCAATCATAAATCTAGTGAAACTTATGTACAAAGCCAATATGTGTCAAATAAAGATGGGATCCAGAGTTTCTAGAGAATTCAAAACAAGCAAAGGGCTTTTGCAGGGATGTTGCCTGTCACCCACCCTATTCAAAATATACTTGGATGTTGCGTTAAGGGACTGGAAAAGGAAATGTGAAAAAATGGGTATAAAGCTGAATGAGAACAAATACTTATTTAACCTACTATTTGCTGATGATCAAGTGGTAATTGCACAAAATGATGATGATGTTGAGTATATGATGAGGAAACTGTTGGAGGCATATACAGAATGGGGTATGAATATCAATTTTGGAAAAACAGAATACTTAACATCAGGCTTTAAGAAAGATCTGATAATAGAAGGAAAGGTAATAAAAAATGTATCTAATTTCAAATATTTGGGATCAGAACTGCAAGAACAGGGAAGAACAGAAATGGAAATTGGAAGAAGGATAGCAACTACAAGAAGAGCAATATCAGCAATAAATTCTATACTGTGGAGCAGAGATATAATAAATAGCACCAAAAAATTAATCTTTAATACAGTTATTGAAAGCATTTTACTTTATGGGGCAGAAACGTGGACAGTGAGTAAGGTAAATGAAAAAAAATTGTTAGCAACTGAAATGGATTACTAGAGAAGATCGGCCAGAACATCGAGATTGGAGAGAAAAACGAATATGGAGATAAGAAATCAGTTAAATATCAGAACAGACATTATAAAAGAGATAGATGAGAGAAGACTAAGATGGTTTGGGCACGTGACAAGAATGGGAGACAACAGATTACCTAGGGCACTGATGGACTGGCAACCAGAAGGTAGAAACAGAAGGGGAAGACCGAAAAAGCGTTGGAGAGATAACTTGAGGGAAAACCTGGAAAGATATGGACTGACAACAGCGGATGCAGAGGACAGAAACAAATGGCGAGACATTATGAGGAGGACTTTCAGTTGAGGAAAACCTCAGAAATGGGGAAAATCCTATAAAGAAGAAGATTATTACAATAAATGTTATTTCATAATTTTTGAAATTCTTCAATTGTTACAATTTTTTTGTTATTATTCATGCATTTTGTCACCATTTCTTTCGCCAATTTTACCAAAACATTCTCAATCTCCCAACCACTACTTCTATTGAAATTTATATTCTTAGTGTTTTTTATTATTAAACTCTAATAATTAATTTTCTAGTTTTGCAATCTTTTTCCAACATTAAAATTTTAACTTCATCTTTCATACAGTGACCCATTTGATTACAATGTTCTGCTACATCAGATTTATCTCCTAATTTATTTTTAATACAGTATACGTGTTCCGTGGCTCTCTCCTATGTAAATTTTATTGCAATTAAGGCACTCTTAATTCATAAATTAAGCCCATGTTAGCTTTTTGACTATTCACATTGACCTTGTGACATAAAATATTTTTTAATTTGTTCTTGTACTCAAATGTTACATTTACTTCATATCTTTTACACATTTTCTTTAAATCCCAACTTCTATTATTTAAGTAGGGGATTATTATTCTATTTTTATTATTATCAAACTTCTCCAATTCTTTAATTTTAATTTTATCGTAGTCTTGTATTACTTTATTTATAAACTTATCTTCATATTCATATGAAATTGGTAAAAGAAAGGGTTGACAAAATGCATGAATAATAACAAAAAAATTATAACAATTGAAGAATTTCAACAATTATGAAATAACGTTTATTGTAACAATAATGAATGATTGTAGATATTAATGGTGTAATAGGGTTCTTGATAACTATGTATGAGAAGTGAAAAGATATCACCTGAAAATGTATTGTTTTGTTAAACAAACTTGAAGAAGGAAGTAAGTAAAATTCTTCATATTCAGAAGAGTTTTATGGACAAAATGAAAATACAGTGAAACCTCCACTAACGGACACCCCCCAATAGCGGACAATTTTGCAATCCCCAGTCCCTTAATATAGACATTTCCATGTATTGACCTCCGATTAGCGGACACTCCCAATAACAGACAACATTCTACAGAAAATGAACGATCTTGTGTTGTTTTTCAAAAGCAATATAATCAGGCTACAGTAATACGTAGCGTCCAGAGGAAATTTTGAAATTATGGATCACGAACTCCAACGAAAACTTGAAACACATCAAGTTCGGAAACGGAGACAAGTGCGATCGACTCTATTGTCTTCGATTGGTTTTGCGCTGCACGAGCAGAAAACATTCCCATTAGTGGGTCATTATTGCAAGAAAAGGCGTTGGAAGCAAAGGGGACTCTGAAGGCCTTGCAAAGTTAAACGATTTAAATATTCATATTGAGAAGCATGTTTTCAATGCAAAAAAGAAATGTCAAACTCTGTTAACTGATTACTTTAGTTAATAAAATTAATTTTCTAATCCGTTACTTAAAATAATGACAAAATTAATACTGTAATTAATTTTGTCATTATTTTAAGTAAGACTAATGGATTAGCATTCATTTAAAAAGGAAAATAGTAAACAGTTTGCAATTGTTCATATTTTCTCATTTGGCAATGTTAATTGTAGAAATTTAAGATTGTACGTAATTTTTCATTAAATGACATGCTATAAGCTAAAAAATGAAAAAAAGATAGTCCTCCCCAATAGCGGACACCTCCCAATAACGGACGAAACTTCCGGTCCCGTGACTGTCCGCTATTCAGAGGTTTCACTGTATTAGCTGGAACACAAACTGTAACATATTAACAGATGGAAAGGAAAGGTTTTGTCTCCAATTATGGATCTTGAGGAAGAACTAACATTGAATAAACATATGTCCTATACAACATGGAAGACTTTAAACCAATTGAGAGTCGGCATTGCAAGACATGGGTCTGATCTGCAGAAATCAGGCATGCTGTCCAAAGGCGAGGACAATTTTAGTGAGTGTGATGCAATCCAGGATGCTCAACACTTATTGAATTGTCCAAGACTTGATGGTAGATATTCAATAGACGATTTGGTAATATGGAAGTACAAGGCCATTGGAATTGCTAATTTTTGGATAGATAAGATTTGATCCAGACACATTTTGTACAGGGGATGGACACAATAATATGAACATCCATACGAAAATGGGCCATAAGTCATTTGTGCAGCAGAGTGACGCCATATATAACCTAGTGGCTGTGAAGGCAGAGATGTCAGTTGATCTGCAGCAGGCATATGGGTTGCAGGAGAAAATTTTGCTAGCACTGAAATGCAGTTATGTCCAATCTCTCAGACTTTGAAAGGGACATGATCATTGGAGCTTGCCTTGCTGGAGCTTCAGTGACGAAAACAGCCAACCTTGTGGGCGTTGCAAGAAGCACTGTTTCAACTGTTATGACAGCTTATACAAAACATGGTAAGATGTCATCTGCGAAACAGAGCAGCGGGTGAAAGTCAAAGCTCACCGACAGGGATAGACAGGTGTTGAAGCAGAAAGTGACCCAACAGCACAAGACAACAGTGTCCAAATAAACTGGAGATGAATACCCATCTCCAGGACCCTGTATCAACCAAAACTATCCAACGGGAACTGTAAGCTGTGAACATTCATAGCAGAGCGGCTATTTCAAAACCATTGCTGACACTGCAGAATGCATTGAAGCACAGACACTGGACACAACAGCAGTAGAGGCACATCATTTGGTCTGACGAATATGCATTTACATTATTTCAGACCACTGGATGTGTTTATGTGTGGAGCCTTTCATGCCTCCTTCCTACTGTTAAGCTGAACTAGAGACCACTCTGCAAGAGGAATGGCTGCGTATTCCCTGGAGCATTATGCATTCTGACCTGTGTTTGTCCATCCCACGTTGGATACAAGCTGTAATTCAGATGAAGGGTGGACCAACACCCTACTATTAAAGATTTTGTGTCATTTCACAGGTGTTCGTATTATTTTGTTCACCCCCTGTATGCAGGTAACACAATCTTGACTGAATTGGTATGGACACGAACCATGAAATTCTTTTGCTTCCAAGTTATTATTTGAGCATTGATAAACTTTGGTTCTGTTAGATCAATAATTTCTGTTGACAGATTGAAAGCCTTGAAACCTTAATCATTCTTTATAATAAGTTCATAGATTTTACAGTTGACAATTTTGAGAATGTAACATATCATTTTTGATATCAACCTAATACACTATTTGACAAAAAAATTGATGCACCAAGAAGGAATTATCCAATTGCGACAAAATTTGATATATTTAATGTACATGTACAGAAAACGAAATGATTGGAATTTCAGAACAATTGGATGATTTATTGGACAGAAAGAGCTACATGAAATCAGCAGGCCAGTATGGCGTTGGTCCACCTCTAGCCTGGATACAAGCTGTTACCCTCCGTGGCATTTATTGATACAGATGGCAGATGATGTCCTGTGGGATTTCTTGCCAAACGGCTTCTAATTGGTGGGCTAATTCGTCAACATTCTGGGATGGTCGCAGACGGATGCCCCATCACAAATGTGCTCAACAGGAGAGAGATCTGGCTGGTCAAGGAAGTGTGTTGCAATTACAAAGAAAATCAATGGAGAGACGTGCCATGTCTGGCCGGGCGTTATCTTGCTGAAAAGTAAGCCCGGGGTGCTGCGAAAGGAATGGCAACACAACGGGTCGCAGAATTTCATGCTGTGAGGATGACATGAAGGACTCTAAGGGGGGGGGGGGGGCTGGCTAGCAAATGAAATGGCACCCCAGACCATAACTCCCTGTTGTCAGGCCGTGTGGCATGTGACAGTAAGAGCAGGATCCTGATGATGCCCGGGCCGTTTCCAGATATGTATGCTCTGGTCGTTGAGGCTCAGTTCAAAATGGGACTCATCACTGAAGACAATTCGTCCCCAATCAGCACAATTCCTTGTTGATCGTGCCTAGCACCACTGCCGTCGCGCTTGATGGTACTTACTGGTAAATGCTATGCAGCCAAGAGCATAGATTCTGCTCCTGTAGTCTTCTATTAATGGTCCGGGTGGTCACTTAAGATTTGATGACACATTGGATGGTAGTTGAATCTAGTGCTGTGACAGCTGCTCTGACAATCGCTCTATCTTCCCATTCTGTCATCACCTTAGGTCATCCGCTGTCCTTGTCGTTGAAATCTGCCGTTCAGGACCCATTCCTGCCAGCATCACTTAATTGCCGCATCGCTCTGACCCAAATGCTGAGCAATTCAGTGGTCCATTCAGCCTCGTGTAGTCCAATGGCATGCCCTCTTTCAAATTCTTTTATATGGTCATAGTGGCAGCGATTTTGCCGGCAAGGCATTGTTACAGTCTAGGTAGGAAAATGCAATCACAATCCACTGCAGGTTTTGTTCCTGAAAGCAAGGTTTGCTGTTTATATACGCCATCAATGTGCTGTAGCTGCTGCTATTCATTCATTGGCTGTGAATTTTGATCATTTAGATATTCAGTCAAAAGTTTTTTGCATGTGAAGTTTCATTACTATTGGATTATTTTTTGGGTTGTGTCGATTTTTTTGTAAAAGAGTGTATACATATTGCTAATATTGATGAGCTCCCTTCTTCCTTTCCAATGCAGTGAAGTGCCTCTCCTGACAAAGTTTCAATAGCAGCATTTGGGTAATGCATTTGAAATTTTGTTAGAAGAACTCTTAAGCTTCTGTCAGTTGCTTCCAAATTTGTATAGAACCACTTTTTAACACCAAATGAATATGTTAAAACATTCACTGCCACCATTGTAGGGATAGGCAAACCCCAGGTGTCAGTAGATTATTTTACGTTTTTATTGTATATGTAATCTACTAATTTTGTAATCCTTAGTAATATACTAACAAGTAAAGGTCATGATAGCTTCACCGGAGTTGCAAGTTCAGACCATGTGCATTCAGGCCCTGTGCTTCCATACCTAAATCAACCAGCAAACTGGCAGAGTTTGCCGGGCAGACAGCCAGCAGGAGGAGGAGGAGGAGATGGTCAAGTTCCGGAACAGGTCAGCCTGCTGGCCACACACAGAGCACCTCTTTCTACTGCCTCTCACTTCTCTTTTTTCTCTTTGCCTCTGCACATCTCTCTCCTTCTCTCTCACTCACCTTCTTACACTCTCCTCACACTGAAAGGTACTTTTTTCTTGTTATATGTTTTTGTGTGGTGTTTAAAGTTTTTCCATTAAATGTGCTCACTGTGAACCAAGTATCTGCCTTTCGCACGCCCTGTCTCTGAACTTCACATCGATTGTATCTGTTTTGAAGCTGATCAATAACAATTTCCTGCTTATTTTCCAATCAATATCTGCTTATTGTGTCTGTCTCATCCTTATCTAAGGTAGCAGGCTACTTACAAGCCTCTTGCAGCGACTTATTTCTTATTTCTTCTTGCAGCGACTAAGAATAGGGTGTGCAGCCATCAACAGGACTAGTCACCTTCCAGTTGTGCACAAGTTTAGCATTATCTATAATGTCTTAGAATCTATAATGTCTTTTTTAGTAGAGGTATAGAAGGAGATGCCGTCGCACTGGTCATATAAAATTAAAAATTAAGATCCCGATAAAATTGTTTCTGATTATTCTGGAAGAATTCCATATTCAACTTTCTTTAGATCTTCTTAAATGTTTCAGATAAGTTGCAAGCTTCTGTATGTAGCTATCAATGATTTCATGTAATTCAATTAATATAATATCCATAGTCAATTTGGTGAGTTTATCCGTATAACTTTGTCAATTACTCTCCTAGAACGATTTTTCCCGTAGTATTCAGAAAAAAAATCCAAATTGTGATGAAGATGTTTTATTTTCCGTTTCAGTTTAATCAGCCATGATGGTTTCTTGTCTCCTGATATTCAACTGATGGTATACATTGAGATGGTTTTCTTTCCCACTGTCCTTGTAATAGCCGCAGCAGTACAATAAAGTGCATAATACACATACCGTATATGCTCCAATAGAGGCCCCCGGCGTTTATTTGCAAAACTAGCCTTGGCTCCCGGCGCTTAATAGAGGCCGGCCATTATTAACAAAAACCTTCAGAACGCAATATTTTTATATATAAATACCGGCTAATATTACAAACAGCTAAATTTATTTGAATTTCACATGCTACATAAGACTATTAAAGATAAATGGCAATGTCTTTCTGTACCTTTCGCTGCTATTCGTCGTCCGAATCTGCAATAATGGGCGGCCGCCTCACTGGAAGTTTCTTTCGCGTATTTCACCGCGCGAATCTTAAAGGCAATGTCAAATGATCGTTTCGGCGGCATTTTGTAAGGCTATGTACCGTAAGGTATTACGTACGACTATAAAGATACGGACGCTTACACCGGTACCGGTAGGCAAATATCAAAGACCCGGCTACTATTTGGCCGTGTCCCCTCAGCAGCCCGGTGCTTATTAAAGACCGGCGACAATAAGAGCCTCGACGTTTATTGGAGCATATACGGTATTCTACATTATCATTTTAATCAAGTAAATTCAACAAAATATTTTCATTTAAGTGTGCCACTAATTTATTCAATCTCCATGAAGAACTAAGTCGAGGAATGCTATGCTATTGTAATCAATCTATGTCTCTCTAAGAACTCAGGTTAGTTTCAGTGTCCAATTTGACACTCATAGCATTTTATTTTTCCTTCAATAAATGACAAAATCATCTATAATGATCTCAGAACTCAGGTTAGCTTCAAATTTATGCAAAAGTATTTTATCAATTACAGTTTGACATTGATTTTCTAGTTCCTGGTTACCACTTCTACAGTCTTTGATCAACTGATTGTTTTCCATTGTTAATGATTCATTAGCTGTGTCAGATTCTACTTTATAAGCATTCTTGAATTCCGACGTCACAAGACCTAACTGTTCTTCAATTTCATGTCTGAGGTCAGTAATCTCATGCTCTGATAAAAGTTTTAGGCAAATAATTGGTCTTCATCTGGAACCCTTACCTCAATTTAGGATGCAGAGTAATGAGTCGCTGGTATATTTCATGATGATATCATGTCACATCTCTTTCATTCTGAGCTTTAGAAACTAACATCACATAATGTCCTTACTCAATTTAGAAGTCTACATTATGTGTTATCTCACTGTATCTGCAGCAGTCATTGCTGGCTCTGTGCTGAGCAAAACACTTACAGTAGAACCTTGATTAACCGAAGTGGTCAGGACCGGACCTCCGTCGGTAAATCGAAAATTCCGAATAAAAGAGAGCACTAAAAAATGGCCGTCAGGAGACCACAAAAATTTTAACACTGGATTTTAAACATGTACACATATACAAAATAACCAAATGTGATGTTTTTAATTATATTACTATAATTATAAACAATAAATTTGTTCAATAGATGTCACACAAGTCAGAAAATCCAATGTAAATGTTTATATGACATACGATAAATACTTTAAATTGGCTTAAACGGAAGTTTGCTCTGCCATAAGCATGACTGACATCGTTTAGCCGCTCTGTCCCAAAGTTGTTTCAGTAGGATAAGTTCTGTAGAATCAGAGTCAGTCTGTTGCCCCAACTACATCAGTCTTTTAGCAAAACATTCAAAAGCATCGGAGTTGCTTATTTTAGAAGTTTCATCTGCTTCAATTTTGCTCACAATTTGAAACTTCTGTTCCAATGTTAACAAAATGCGTTTTTGTTTAGTGGGCTCCATGGCATAAATGAATGTTCTACATTTCGGTAAAGCCAATGCTTCTGAGTCGAACAGAAAGTAGCCAATAGAAAGACAGAAGGAAGATAGTCTTGGAGACGAATGGAATTTCCGCCCAAGGGGGGGCAATACAATGGAATTTCCGACAGGAGGGGGGGGTTGGGGGGGGGAGAAATTGTTTATTTACCAAAAAAAAAAACTTAAGGAAACCGACGTCGGTTAAACGAGGTTCCGGTTTAAAGAGATTCGGATAATCGAGGTTCTACTGTACTACAGTTGTGACTTGCTTAAAGCAATGCTGATTGCTGCAAACCTGATCAGCTGTAGTTAGTTCATCGACTGAAAGCTGCCTTGTCAACATACAGCTGCCAGCGTCCCACAAGCTGACATCCCCAACTCTAACTCCAGAGACCCTCAGGCATGGGACTTTTTATTTATTTTTCTATGCTCCATCGGGTATGGGAAACTCTAGGCACGGATCTGTTATCTCTGTAACAATGTTGTGTTAACAAAGTTGAAATCTTCTTTCACAATAACAATCATTTAGCATCAAAAAGCTATTATAAAATCGTTTCTGAGTGAATGAAAACTTCACTTGTTGTCTTTCCAACCAAGTAGGGTTAGGAATGAAATTATCTCCTAGGAAAGAAAAATATCTCCAGGAAAGTGGAAAAAATCAGGAATCAAATTACAGTACATCAGCAAAAGTTCCTGAATGCAAAATGCATCCTCTGTCAGTGTTTTTCACCCAAATGTTTTCCTCCTATTACATCTAGGAAGATGACTTCAACATCTGAACAGCCCTGCGCTTAGGGCTTCTATTATTGTAACTTCTTGATGTGTTTAGTTCAAACACGGGAAGTCTTATCAGAGCATTCTTCGCCTCGTCATGGAATTTCCTGTAACAAAGAAATAAACAAACACAAACATCTATTTACATGGGCCAAAAACAAGCATGGCCTTCATAAGAGTACAATGAAAATTTTATTTACAGATAGGTAAAAAAAAAGAGCGGGATTATGTATCATAAATATGATAATCCTTAAATCTTGCAGGTAAGTTCATGTAACTACCAGTCGCTGTCCTAGTTGAGTAACGGGTACGAGGTTCATCATCACTACGGTTAATTGAAGGTTCATCTAGATCTGAACACGACTGATCCTGTTCATATACATTACTCTCATCCTCACTGGAGTTGACTTCGGAATGGCAGGGCAATTCCATCTCTGTCTCTTGGACAGAATTACGTCTGATTGGGTAACGTGATCTGACGTCATTTTCACTTGAGGATGACTCGTCTGAGTCTGAGGAGCTGGATGACGGTTGAGAAATAAAATTTATATGCTCTGATGAACTTTACGGAGTACATACATTCCTGTGATTTGCTTTCTCCGGGCAACCATGGTAGTTTATATGGAAAAATTACTCGCCAGATAGCACCACAATGAATGGCTTTGGAAAACTTCTAGATATATGCAAATTATAAATATAGTTATAAAAAAAGTTTAACGTGCTGAAATAATAAGTAAAAAAGGAAAAGAAAAAGAAAACAGCACATGAACAAAATAGGAAATGCCTTTCTGATTTTAGATTATGGGAAAGAAATTGGGAACGGCCGTTTCATCCTTCTGCAGACTCATCAGCCCAATTCCCGCCTTCCCCTAACAGAAAGGCAAGACCTAGTTA
>JAFIDM010009631.1:53204695-53221810 GCA_023159025.1 Thereuonema tuberculata
TCCTTCCCATAATCTAAAATCAGAAAGGCATTTCCTATTTTGTTCATGAGCTGTTTTCTTTTTCTTTTCCTTTTTTATAAATATAGTTAATTGACTGTTTTTAAATAATTAAAAATAAATAATAAAATAAAATGACATGCATAAATTTAATTAATAAATAATTCATGATAATATTGTTATCGGTTGATTTGGCCACCCATCCACCCAAGGAATCGAATCGTTCAACCTGGCGTCCCTGTTTTAAATTGATCAGCCCCGGGTTGAGAACGAGGCGGCCTTCTGCTTTATAGGGCTACAGAGCCTAGCTTGAGATCATCGTTTGGTGGCCGAGAGCCACGAGAAGCCTTTAGTCCGAAAGAGAGGAGATCGTTTGGTGGCCGAGAGCCACGAGAAGTCTTCAGTCCGGGAGATAAGAGTTTGTTCGGTGGTCAAGAGCCATGCTATAGTCTCCAGGCAGGAGATCAGAGAGGGTTATGTTGTTGGGCAGGAGCCCAGTAGGAGCGACTACGGGAGAAGACATCCTCAGCCGCTGCCGACTTACCTGACACCGCAGGGTCCAGAGACGTTCGTACTACAAGGAGCGACTACGGGAGAAGACATCCACAGACGTGGCCGATTCCTGTGACCGCAAGTTCCGGAGATGTTTGACTGACAAGGGACAATTTCTGAGAAATTACGTCTAGACGTTGAGGTCCTATTGAAACCTGAGGAGTACGGATTGGACGCATTGAAGCATTGGCCTTGTAAAGCGTTCATTGGCTTCAGTTTTGCACTTCAGTTTTTATAGAAACAAAGTTACAATTAATACTTTAGATTAATAAAGGTTCACTTGGGTGAAGATTCATTCTCATTTATCGTATTTTAGATCTTACCCCCCTGGTCTCCGGAGAACTGTGGAGATTCTTCCCACTGCCACACAATCCGGTAGCAATATGAGATCAGAAAGTTTTTGATATTAATTTACTGAAAGTTGACTTAACAAGTTTTTTCAATCTTCAAAAAGTTTCTGAAACAGTATTGCAAAATTCTAATGTGTATTCTAAGATGTTACTATTAAGACTAAATGTTTAGATGGTATTGATTTTGGGGTAATTTTGAATCCTTCATTTAGTAACTGTAATCAATTTAACATTTTTTATATTATTTATTAAATTGATTATGCATCACAAAACTATGCACGAAATAAACTCTTGGTTCTTAAAAATATTTTGAAATTTCAATGACCAACTTAATACCCATTGTTTCTTTTTCAAGTCATCTTACAACAACAGCAAACAACAAAAGTTACAACAGCATCATTTACCAATTTAGATATATATTTTAAAATATAAATGTGTGTATATTTTAGAGAAAAAAATGCTAGCTTTAAAATTATCTTTGGCACTCACTAAAAATGTCATGAGAAACCATGCTGTTGTACTACATGATTTCAACATTAAATGAAAATCTTTCAAACCTCTTCCATACTCCATGTTAAAATGAACTTCTCTTTAAATAATCTTCTTAAACCCTGAATTTTTAGGATAATGCCATTTCCCCTTTTACATTTTAGGCATTGTATTTTTATAATTACTTAAGAAAGAATCATTAAATGAATTTGGCATCTGTTATAATAAATCTTTAATAAATCTTACATATCTTTTACATAATCATTTTTAAATTACTAGGAAAGTGAAGCTTATCAGATCACTCAGTCTGTATGTCTCTCTCTTAATAACTTTGAACCACTTGATGGATCATCTTGAAACTCAGTATACATATTTAAGGGATAGTGATAATAGTGACAATCTAACTTTTATATTTTAAATCTCTTTCTTACCAAGAAAACCCTACAAGAAGGTCACACAATTTCCCATAGAAAAGCATTGGAACAGAAACAATAGATTCTGTTCTATTTCTATTAATACTTCATTGTTTCAAACAATGAATTTTAACCACCTTTTAACTAATCTATTAATTAGCATGTGTTTATTAAAAAATCAAACAGTTAAAAGCTCACACTTCACAGGCCATGGAGCCCCCTTCGGGGCATTGGATGTATAGGCTCCAACGATTCACAATAATTGGGAAAAAGTTGGGGTAAGGTGATGAGTCCTATGCTCTCCTGCCTTCAACTACGGAAAAGAAATCTGATCCTCTTTTCACAAAGGAATGGGCAAACCCTAGGATCCATCTGAAGGAAAAACACCTTGGAAAAAATTCCTTACCTCTGCTAGAATTGAACCTGGCTTCTCAAGCCCACAGCCCAGCACCTATATCACTGGACCATCGGACCCACACGTTATTAGATATGACTAATCTATTTCAAAAACTAAAGTAATAACTCCACCGTAGCCAGTTCCAAGCTGGTTTAGAAAGGAGGAAAGTCTGGCTTGCACCTAAGGAAGCCATTGCATCTCAGTGTCAGGAAGTAATGTCATTATTTTTAAAGACATAAAACAACCAGATGGTAGGCTTAGATACCATAAGGAAGTTTTCTTCTCCCAAGATAGAAAGCTGAATACCAGAAACCTACACTTTTAAATGCTTCTTTTGCTAAATGGAACTTTAAAGATAATGAACTGGAGAGGATTAAGGTCTATAAATTTTGAAACCTGGAATATTAGAGGCTTAAATGAGAAAGAAATTGAACTTGTCAATGAAATGAAAAAAAGCCAAAGTGCAATACTTAAGCACCAACTGAAATGAAGAGAAAGGAACAAGGATATGAAATGTTGAAACATGACCATATCTTGTTCTACAGTGGTGTTTTGAAACAGAAGAGAGCGAGAGCTAGTGTAGGACTTCTGGTGGCCAAAGAAAGGTGTACAGTATGAAAGATTGGAAATTTGTTAATGAGATGATCTTGTTTCTGAAAGTTAAATAAGAGAAAGAATGCATATAAATATTGTCATTTATGTCCTAAATAAAGGTGATACTGTTTTAAAAAAAAAGAGGAGATTTTTGATCAATTGCAAAAAACCATAGATGAAAATACACCAGATAACATCATGATCATAGAAGAGTTGACAGAAAACCTGTAAAATGTAATTGGTAGAGAAGGAGAGAACACAATTAATAACAATGAAAACGACGTTTAAAAATGTGCAAGGGCAATGATTTAGTTACTGCCAACACAAAATTTGCCCATAAGGACATTCACAAGTTTGCCCGAGTGGAACCTTTAAATTAAAACAAGAATAGTCAATTATTAATTATATTATTGAAAAGAAAAACTCACTAAAACATGTCAGAGATGCTAGAGTTAAATGAGAACAGAAATTGGCAGTGACCATCTACTCCAATTGTGATGAGAGAGCAGGACAGAAGGAAAGAGGATATAATAATATGAAACAAAAACACTGTAGAATAAAGGCCTACAAACTGCAAGATAAAAATAAAATATATTTACAAAAGCAATAAGTAAAAAAATTAAGGGCATCAATATGAACATAATGAGAATAATTTGGAGGAACAGTGGAATAAGTTTAAAATACATGATAATAAAAAGTGCAAAAGAAGTATGTGGACAAGTAAGAGGTAAACAGACAGGAAGAAAGGATACTGATTGGTGGAATGAGGAAGTTAAGAAGGATGTACAAGAATAGAAATTGTGGAAGAAACAGCTCATTACCAAGACATTTGATGATTACCAGAAAGAGAACTAAAGAGACTGTGAAGGTGGCCAAAGTAAAGTTGGGAAAAATTAGGTGAAGTAATGGAAGAATCACATAAAGAAAACCCAAAAACTAATCTTGAAGAGCATGCAGAAAAACTTCAAAGGAAATACTTTCTCTATCAAAGGCAAAGATGGAAATGTTTAATTGAGGAAGAACAGATTGTGGAACACTAGGAGCAATACTTTGAAGAACTACTTGAATGTGCAGAATCAAAACTAAAAGAGCACTAATCCATAATTATCTCAAAAGAATTACTGAAAACACAGAAAACAAAAAATTATGGTACAGTAAAATAAATAAGATGAAACTTAAATTTGAAATAAATGAATACCCTCAGAAATTCATTTTAAAATCCTTTAATAATTTCTTCAAATACAGACAAAAAAACAAAATCAAACAAGACACAGACTTCAACAAAGTCATTAAATTACCACTGGGTACAAAAATACACAAATCTTTTAAAGAATTATGTAAAACCAATGACATTAACATGACATTAACAACCAATTGATGAAGAAAAATAGGAACGACACCAACCACAATTTCATGTACAACATGGGGGTTATAAATTAAAATGTAGGGATTGTGGTTCTGTGTACTTTGGAAGTTCGGGCCGCACTCTAAAAGAAAGAGTACGAGAACACGTACAGGCCTTTACTAACAAGAACGAAGGAATATCAGACTGGGGAGACCACTGCCTGCAAACAAAACACAACCCCGATCCCTTAGTCAACATTTTATTCAAAATTGATGAAGAAAAAGATAGATTTAGGATTGAATCCTGTATTATCAACACTTTCCCATGTATAAATAAAGAAAAATTTCTCAAAGTTAACAGTTGCACCTTGCACAAATTAAAAAAAAATATTAAAAATGTTGACAAATTCCTCTAAAATATTATCCGTTTTAAAATTGTATTGAAGTAATAATGTTTTTACCTTCCCTTTGTTTTTATCAAAATTATTCTTGAAGTCATAATAACGATGTACTACCTTCCCCTTGTTCTTTAAGCAAGAATGTTATGTTCCCATTATTTTGTATTTTGAATATAATGTAGCATTATTGATGTATTACCCTAATTTTTTACAAATACTATACCATTGTAAATTCTATCATTGTTATGAATTCTGTATCTTAGGGAATAAGTTTTTGAAACTTGTACCTAACGTCCGACGAAGCAATCTTGATAAAAGATTGCAAAATATCACGATTAAAAAGAGTTTTAAAGGATAACATGTGGTTATGAAGAATTATTATAATATTCTAAAAATCGTTTTGAATAAGTGCGATTTGGATAAATAAGTTTTTAGTGTACTCGAAGTTATAGGATTGACTTGACATAAGATAATTCTAAGACTGGGAATTGTCAGCTATAATCCTTATCTTTAAGAAAGGGAATAACCGACTTTGTCAAAGTCATAGAATTATTTCTTTATTAAATGTACAGGGAATGCTTATCCAAGAATCCTTGAAACAAAATTAAGGAACCAGATTAAACATCAGTTAGATGAGGCACAATGCAATTTCCGACAAGATAGAAGTACACAAAACCCAATCTTCACTCTGAGACAAATATGGGAGCAGTTGATTGAATATACCTTGCAAATGTTTATTTGTTACCTCAATCTTGAAAAGGTTTTGATACCTTGGTGTGAACTTTAGAAGGTCCTACATAAACAAAATTTAAACAATAGTCTTATTAATTATGGCAAAAGTTTTTATTGAACTCGTAGAAAACAGGTGTGACCTTAAATGGCACATCAGTTTCAAACTGTTACAGGTTGATATATTATCACCATATCTTTTCATCATACAAATAGATGATATTACAAAAAGACAAGAAAATTTATATTAGGTAATTGGAGATGAATCGAGTGAACATCTCTTTCACAGATGATAGCACTTACAGCTATGTCTGTGTATCATCTACAATATAACCTAAATGTATGTAATAGAGAGATGAAGAAGAGAGAAATGGTGATCAGTGTAGATAAGACCAAAACATTGGTGGTCTTAAGGAACCAGAGTATCAAACCATCAGACTCGATGGAAATGTGCTTGAACGCAGGTGGATTTCTTTATGTACCTTTGGGCGATCATCAGTGATGATGGAAAAATTGGTATGGAGAATTGATTCTGTAAGAAGACTATACCAAGCACTACATCAAAGCTTTATCAATAAAACTGAAGTTAGATAGAATATAAAAATGGCCATCTACAAGACGATTTAAGTTCCAACATTGATTTACAGTGCTGAGTCATGAACCCTGATGAAATGACACCTTAGCAGATATCAAATTTCTGAGATGAGATATCTTAGGAAGGTTGAAAAGAAAAATAGAAGAGATTGGATTCACAACCAGACTATTATGATATCTTTCCAAGAAATACAATGGCTTGGACATGTTGTGAAGGATAGACACCCATGAAAAGTGTTTGAAGCACAATGTTAGGGTATTACAAGAAGACCATATATCATATGAGAGAACAATGTTAAGAATGTAACATCAACCCCTACATCAACTTGCAGCAGTTGAGGATCAACTAAGGAAGTAATTAAATAATGCGGATTTAATTCATTTATTTTTCCAGAAAATGCAAAATTTATGTTGTTTGTATTCAGCAGATATTAAAATTTGGAAATAAATACAGATTTTCATTTTTGTTGTTTTCACTACTTTAAGAAAAAACAAACAAGAAATAAATAAATAAATAAATTGTGAGAAATCACATTTCAAGGAAACTAGGTTTTAAGTTCTTCAAACTTCTTCTTTAGTATTGTTAGCGATTGACAATAACTTATTTTTTGTATTCATTTCATACCTTCCAATATAAAGAAGTTTTAAGGAAATTTATGTTTTGAGAGAAGTTAATTCTGTTCATTCAATATTAAACCATGAATGTAATAAAAACAAAATGAAAGCTGCACATTTTCAGTTTCAATGTTTTTTTGTTTTTTTTTTACAGTTTTCTGCCATCTAATAAGTATATGTTGAAGTTTATATATATATATATATGATTTTTTTATAGTGTATCATAGTTTTATTTATTCCTTTCTATTTTACCCTATTTATCTTATATTTTACTGCTCTGATCAATCATTATTCAATCTAATGTAGATTTTAAATTTTTCCATTAACGGTCAGATTCTGTTTATTTATTTTTAAATTCTTACGGTTGGTGTGCTCCCATAATTCCCTTTAATTCAAATTCTACAGTTAAATTCAGTTATCAATCACACGTCTTTTAAATCCCCCAATGAATTGTAAAGCACACCAACCAATGACAGCCATTGTACGTAGGGTATTTAAACCCATACTCTCCCGAGAATAAACAGTTGAGTTCAGATCTAGCTAAGACTCAGTCTACCTTTCTTTATCGGACCAGTGACCAGTTTAATTCACCACAATATATATATAAAAGAATTGGCTCAAAATTAGCTGAAAATTAAAATCAGCTAACTTTAAAGCTTCAAAAATGTTTGGTCACAATCTAAAATTCCTGTATGTTTATTAAGTTGTAAGCTTTCAGGAATATTAGAACTCTGTTATTTTTTTTCTACCCCTAGTCTATAGAGGTTATTAGAACCAAAAATAAAACAAAAAAGCTTGCAATTTTTAAGTAGCAGCTTACTCTGTTATTAAATCTCATTATGTTATTCATTTTAAGGTTTAACAGGACCATAAATATCATAGTAATGTATTAACTGCAGAACAACATTTACACTAAAAAAATAAATAATAATAAATGTATTATTGTTTTTTTAGAATATGTATTATGATAGTTTGCTTAAATCTTTAAAAGGTATCCAAATTTTTCTTTCATGCAGAATAAAAATGTTTGCCATTATGTAACAAAATGTTTACAAAATTCAAATGATATATTTTCTATCATTTAAAGCACGAGATAAAATATAAGAATTTTTTTCATCAAAATTAAAAATTGCACAGGTTCTTGATGATTTCATACAGATCCTTCTGTATATATACAGATAAATCTGAGAATTTTGTTTTTTCACCATGTATTTTACTTTGTTTTCTGATTAAGATTCTGATTCTGATTTAGACTTATCCAGATTACAGTAAACTAATAAAGCACGATAATAAATGGTAATAATTTATAATAAACTGGTTTTCATAATTTTCAATTAAATATAAAAGCCTTGTTAGGATACTTACAGTAAAATATATTAAATATATATATATATTTAATACCTTTTTATAAATTAGCACATAACTTGTGATTAGAGTCCAGCAAAGAAAGTCTTAGGTCACATACTATACTTTCGGTTATTTAGAATCAATAACTGAAATAAATTTTATTAAGAATCAGTCAAATGTAAATTACTCTTCAATGGAGATAAATCCTAAGTCTGAAATATTTTGTTTTGCTGGCATAAATAATAACTATATTATGCACTGTGTCCATTATTTTAATTTTAAGTATTTCACTAGCAACCTGGTAAAAGTGGATTCTCCCAACTCACGACTGCTTTCAGAACCTGCAAGCATGTCTATGACACCATCGCAGGGGGACCCGGGTATTTTCAAGTCGTTCCGGGACATCCGGTTGACCCATGTCGAAAAAAATGAAAATGTGAGCATCCTCAATACAGCATCGTTTCTGTGTCTTATGGTTTCGGAGGAGATAGGGCCAGAAAAAAAATTAACTTTTTTTTTATATAGATAGATTTTGTGTCTTTTCAGCAATTTATAATTTTTAAACCCTTTTTTGCAGGTTTTTAACTAACGTTTATTATATTTTTATTTTATTTTGAATTTATGGTTCTAGTTTAATCTGATTTTGTTTGCATTTGTTTTAAATTTATGTTTTAATTTTCTAATTCAATTTTTGTCATTTTGTTCAAATTATTTTTAATTTACTGCTTTAATTTCTTTATGATTATAAATGTGATGGCATATGTTTTTAAATTCTATATATTAATTCTATTTCAAGTTAATTTGTTTTTTTTAAAAAAAAATCCAAGGAAGAATAAAATGCACTTAATTCAATTTTTATTAATACTATTTGACTGATATGAAATTTACAACCAGATCGCTTTAATTCGAGAAAAAAAAAAGAATATGTAGAAATAATCCATGTATCATTTACGAGTATTTCAATTTCAGTAGCTACATAGTTGTTATTTTTATTCATTGATGAAATAAATGATCCACAATGTAAGTAGATGAAAACATATGGTTTCTTTGAATGATAATTTCTCAAATTAGAATTCGTTTAATTATTGATTAAACATAATAATTCCAGAATAATAATTTTAAACATGTAACTTCTTCACTGTGTTAATACTGAATATTCAAGCAATTTTTTTTTTTTTTGCCTTAAAGCCCAATAAAGTAATGCCACCTTAAAAAAGATTCATTATCAGTTGTCAAAAATCTGAATAAAAATGTACATAGATGTAACTACAGACATATGTTCGTATATCTACATATTTCATTTATTAGCATTTAATGTCAGGATACAGTTAACAGCTTCATACAATGTTTTGGTACTATACGATGATGCCGATGACAATACAAGTTTCAGAATCCTGCAATTTCTCAACATTTAGTTTTTATTAAATATTTTAATAATGAAATGTAATAATTAAACAAATAAACACTTAGGTTATCCATTTTACTTACATTAAAATGATCCTGACATACAAACAGTGTAGATTTTGTAAACCTTGTCTTGACGAACAATATCTAAAAATCTAAGGATTTTTCCTTTTCAACTTCATTGGAACAGTTATAATTTTTTTTTTACGTTGTAGTAATTGTTGAACTTTTTCACAATAGTACGATACAGTATTTGTAATAAATCAAGAAAAACCCTTAATTGGACAGTAATATGCTTTCGCACACTGGGCCAACATCAATGGAATCCTGAACAGCTGTTTCATCCTTATTAAGAATCATCAGCAGGATTTACCCTTGATGTTAGGCTCAAACTGAGCAAAAGTAAACGGAAATCATTCTCGCTCTCAAGAATGGCTGCCGAGAATAAAACTAACCAAATAAAAAGATAATCCTGCGAAATCCACAGAATTAATTCCTTGTCTTTCACAGAAAGGAACTAATGAATTTAATATCCATAATAATTTATAAATCAAGAAAAAAAAAAACACAAAAGGACAGTGAAGGTCTGAGCCTAACATCAAGCATTCTAAAAATCATTGTGTGTGTGTATTTAAGTAACATTATTTTTTTTTTTTTTTTTTTTACTTATCTTCATTATGATGCATGGTACAAGGTATTCAACCACTACAATAACTTTAATTGTCCCCTTAAACTGAGAATGTAACAGAACTAGTAGTATCCTGAACAATGAAAAATTCTTTTCAAGTATCATTTGAATGAAAACCAGAAAAACAAAATAAAACAAATTATTATAAATGAGGAAATAATCAGATTAATGTAGTTACCATTACATTCTACACAAACGCGCCAATGAGTAATGATTGATTCCACAAAATTTTTTTTTTGCCTGTGTAAACTATTTTGTTTTGCTGCTTGACTTCTTAACAGATGTGATATAAATCTTTCCAAAATAGAGGACTGCTAGTATATGCTACATCAAGAGAATAGTGTGGTTGGTTTAACACTTCAAATTGCAAATGCTGAATCTGTTCCATCATTGTCTGTGTAAGAACAGGCATTATCTTATTTTAAATACACGTCAGAGGACATTTCTTTTAAATTGCTGACTTTAGATGGCTCAGCAGCATATGGCAGTATTTATCACTATTTGGTGCTTCTCTTTGTTCATGAGCCCACATTTTTATGAGCCCAGAAAACAGTCAGTAACACTTTCTGGTATTGTGATACAACTTGTTTACCTTTGCCATGAAAATTCAACAATTTCTACATCATTTTGAAGCTACTCATAGATTTGCAACTGCTCCACAGTTAAACACACCATATTGAATGAACATTCTTCAGAAGCTTCCTGACCAATGGTATTAAGTTGAGGTTAGGTGGTCAGCCTAAAGCCAGCTGCCTTTAACTGTCCAGTACCCATTCTGCAGAGGGCTGGGTTGACTATGGGTCTGAGCTCCTCCAGCCTGCAGACAAGTGTCTTACCACTTGGCTACCCGCCCACAAATAATTTATTGTATTTTTTTTTATATTATGTAGTTTTATCTTATTTTTCTGGTTTTCATTTGAGTGATGTTTGAAACATTAATGTTTCAATGAGTTGACATGGACCCACTTTATAAGGTGAACACCCATTTGTTGCCAAATTCTATACAAGCCTACAGACTACAACTTGCATGCATAAAAATTTGCACTTTTATAGATAATTTTATGCATAATGCTAGAAGATAGGTTCAGGATGAACTTTCTTGATAAATTTATGCAAGCTGTGTTTACTTTTCTTGAATACATTTAAGTAACTTTTAATTAGTACAACTACAAAAACTTATATTTCACTTACAAGTTTATTAATTGTATTTCAATTAGATGATTTATGCAGAATTATTATTTTTTTTTTTTTTGCATTATTACTTAATCTAAATTTTAGGGTAGCTCCGCACTACAAATTGTTCAGTTTAAACCCATAAAAGAGGGAAACTGATCTTGAGGCCTCCGGCAGGCCAATAAAACGGAGCTGAAACAGGGAAATTTAAAGTGTACTGGCTAGAATTAGCTTCTTGCACCTTAAATTTTGTAATTTGTGAAATTTTTTACTGTAGTGGGGAGATGGGTCCTGCTCCTTAGCATTGTGTCTGCTGTGATTTACTATTACTTCATGACAATATGGATGCTTGGTTTCGGACGGGGTCATAAGACGAAGCTGTCAAGTGATGAAGGAATTTCAACATCTGATTTTACAAGCAGTGAGATTGTTAACTTGATGTCGAGTCCAAGTTGTAGCAATATAGCAAAGAAAACGAAAACATATTTTCGTAAATATAACCCTAATTTTTTTAAAATGTGGGTTTGTGTTTTCTGGTGATGAGGAAACTATGCCTCAGTGTGTGATTTGTTTCGAAACACTATCCAACGAATGTATGAAAATCTCAAAACTTGAAAGGCATCAACTAAACATCTGAATGTGTAGGCAAGTCTCTCGATTTCTTTCAAATCAAGAAAATAAATTTTTCTATGACTAAATTCCACCATGGAAAAATCTTCGAAACAGAACAAACTAAGTTTTTTATGAGCTATCTTTGTTATTCACAAAGAAGGGCTCAGCTCACACCATGGGAGAAGAACTTATTATACCCGCAGCAAAAGTAATAAGTAGGGGAAGGTGTTGTACCTTTGACCAGTTTTCACTAAATGAAATTCTATTTTTTTGTAATCAAGTAAATCCTTACCTGAATGGATACAAGTGATCTTCACTCATCTTGCCATCAACTGCATGTGCTTTATATATTATATTTTGAGTATAAGTATTTTATTTTTATTTTACAAAAAAACTATACTTTGTGGTCAAAGGTACAACTATGTGTTGTACCTTTGACCGGAGGGTATTGTACCTTTGACCAGGTGGTAGTAAAAACTGGCTGTTAGATACAGGTTATTTAAATAACATTTTTATTCAGAAATGTATACATTTGGCAAATAGAGTATATATGCAATTCAAAGTAGAATAATAAAACATGAAATAAATTCTAATGGCTTAAGTAGCCTACTCCTGCCCGTTTACTCTACATTATACAATGAAAAATCAATGTCTACCTCCAAAAGATAGACATTCTTTTAGACAAGCTGTGCCGCCAGCTGTGTTTGGATTTGGTAGCCTGGCCACAATTTCTTGCAGTTCTATGTCGTAGAGCTGGTTATCTTCTTGGATGAGTTTCGCCATCTTTGGTAGAGTTTTCAAATATTTAACTTTAAAATAATCACATGCTGCTTCCTTTATTTGGGCCACAAAGTATTTCTTGTTTTTTTTGTTGTTGTTGTCAGCTTGACAAAGACATAACTTTTTTCAACTAAATCTTCTTTTTCAAAGTTTAATTCCTTCTCCAACTCATGGCATTCATCTGAAAGATCGAAAACACTTTCCCCTGATGAATATTCAACATCAGACTCAAAGTCGTGGACAAACAATCGATTGTTTACTTTCTTTGGATAAGATTTGATAAAAAAAAATGTAGCAAAAAATATTTAAATTTCCATCTTACATAATGCTAAAATGACTGTAAGTAAAAACATTTACTTAATATTAAGTAATGTTGTATCTTTGACCTGGTCAGAGGAACAACACCCTACTGTGGTCAAAGGTACAACATCAGTCCAACTTACGTTTCACGCCATGCTACAATTTTTAAGGTAATCCAGTCATCTTAAAAGTCCTAACAATTAATCCATAGGCATATATGTATTACTCATTATTGTTAAAGTAACAATCAAAATAAACCAAACAATGTTATTAAAGAAACATTCACTTGCAAAATACTTACTTTTCGGTGATGGAATTGGAAAAATATTTTTCACTCCTTGCACGTCAAAGATCTAACTGCTACTGAAGGTTTAAAGGCGCAAATAGTGGGAATGTTACACATTAAACAGAAAATCTCTTAAAGTATGCTGATAGATGACAGCACTAGCAAGGGTGGTCAAAGGTACAGTTCCTTCCCCTAATGCTTTGGTTGATGAAAATGTACAAAAAAAATAAATGAAATTCTGTTATCAAATACAACCGCGAAATGAAGAATTGATGAAATGTCGGAAAATGTGAAAAAAGCTGTCATTACTGTTTTGAAACAAAGTGAATATTTTTCGCTGCAACTTGATGAGAGTACAGACATTGCTGGCCAGGCTAATTTATTAGCTTTTGGTCGTTTTGTGTTGAATGGCAATACTGAAGAAGAAATGTTGATTTGCCAGTCTTTGCCAACAAAAACAACTGGTGAAGAGGTTTTCAAATCTTTTGACAGTTTTATGAAAGAAAATGAAGTAGATTGGTCAAAGTGTGTAGGTTTGACAACTGATGGGGCACGTGCTATGTCTGGAATTCATACTGGTTTAGTCACCAAAGTTAGGTCAGTTGCTCCCTTGGTTCAATGGACACATTGTAGCATACATAGAGAGCTCTTGCAGTTAAGGTTTGGACGAGTGTCTCAAAAAAACCTTTGAAGATGTAGTAAAAATCGTCAACTTTATTAAAGCAAGGCCTAAAAACTTCAGACTGTTTGGTGTTTTGTGTGAAGAAATGGGCAGTGAACACAAAAAGCTTCTACTTCACTGCGAAGTTCGGTGGCTATCGAGAGGTAAAGTGTTGTCAAGATTGTTTGAACTCCGCAATGAACTCAGGGTTTTCCTTATGGAGGGAGATGGAAAACTTGCAAGTTCCTACTTAGACTGTGTGACTGATGAAAACTGGTTGAAACGGTTGGCATATTTGGCGGATATTTTCAGTGCCCTCAACATTCTTAACTCAACTCTGGTTGGCAAGGACGTTCATTAATTTTTTGTGCAAGACAAAGAAGAAGCAATGATAATCAAACTTCAATGATGGGCTCTAAAAGTGAAACAAGATTCCTTCGACGTATTTCCACTCCTACATCTTCTTGAAACCAATGAAGTCAAAATTGATAAAACAACAGCTACAACCATAAAAGATCACCTCAAATCTTTGGCCTCCAACCTCATGTAATTTAAAATTATTTATTTCTCTTAATTTTATGCTAATATTTTTTAACAGGCCTAATTGAAAACATTAATTTTCTTAAAACAGTAAATTTTTCAAACAGTATGATTTTTAAAACTAATAATAATTTATTTTAGTTACTTGTATTATACTGTGATTGTATATTTTATTCTTCATTCATATGAATGAGAAATCTACTAACTAGAACAGTAACTAAGCCTTTTCATATTTCTTTTAGGAACTACTTCCCTAAAATTGCAGGTGAAATCCAATGGATCAGAAATCCCTTTGAAGAAGATTAACTAAAAAAATTGAATATATCTTCAAGTGAAGAGGACTCATTAATTGAACTATCATGTGACCAGACTCTAAAATCGTTTTTTAAAACAACACCATTGGTCCTGTTCTGAGTGAATGTTCGGCAAGACTATCCAGCAATTGCCAAAATTGCACTGAGACACTTGATGGGGTTTCTGACAACCTATCTATGTGAACGAGCCTTTTCAACTTTACTTTTCTTGATAAATAAATACAGGAACAAATTGAATGTAGAGAGTGATTTGAGGCTAAAACTACCCAGTTTTAATCCAGATACTGACTCTCTCGTGGGGGACAAACAATGCCAAAAATCCCATTGAGATTTTATCTTTGACCACTTTTTTTGAGTTTTCTTACAGTTGTGACAGCTAAGTGAATACAATAAAGTTCTTTTCTTTATAAATTTTTTTATTTTAATCCTTCTTGTACAGTATATTTTACTAATTACTGACATATGTGCGTATTATATATATATATATTAGGGTGTCCCTTATTTTTTCGAAGTTTTTATTTTTTAACGCATAGGTCCTAGTTTTTTTCTTTACCCTCTAAAACACTAGGAAATAAATTTTTAGCTTATTTGGATAACGGCAACCTGTGCCGACGTGCATCGAAACAACGTTCATACACGTTGCGCGCGAGGAGCAGCGCACCCTTACGGCTTTGTTATTTGCTCTTGTATTGTCGAGTAATTAACACGTATTGTTTTACATTAAAAATATGGCGCTTGAATTATGAAGCAATAGAAAACGTATTTTCTTGGTTGGTGACATTTATCATCAAATAACAGGTGCAAAGTTACCGTCTAATCGCCAAGTTCTTGCAGTTCTATTTTTTAATATTTGCGAAGTTAAATTGACTATCAGTGAAAGTGCAAATCTTGTTGTTCGAGAGTGTATTATATTCTGGGAAAAACCTAGAATACCTACTAGAGCTAATCCTAACTGTGTGAAAAAACTTGTGGATCTTTATCAAGCTTGGAGAGAGTTGCAAAAAAATTCAAAAAAAAAAAACACAAGACTTTTATAAACAACGTGAGAAGGATTTTCAAAATGATTTAGATAATTTATTCAACATAGCACATGCTGATGCTTTGGAACGAATGAAAATAGAGGAAGATAAAATATATTTTGGAGAGAACATGGACGACCAGGTTGTTTAACGGGTGTAGATAAAAAGTTAGCGGAGAAAGAAGAACGAGTAAGACAGAGAAAGCTAAAAGAAGAGAAAAAAAGTCTCGAGCAAATGTGTTCTGCGAGTTCGTCGACACCTCATACTGTGCAAGACTCTTTACATCCTTAAGAACAACAGGATCAACCTACTAGCTCTGATGAAAGTCTGGAGGAACCTTTGCCATTGCCAACTCAATCCATCAGTTCTGGAACTAGAACAAAAAGAGGAAGGAAAGACTTTATCACGCCTAAGTTAGTTGCAGCATTAGATAGAAGCCAATTAAGCATAAGGGATTCTGTTTTTATACTTCAGGCTGCAGTAGAAGCACTAGGACTTAACTAGATGATTTCCCAATCAACAAATCTTCTATTCAACGCATTCGCACACAGAGTAGAAAAGATAGAGAGGAATCGATAAAATCAGATTTTCAAAACAATATACCGGAATTAGTTATCATTCATTGGGATGAAAAATTATTACCTGGATTGGACATAAGAAGTCCCAAAGAAGAGCGCTTGCCAATCCTTATTTCATTCGCAGAGAAAGAAAAACTTCTTGCAGTACCAAGACTGGAGAGTTTTTCTGGCCAAGAACAAGCTAAAATTTTGGCAAATGCTCTTCTTGATTGGAACCTTGATGACAAGGTAGAAATAATGTGCTGTGATATAACGGCATCTAACATGGGGCGTTTAAACGGAGCTTGTGTACGTCTGGAACAAAAACTAGGGAGAGAATTGCTTCTATTTGCTTGCCGGCATCATGTGTATGAACTGGTCTTAAAATGTGTTTTTGAAACAAAAATTCACCAAATCACTAATAGCCCTAATATTCCACTATTCAAAAAGTTTCAAGATAACTGGAAAAATGTGAATCCTACAGCTGTTGAAATCTACAACGACTTTGTTAAACAACATTTATTTTTTTCTAATACAATGATTGAAGGATTATTGACAATCAAGAATTGAAAAAAGTCTTTTATTCGTGACGATTACAGGGAACTCATAGAATTAGCTATTATTTTCTTAGGAGGAGACGATGAGAGAAAATTTAAAATTAGACCTTCAGGAGCAATGCACTAGGCAAGATGGATGGCTAGAGCTATTTACTCTTTAAAAATATGTTTGGTGCAATCCCAGGTCAAAATGAGCACCAAAGATAAACTAGCACTGCAAGAGGTTTGTTTGTTTATCGTGACTATGTATGTAAAACCATGGCTTCAATACAGTATTGTAGTGAAGGTGCCAAATCAAGATTTGTGCTTTTTAAAAATAGTAAAAGAATACGAAACAGTTGATAAGTCGATCTCTCAAGCGGCTCTGAACAAGTTCAGCCAACATCTGTGGTACTTGTCTGAAGA
>JAFIDM010009631.1:53226313-53254164 GCA_023159025.1 Thereuonema tuberculata
AGAAAGAAAAATGGCAAGTGGTCTGTCTTGATTCCTCTGATATTATTAGGCTGTGTCTAATGAAACTCTTAAGGCAGCATTATAGATAAGGGGGTTATTTTGGATCATAACTCACTTGGAATCCAATTATTAAAAGTAAAAGTTGTAATGTATACACATTCACTGATAATTCCGTAAGAGTTTTTATATATATTGCACCCCCTCTCCTTATTGGATCTTAGCTGTGCTACTGATATCAGATATTACATTACATTATTTTTTTTTTCCTTTTCGTTTTATTTTATTCTTATTCACATTGTCTAGAACCTTGCATATAATTCAATTCCCACCCACTTTATATCTTATTAAAGTATTATTATTACACTCTTGAGACTTTTGAATGGGTGATGTAAATAGCGATATACAAAACCAGCTGTGTTAATAAATATATAGAATCAAACAAAGGATAAACTAACAGTAGGTTGGTTAGATATATTTTAATTGCAAGAATCCAATTAAATTCATTATAGGTAAACTAGTTTGAAGTCAGTCAGAATAAGCAACATGGCAAAATAACTTGATGGATTTGTCAAAAGCTATGGAGGATAAGCAACATGGCAAAATAACTTAATGGATTTGTCAAAAGCTATGGAGGATGCTGAATCAAACAGTAATTCATTAATATCATGAACCAAGGGGTGGGAAAACTATGACTCCATGGTAACCAGGCCCACAGCCAGAATTTTCTTGGGGGGGGGGGGGGAGCAAAACTTTTACATTGATATGATTAGTTCCTTTGATTTCAACTCAGACACACATTTTACTTTGTTTAGATTTTGTGACTGGTTTCAGCTATGAACAGAGAATTTTAGTGAAACAAAATTCCACATTGTTATTAATTTATAAAAGTTTAATAATTCAGATGACTGCCTGTTGGACAATCTCCTTTTTGAATAGCTAAAAAGTGATCAATTTCTGAATCACACTATCAACAATTGAGAAAAATAACCCCAAATGCTACAACACTGTTGTAACGATGCAAGTAGATATCCACACTTGGACAATTTGCATACACATATCTATCTGAAACAATATAGAAACCCCACATGCCAGAGACAGGAATGTCTGGTTAGGTGCAAATAAGATGTTAGACTGGTATAAGATGAAGATGCAAAGTCGCAAGTATAAACAAAGCATTTCAGCTTGGATCCATTAAAAATGGTTATCAGAAAGCTATCCAATCCATTTTTTCTTTACGCAATATAATATTTACAAATATGCAATGATGAAAAACTAAAGTTGATTCTCTTTATGAACAAACAAACTGTAAGAAGCCTTTTTACTTGTATAGCTCCAAAATTATTCTATCTTCTATTATCAGAATTGAAGATATGTAATTTGGAGAACTGATAAACTATGAAAAATGTTTGCAGTGACATGAATAATTTATGTTTTGAGGATATGTAGAACTTTATGGATAAGATAAATGCTTGTCAATTCCTTAAAAAAAAAAAAATCACCCTGTAAAATTCAAATGGCTCTGAATATTTCATGGCAATACTATTAATACTGCACGATTTTCACATTTCCACTTGAACTCATTTAGCTATTTACACAATGAATACTGATCTTAGTATAAAATATCACCGGTTGGTTCTTTTTATCTTTTTTTTTTTATTATTATTATTCATACTTTTCTCTTATTCCTTCTAACATAGATACTCATTAATTATTTCATTATTATTTTATAAATGTTCTAAGTTCCATTGATTTATCTTTTGAATGTTTGATTCATCCAATTATAAATAAGTTAGAACATTCTAAAGGTGGAGCTGTCAGATTACAAAATAAACAACTTTACAGTCATTATATAATAATTATTCCTCAGCATGCACCCTTTTTGTAATACTACAGGCAAAACTTGCTAGGAATTTAAATTTTTGATGTCCCTTCAAGGAAGATAATTCAAAAGCCCTATTTTTCAGGAAAAGACTTTTCCCAATATATCATGCAGCTATCAGTATGATAATCATGGTGACACTAAGTGTTATCCAACATGTTAGAAATGACACTGTACCTGACTGAAATACATAACACAGTCAGCACTGAAATGTTATGAAAAAAGTGAGGGTATTTTCAGTAGTTTCACTTTTCTAGCAGGTGTGCAATAAATACTTTTAAGTGCTATTTAATGATTATGGAGAAAGGTCATTTCAGATATCATTATGTATAAACAAGCAGCATTTTCTTAAATCAAATTAGGTTTTATAATTTCATATTTAATAAAATAAATTTTAACTTAGCAGCTAAAAATGCTAAATACTTTTTAAAAATTGTCAAGAAATTAGTGAAGCAAGCCAGATTTGAATTAAATATAAAATGTTATGTCGGTCAAATATGGCAACAAAGAAAGTACCGTAAATTGAATAAAAGAATAAAAAAAAATATACATATAATTATTATTATTATTCAATATACAATGAAAACAGGTTCAGGTATACAATCTTCCTGATTTAATTTCCATGATAATTATAGTTTCATTATTAAAAAAGTGCATCTTTTTGTAAAACAAATGCAAATGTTTAATACAAATAGTATAAATGCTTTATGGCCTATTACATCAAGAAATTATTAATATCAACTTTAAAATCTGGTGCCTTATTTACACATCACACAATATTGTTAATTCCGTTGTATTAATTGTTTCCTCCTTTAAAAAAAAAATTGTAGTTTCAGTGAAACAAACTCTGCAGCATATAAACATTTTCCACCTGAATGTAAAGTTTCGGAGAAATATTTTGTATCTCTTTCCTCATGCATAATAAAACAAGTTTATATTGAATTGTAATTTAAACAATTTTGAAAATAACAAAGCTATTAAACAAATAATTAAAGACTGTTGTATTTAAAAAAAAAATGCAAGATTTAATTGTAATGCTTTCAATGTCTTTATGGTAATTAACTATAAATTGTTTTATGTCAAAGCTCTGATTTCTATTGAATCACCAAACGTTCTAAATGAATACTGCATTTTTTTATTATTATTTTTTTTATTTCTACAAGTAAAATCGTGAATTAGAAAAGGTATTCTTATTTTAATAGTATTTCAAGAGTTGATTTGGTTCAATGAAAGATTACCAAGAATCCCTATAGGTTTTTTGTTTTTTTTAAATCAATAATTATCCAAAGAAAATTCAAACAATAATTAACTTATGTTAGTAAGTTATAAATTAAAGAATTGCATTTGCTTAGTAACAGATCAACTTCACAACTATTAAATTTAGTACAATCTTATGTTGACATAATGATTTTTTTTTTTTTTTTAAATTCAGGAAACATCATTTTTATTACAATAAAAGCAATGGTATTCTATATAAAATTCTGTATGCCTATTGTGATAATTTTTATACTATGGTCATAAATCAGAAGCCCAAATGACTTAACACAGTTGGAATATGATATATTCATATGATACAATTTGAGATCTGAACATTGTAGACCTTTCAAAATATTAGTGGAAGTACTGCCTATTAAAGGAACTTCACATTTTGTATAAGAACAAGACTATACAATGAAAACAACCAATATTTTTGGCATTGTTTATTCAAAACTTTGGTACTTTAATAAATACTACAGCTTTAGCTTGAATCAGTTTATTAGATTTGCCATCAAATTCAGGAAAGCATCACAAGTAAAACCTTTATACTTCATTAATATGATCAGAAATTTAAAAATTCATTTATTATATATTTAGTTAAAACTGATTAAACAATATTCTTCAGGGTGTCTACAAAATCTGAATAAAAAAATTCCCTGATTTTATGAACAATTTCTTTTAAAATTCCCTGATAATTCCCTGATCTGTTCAACCAAAAAAAAAAAAAAACCAATCTGTTCAACCAAAAAAAAAACAAAAAAAAAACAAAAAAAAACGATCTGTTCAACCAAAAAATTCCCTGATTTTAAGTAATAATTGCAAAATTCCCTGATAATTCCCTGATTTTTTCCAGAATAACAAAATTCCTTGATAATTCCCGGTTTTCCTGATTCTGTAGACACCCTGTTCTTATAAAACTGTTTGTTATTCACGAGAAAAGAGGAAGAAAACTTTTATCCCGAATTTGCATTAAAGAAAAATATTTTTAAGTGAAAGAGCAGGTTTTTCTTTAACATCTGAATTAAATCCTGCACTTTAATAAATTTTTGTGAAGAGGAAAAATTTTTACTTGTTGGCACAAGGTTAAAAATGCAGAAATAATTAAAGATGATACTGTACAAAACTGCAGAAAGCAAAGAACAATCATTATACTAAATTTTTTAAAAAAACAAAATAAAGTTGATAGTATTTCTTGAAAGAAAGCCACATAATGATTTAGAAACAAAAGCATATGTAAAACATAATCTATATATATATATACACTCCCCACACACGTAAGGGCCTGCATGGCCTGTAGCAGTACAGCTTTAACCTTATGTATACGTATAAATGTTTATGCATATATAAATTCTCAAATATTTAAGCTGTAACTACCTGAATATTATTATTATTATTATTATTATATGAAGAAACACTTATGTAAACTTTGGAGATAAATTTTTAATTCTTTTTAAGCAACTACAATAAAGATAAAATTATCCAGCAATTACAAGTTGAATGATAAGCGGTAACCAATAATTAATAAAATACTAATAATTACAATAACTTTCTTATACACAATTTGTAGAATGAAATATTTCTTATAGCTTCAAAATTTATAAACAAAGGAAAGATCCAACAAACTGACTGACTAAGTTTGGAACAATCAGACAAAAGCATTTTTTTTTTTTAACCATCTCCCTAGGAAAATTTTTCAAAAGCGGATTCGTAATTTGAAGTATACAATGAGATGAATTGATGGGCCCGGTAGCCGAGTGGGTTAGGGCGCTTGGCTGCGGATTGGAGGTCGCGGGTTCGATTCCCGGTCTCCGCCGAGACCGGGAATTTTTCCACGCTCCATTCTCCTCCAAACGGGTCCTAGGGCCTACCCAGCCCTCTGTAGAAGGGGTACCGGGTTTCCTTCTCGGAAGTTAAAGGCGGGCGGGCGTCGGGCTGACCTCCCGACCTCAACCTAGTCCCGTTGGTCAAGTAACGCCGGGAGCCTTACCTCCCGCGAGCCCTTGGGCCTGCATAGGCCTGTCGTGGCATCCTTTAACTTTTAACTTAATGAGATGAATTGATTACCAACATGCTACCTGAAATAACATGAGAAATAAAGAATACACAAGATACTGAAAACAAACAAAAATATGTTCATAGTTATTTCTTATGAAGTTGGAATACTAATTGCCATTTGTAACAACTACACTATTAATATTTTTGCTCAATTACTTCTCAAAAACGAATCAACTGATCTTGGTATCAGGATACATAACATGAATAGCTGTTTTTTGTCTCAATTTCATTTCCATTTTATGACATTAGCCTATTTTGTTCTGCAAATAATTACAGTAGAACCTCATTATAACGGACCCTACTATAATGGCTGTCGCTTATAACGGACAGTTTAAAAAAAAAAATGGCAGCCTACAATTAAGGTGAGCAAAGTGAAAGACCATTTAAATTTTGTTATTCAATATGTTGAACAATCTGCAAATGAAAATATGCTTGCATATTACGAAAACTTTCGGCATTTCCGTCAGTTAACTGAAGAAATAAGTAGCAAACAAACCCAGCAGAAAATAATTATTTTTTTCAAACCAATGAATGTAAGCAATCAACATGAACCAGGACCTTGTTTGTTCTAAAAATCAATGCAGTGTATAAGTATACATCTTTTTCAATTCAACCTATATTGAAGGCTGTTTTTTATTTGATATATAATAAACACTTTTTATAGCTAACTATTGTACTTTCATTGATGTTCACCCTGCTGCATTATACCCCTACAAGAATTATTTGTTATAAACCGGACTTTCATTAAAATGTCCGTTATAATGAGGTTCTACTGTATATACAGTCGGACCTCTATTTAACGAAGTCGCTAAATCCCGAAAAAAAGTTCGTTATATGGAAAATTCGTTAAATAGAGATTCACCTTTTAAAATTACTTTAAACTACATAAAACAGATTTAAAATACGTAAACAATAAATATTATTAAAAAAAGTAATAATTTTAATGACATAAAGCATACATTATTTACTAATAAAGTCTGTTAATTTTGTCTGAGTTTTTTTTTTTTTTGAAAAAGTATTTTTCGCTCATAGGACGTCTCGCATCTTTGCAATGCACGAAAAACCCCTTCAGTATTTTCTTCAAATTGTAATCCGCGTCGGATTGTTTCAATTGATTTTAGCATTTCATCATACGAAGGTTTTTTTTATTTCTTCATCATGGTCCTTTACATTTTCATCATCTTCATCTTCACAGCAATTCATTGCTGTATTGTTTTTTATTTTTCACGCTGTCCAAAATATCCAATTCAGTTAGTGTTTCCGAGGTCTCAACTTCAAAATCAAGTGAAAGATAATCATCAATCAGCACATCATCAACAATTTCTTCTTTTTCCCTCAGCTGTATCCACATTTCTTTGATTTCCTCTAAGGGAATATTAATAATAAAAACATTTCAAGGAGAAAAAAAAAATAGATACATCGAAAAAGTTCGTTAAATAGAAAATGCACTTCGCTATTTGGAGGTTATTTTACTAAGAAATTAGCAAAATGTTCTTGATTCCAAAGAAAAGTTCGCAAAATAGAGGTTTGTTAAATAGAGGTCCGACTGTATATTTTTTGACTGCCATCTATATATTGGATATTTTCAAAATTATTAACACTCTGAATTCTGTAGATCTTTCAGTTGACAAGTTTTTCAGCTGTATCCTGTGAACATAGTCCACCCCACTCTAATTTTACAATAGTCTGAGCTGAGCATCTTGAAGTGAGTGACATGTTCAAAAATTTGTAGCAAGTGGAGTGAATTTTAAATCTTTTACTGGTAATAGTGGATATCCAAATCTTACCTCAATTTTTAAAGCTCCTTGGGCAAATGCCTTAAACTGCATAAATCTGTTTAAATATTTTTCTTTAATGCTGTCTATAGTCTCAAAGGGCCATTATAAAAATGCCAAGATTTCTGTTTTGGTCTTGGAGTTCTAACATTCACTTTCTATGATCACGCTGAAACGTCATCTATCCCACTGTCCTAGCTCGTAATTCTTATGATACTTTTTCTTTTCCAAAGTTTTGAATCCTTTGCAAAAGAAATAATGTCGATGGCAAAATGTATCTTCATTCTCCATTAATAGGTAACCTTTTGTTGTTGTTTGAGTTGAGCTCTCTTGCTGTTGTTTGGGCCAGCATTATTGTGACAATGATAGTGCTTCAATAAGCAATAATCTTTCCTCACCCATAATGAACTTTTCTTGTAACTTACTATGTTTTTAACAGTGGACTTGACCTATCTCATATATGGTTCCTTGGATAGATTCATAATTATACATATTTTTGCTGCCAGATCCAGTATCCAGTTCATTGAAAATTTGTTCAATCACTTACGATCAACTATTCTCGCTATTGTCCAATCACAGACTCTTCACAGCAGGATCCTCCCAACTGTCAACACTACCCCACCATAATTTCTCAGCAGAGGTGACAAGCTCTCCCTCAGAGCATAACAGAAGTTTGCTCATCAAGGTACATGATTTTTTTTTATCCCCTGTTTTCTTTCAAAAGCAAAAAGCTTTTTTTTTATTCTTTTTCTTCTGCATACTTTTATAACTTTACATAACATGGCTTTAAGTACTGTTTTTAAGGACTAAAATATTCAAAGGATGTAAATATAACACTGCACAGCAAATATACACTTTTTTTATTATTATTATTATTATTAATGTTGATCTCATCACTTTTTCTTGCAATTCAATTTATTAAGAATATATATATGCTATGTGGTTGCTATATATACTGTGTCTTTCAATATAACTTAAGACTGGTATTTACCTCAGTCAGAAATTAGAGTATAACATTGACCAATTGATCAATCAATCTATATTTATCTCTGCACTCCAATCCCTCAGTCCTGTCTATAGCATCAATCACAGCCTTATTAGAAATAATTTTAACACAAAAGCATTAGGTTATAAGTAATCATGAGTGAAAAAAATAACACTTGAAATTCTATTTTACATTATTTTTGTCTTAATAATCCAATGACAAAGTTTGAAACCATTTCCTGCTTTCTAGTGCTACACAGTATTGAAAAATTTCTAGATATTGATAAGCCACAATATGCAGATAACTTATTTCATAATTTAGTTATGACAAGAGGAATAATTTTTCATGCACTGAATTATGCATCTAAATCTTACCTTTATAATCAGCGCAAAAGTTTGTTTGTCTTGAAATGTCGCCGCCATTTCTCAAAGGATTTTTACCAAATTTGGCAGAATTTAACATGAATCCCATAATTAGGCATGAACAATAAAATCAGGATCCGGCCTAAGGGATGTAAAACTTTCTTGAAAGGTATCCATATCTCTGACACCACTTTATTTGGAAAATTGAAATTTGACACAAGTGTATGTCAAAATTGAAAAGATAAGTATTCAAAGAATTTTTGATATTCACATCCTAAGGGGTGAAAATGAGGTGGGGGAACTCTGTGAAAGCTACTTCTGTGGGGTTTTTGAGTTAAAAATAAGAATATATCAGTAATTTGTAACTATCACATCATTTTTTTTTTTACCAACTGGTTAAGTTTCGTAGTGATCTCACAATTACAAATTTCTTTTCTTCATCCATATCAAGACAACTCTTTTTTGAAGCCATGTCTGGCACAGGTATTTTGCTAGTTATATACTTTTAATTTCTGATTTATATTCATACTAATATTTTATTTTATTTCTCTATTTCAGAGTAATTAATATACAAAGATAATGAGTGCTCAGAAGAAAATTAAATTTTTAACTGTATTGGTAAAGATATATTAAAAATAAATCACTTTATAATGAAATAAATATAAAGAACAGAAATGTCAAACTATCAGGAAATAAGTGTAGGTATACCTACTAATTATTTTAAGATATTGCAGAAATAATGATTTGTTGAATTTTTTAATTCTAAGGTTATGATAGAGAAATATTAAGATATCTATCAACAGACAATTAAGATCTTTTTGTAAGTAATAAAGCTAATAAATGACAGTAATACAACAAAATGTATTTTTGTTCTTTCTTCAAAAAAGGAAATTTACATAGAAGTAAAATTTATGAACAATTAGGAGCTGCTTTTAGTTTTGAACTTAACAAAATTCACATCTTAGAAAATAATTACTTCGTGAATTATTTATTCACTTATTCTGGAGATATGTTAATAAACAATAAAAACCAAAATGAGAATGTCAGAAATCTTGTGGATTTCAATCAAGCTTGATTGGTTTAATGTAAAATGTGGCAATGAGTAAAATGTCTTCTATGAAATCTGCAGGCAAGTGAGATAGATGCTAATTTCGCATCTCAACATTTATGAACTGTCAATAATTTATTTTTTTAATACCAGTGTTGCAATTGTATGTCAATATTTAATACTGTGTATAATGTTAAAGTTTAACCTTGTTAATAATAATAACAATAATTTTTTAATTCATTAACACTATAATTTTATTTTGAGGTGGAAAAAAAAAGAAGATAAAATAAAAGTGAAAGGCTATACATATCTGAATGAAACACACTTGAGAAAATATGTAAATATATGTACAAAATGAATTATCTTACAGTTGCTTTGTAAAAAGGAAAAAAAAAATCAATTTTTATGTAAGCCGAATCATGGATATTCTTATTCATAATTCCTTGAAAATATTGAATAATAACTGATATTGCCACTGAAACTTCCTAACTGTTCAGAGAACTGCAGGATGTGATGTGTGTGCATTGTACATGGTGCTGAACTTCTAGGAATGCTAGTTGTGGCCCACAAGCTTTCTTTTGTAAATAAATGCTTCATAAATCCTCTGATAATAAATTATAAGATTGTAAAGGTATTCTTTTTAAAAAATAAATATTTATGTTGTCTACCTATAAGCTTTTTTTTTTTTTTAATCCCTGAGGTTTAAAAGGATTAAAATATGTTTTGGTATGAGGTTGTCAAAAACACAATCTGATGGCTGGACTGTTCAGTTCTTGATAACAAAGAGAAGTTACTCTGATACAAAAAGAAAGATTAGCAAATCCAAATCTAAGTTTCAAATTTAGAAGATTCAATTTAATAATGCAAAATTTAGTGCTGAAACTGCTTTGTATAACTGTCAAGCAAAATCTCAAATATCTCAATGTAACGCCATGTGATCAAACAATCAGTGTTTTCTGTATTTAAGGAATCTGACATTTCAATTGAACTTTGTTGCAAGAGTACTTGTAGCTATAAAAACACCTTTGATAATTAGACAGAAAGGACAATCATAAATTTGTCAAGCATTAACAATATCTATTTCCTTAATTAACTATCACAGCCTCAAATTTCCAAGTAGTGAGTAATGAACATAAAAAGGTTTATTTTGAAGTTAATTTCCTACGAAAGGGAGGCTTAACAAAATGTGAGTGTGATTTCCTCTAATAACTTTTGAATCACTAGATAAATCTTTAAAATTGGCTTGTACGTTTAAGAACAAGAGACAATTAATTTTTTTTATTTTAAAATTTTTTCTTTTTTGGGAAACTGACTCGAGAAGGCGAATTAAAACTTCCCACAGAAAAGAATTAGAACTGAAACAATGGATTTCTATGAATATCTTAAACAATGATATTAATCTACCTATTAATTCTCTTAATGTATGTGCCAGTTTAATAGGAAGTCTTATTTTATTTATTTATTTTTAAGAATCATTCCCCTTCCCCACAATCTTTCTGTATTTAAAATATATATTCGTCAAGTAAATGAGACCAAAACAAAACCCAGTGCTTTTGACGTTTCCTATTAATTCTTTACTAGTCCATTTTAAGCTGCTTATTTTCTAAAACAGAATATATAGAATTCATTCATATTAGTAAATTAAAAACAAAGAAATGCTTTCTGATATAATAATAATAATAATAATAATAATAATTGATATTGCAGTGCCTATCAGCAAGAACATGCAGAAAACTCAAGCAGACAAGATCAGTAAATACACCGACCTAGCACACTAGCTCCAGAAGCAGTGGAGGCAGGACCGAGTTCGTGTTGTACCCATCGTCCTGTCAGCCATTGGTCTGGTGCCTCACACATTGCACCACAACCTCAGTACATTAGGACTTCACAAATACACTTATGAACAACTCCACACGGCTGTCGTACTCAACACAACACGCATAGTTAGAAAATTCATGGACACAACCACATATCCCTAACCATTCTTGCATATTTTTTTTTTTACACTTGATAATATGTGCTTTGGTCCTTGACCAGCCATTTTGTCTTTGCTGGGGAAACCCAAGGTTTGAAACTTTTACATAATAATAACTTTTTTGAGATGATAATAATAATAATACACTTCTTTACAATATGTTATATTGTATATTGTAATACAATATGTTACATTGCCAAGCACCTTGGCAATATGTGCTTTGGTGCTTGACCCACTATGTAGTCTTTGCTGGGGAAACCCAAGGTTTGAAACTATTAATAATAATAATAATAATAATAATAATAATAACAACAACAACAACTTGGTGGGAGGGAAAAACCTTATAAAAAGTAAATATTATATAAAATGGAGTTCATCCTTGTTTTTTATGTACTAAATTTATTTATAAACTTAGATCTTTTACATGTAACATCCTCTACATGCCATCTTAGTTTCTTCAGAAGAGGCTATGGTAGTCATCTACCTTTCTTAAAGATTGTGATTTTGAGGAAGCCTTCAAAAGGCTGAGAAAGATCTAAATTTTTAAGTAAATGTTGTATACAAAAAGCATTGATGAGTGATTCTTATTATCTAGTATTAGTAAAATACTAATATGGAAACCTGTCTAGTTTTATTCAAATTATATACACTTCCAAAACTTTTAATGAAATTTATATTACATATAATGTCATTTTATATTATTTACTATTTGTACATAATCTTGATTAAAGTTTTTTGTGTGTATTTTAAATTTGTAAAATTAAGTATATTTGAAAAATTAACTCAATATAACATGTATTATCATAAGTATTAAAATTAAAAGTAATTTGGCTGTTTTAAATAATTTTTGGCATTTTATAATTGAAAATAATATTGTCTATATTGAAAACCAAGCAACTCATAATTACTTTTAATTTAAAATATTTGGCCAGCTTATATTGGGTCATCCTGAAAATTTCTATAATGCTGAACCATTAACAGATAACACAAATTCTGTGGAAACTTTCAGGACTCAATATAATATTAAAGCTAAACAGATAAACTATGAAGTATTGTAATATCTTTTGAATAATGGAAAATTCAAAAAACAAGATAAAAAGGGTTTATCATCATTTTGTAAGTCTATAAATCTGAATTCAGATAAAAATCTACAAAGGGGGTGGAAAGTGAAATATTTTTAAAATAGACTAACCTGGATATTAGTAACATATTAAACAAATTTCAATTTTACTTAAATTTTGGAATGAGCAATTGCAGTTCTGGAATCTTTATATTATAATACAGCATTCGGATTTACGGTACACTTCCAAGACTTAATACATCAAAGCATACATCACAAACTCTCACAGGCTTATTGAGGTTGTACTTTAAAATTGGAACATCTCGATCAGAACATTTTGCACAGAGAAGCCTTCCACAATGCCGGCTAAAAATAAAAACATAAAATTAAGTAAAGATATATCTTTAAATATTAAAAACCTTTAATTTGGATATTTCTATGAATACCTTTATGCCAAACATTTTTCTTTTGAACCAATAAAGATTCTATACTTTCACATATCCACAATACAGGCAAACTGGGAACATTGGAATGATGGGCTCTTAAAAACATGTATTCAATGAGAAACAGTGAGTTTGACGGGCAAGTCTGAGTTATTTTTACTAGAACATTAATTTATTATGGATGTTATAACTGAATTCATTACTCTTTGCAAAAGGACAAATTCATTCCTTCATAATAAATAGGAGGTAACTACTTCTTAGTATGTATGCTTAAAGAATAATGTCTTCATTTAAACTTACACAGAAAAATTTTCTTTTCTTTATACCTGATTAATATATTAAATTTTTTTTTACCTTGTCCTATATCGTGGAGACCATTTTAAGTTCGACACATTCAAATGGAACTATACAAGTATCCACATTAGAGGATTTAATTATTTATTATTTAGAACAATAAATTTGTCAGCAGAACATTTCTAATTTAAAAGCTGATAGACTGTTTCAAGCTGATGTATTTTGCAAGCATCTGAATAATCAGAAACTAAAATAGCTTTCCATTCAAAATCACATTTTTTTCATTTTACATAGAAATGTTTCACTTTAATTTTTTCCCTTAGTTTACCCATTTACCTATACAGATAGGCTGACTTTTTGCCTGCCTATCCTAGAAAAATCTTTCTAGAATTCAGGTAATCAAACAAGAGCACTTGCACTTGGCCACTAAGCAATGCAGGAAGCACCAATAAAGAAGGTGAAAAGGTCTTCACTAAATCAAAGGTAAAAACTACTCTTCAAGAAGAGTAGTTTATATCTCACTGCATTTTCTGACTAGAAGATCAAGGAGTATAAAACATTCTTAATAGTCTTGTAAGCCCAAGATGCTCAGGTGATATATAAAGGTTTGATGCAATGATTGGATGGTTGATTTAATGGCGAAAAAGCATCTTAGGCTAAGCTGTGCCAAGAAAGGTAAAAAGTATAATGGAAAAAAAGAAATAGATAAAAATCCTTCTAACTGAATAACATCCATATAACAGACCATTAAAACAGGAAAATAAAGAACAAGAATAGTAGTTCTAAAAGCAAGATCAAAATAAAAAAATATGATAAAAGCATTTAAAAATCACCAGTAAAAATCTAAAAATTTATAAATCTCTTAAAAGATTATTGTCATTTAAAAGCAAGGAAATATGGAAAGGAATACTGAATTTAAAAAGAGAATAAAAATCGTGATGACAATTGTTGATTAAAAGCAGGACATTCAATTAAAATATGATGAATAGGTTAGAACAACACTGCACGTAGCACACATGGGAGGCTGGTCTTCAAGCAACAAGTATTGGGTGTAAGCCTGGTATGCCCAATTTGGAGATGTACCAGAAGAACCTTCTCCTGTCAAGAGGATAAAACATGACTAAACAAGATGAACTTTAGTTTGCTCATCCCAATGTTGTTGTTAGGCATCTCTCAAACGAGAACGAATAATTACAAAAAAGTCGGAATGAAGAATGGAGATCCTTTGCAATGTCACACTAGCAGCAGACTAGTTCATTGCCAACTATTTAGACATGACTTGGAATCTAGCAGAAAATGAGAGTGCTATGTTTAAACCGCCATGCCGGCGTGGCCGAGCAGTCGTAACGGCGGTCTGACGTGTGGGCATTCGGTTCGGCACCCGGGTTCGATTCCCGTTCGTGGCTTGGCTGTTTCAATTTCCTTTCCTGTATTTGTCAGCCTCTTCTTCACTTTCTCTTCGGCCTGAAGTTTTGCCATAATGGCTTCCTGAGGAAGGCCCCGGAAAACCACCTCAGTATCTTTCCCAGGCGGTTCTGGGAGTTCTACTGAATTCCATGGAAGTGAACCTGTTTTCGGACAGACGGACTATGGATGGATGGATGTTTAAACCACTGTAACAAATCTAAAATGGATAAAAGAACAGGATGAATTTTCAGGGTGTGACTGCACAGTGTTTGCAGAGCACCCTCAGAATCACTGAGGATGAGAATTTTTGATAACTTTTCTTTGAATGCATACAGTAAAGACAAAAATATAGAATAAAGCTCAGCAGTGAACATTGAAACTCCACAAGGAAGATGAACTGCATTACTGAATTTCTCAGTGTAAAAGGCCGATCGAAAGTAAGATTCTCCTTTGGATCAATCTGTATAAAAAGTTTGGAATTTGAAGTAATGTGACAAATGATCCTGGTGCAGAGACTGAAAGAGTATTGAAGGCATGTGGTTTTCGCATATTTACAAAGTGAACAATCATAGTTTGGCATTTTAAACTTCTAGTGTGCAGATGGCGAATTAGGCTGAATTGCAATTTTTAAGTCGGTGAGTTGCAGTATATCCATCAAATTCTTCAAACAATGTCCCAATGATAGTATAATGGAAGGACAATTGGTAAAAACCTATCCTTGATGGGGAGAACATACACACTGGTTAGCAGGATTATTTGGAATTGAAGGAATATGTGCATAATAATGAAGACAAAGTTTGCTGATGGAAATTTAGTGATGGTTTGAGTGCCTCTGAGTACAGGCTTTTAATAGGTGAAGTGCGAGAAGCAACAAGATATAAACGGAAGACCTGATGACAAACAGGATCAATTATTCAAACTGCAGATAGCCGTGCAGAGCAATACACAATGTAGTCATAATCCAATTGTGATTGGATAAGGGTTTTGTAAATGCACCATAAGGCCAAGCACTCACCATCCCATGTGGAATGAAAACTCACTTTAACTCAATTTAATTTTAAATACATCTTTTCCAAAGTTTCTTATATGTTCCTTAAAATGAAGAGCTGCCACGAAAGTATAAACGGCAGCAACTGATAGATGAATTTAAGCAAAGAAGCATGAAGAAGACAAAGAAACACTTAGCTGAAAGTCGAGAAGAATCAAAAACTAAGTACTCCCTTTCTGGGATAATCAAGCAATTGAAGATTTTGATGTAGATGAGATAGTGAATGAACAAATAGGGGAAATGGATGATAATTGAATAATTTAGTGAAGAGGATGAATAAAGAAGAATCTATAGATACAAACCTTGAAAATCAATACTAAAATAATTATCCTGGAAAGGAAAAAAAAACAAACTCCAATTTCAAAAATTACCAAGCAGCTAACAATCTGAATCTCTCTCACAGACAACACTTATAAAACTAGATCACATATCTCAAAATCAACGAAAATTGTTATTTCTATGACCAAAAACAAAAATATCATAATTAATGAGAAGTACAATATTTACCATTCATCAATACTTGGGAGGTAGTGGTGAAAGCTTTAAGTACACCAAAAATTTGAACTGTCAGGCATGCAGTTTGACCACTTGAATACTATTTTTAATTGCTTGGAACCTGACTTTTTTTTCTTTAAACCCCTTTTCACTCAGAAACTGCCCATTGACTAAGAATCAGTGTAATTTTTTTAATGATTTATAGTCATTGAAATAAAAACATAATTATGTCACCATAGCTCCATTCGAATGCATGGTGTCAACATTTTAAGGAATACTGAATTAGGAGAGAGTGGGAAAGAATGAGATGGGGGATGAATGGGGTTATTGCCTGTTCTCCCTAGCTAAAATGAATAGCTAGTCTAATTCTGATAGATTTATGATAGATAGATAGATGTCACAACTTATTCACTTCATACCTTCAACTTTGCTGTTTGATTGCTTGTTTTGATTCTGAGCTGCAAGACAATTTGTGTTTTGACTAAAAACAAAGTATTTTTTTTTTTCCAATTTCTTTATAATTAATAATATATTACAATGTATACAGACCAAAACTAAGTTTTCATGGGAAAAGAATATGCTTTAAGTGTCCTATAAAGAAATGCTATCAAATTTTGATATGACAATGCGTAGTAGTTAGGCCTATTTTCGTAGAACCATGTGTCATGGGACCGAATGGGACAAGGTATAAGGTTATTATAACACTATATATTACAATTTATATATAAAACTTTGAAATGTAAATAATTTAATCAATTTATTCAATAATTCAATTTAATCAATGCATAATATGAGTAATTATTTAACTAGTTTGAATACTAAGAAATATTATTAGTAACAGATAATAGTATTAAAACCTAGGCCTATTAATTTCTGTAATATTGTTCAGAATTGTTTGAGAACTAATGTTGTAGTGTGTAAATCTTGATTGTAAAAAATAACCTAACCTAGAATAAAATTGTTAATTTTGAATCATTGTATGCTCCATTCATCGCCCACTTTGTCCCATTCGATAGAGATGAGAAATACTACTCTATTTGTATCAGAATATATAAAGATTTTTGTAAAGGCAACAAATGAAGTATAAGCAATTACAGAAATTAAAGCTTAATATTACCAGTGATGCTTTCTTGTGGTAATTCCAAATTTCGTCATGCATTCCAAACATACATCACCTTCAGCCCAAGGAGGTTCCTGGGATAAGTAATCTAAGCAATTGAGATAATAATTCAATATTTCCATTAATTAATTAAAAAAAAAAGACATCGAACGATTATAAGTAATATTTCACGAAATAATTTTTGTCTAATCGACTTAACATAATGCTGTAAATTCTTTCAAATGATATATATATACACACACACACATATACATACAGTAAAAACTAGTTTATATGTAATCCAGTTGTACATGATTCTGGTTTGTGTTTAATTGTTTGTAGGTCCTGGCAAAAATTGTATTTAATTACGTATGAATTATTTCTGAGATATATGTAACTGAGTTACACATAATTCGCCTTTATACATTGTATATTTTTGAAAACGAGATTGAATTGTACGTATTTTCAACTATAGATATTATCCAGGTGCACCAATATACAGCTAGGTGTTCCGTATCGATATATAATCATGGCGTTCTGGACAACTTCCTTTCTACAAAGGTGGCTTTTAATGAAAGGTCAGTCAGAGACAAAAACTGTGGGAATCCAACTGAATGAATTTTGCATAAATGAAGTATATGTTCCCTTCATTTACTTCAATCTCTCTCTTGCAGCCATGGGTAATAAAAGGAATAAAAGATTTATTTGGGAAGCGAAAGACAACCCACAAAAATCAAAAGCAGAAATAGCGAGTAGCTTAAATATAAGTTACACTACATTATGTGCAGTCATTAGTAAGAAGGAGTCAATTTTAGAAGAATGTTGAAAGTTAGGTTCTCAATCTGTGAAGCAAAGCCGTCAGCAAAAGGGAAAATATGGAAATATGGAAAAGTGGGTAATAATGTGATGGAAAATCAAGAAAATTTAGTGAGCTTTTCATTTATCTTAGAACTGTAATTGTGTATTGAGTATACAGTATTTTATTTAATCCCTTAAAGTTTCTTAAAACATGAAATCCAAAAACCTCTATGAAAATGAATACACTATTTTGAAATAAACAGTTTTACAGTTACATATCATATGTTGAAAAATATGTACCTATTACACAAATGGTTTATTATGAGTGTTCTTAGTTTAATTAAAAATAAAGTTAAATCTGAGTTGTAAGTAATTCTCAGTTATGAGTAATTTAAAATTTTGCACTTGAAATATGTATAAACCAGTTTTTACTGTATATATATATGACATGAAAAAGGACAAAAATAATAATAATAATAAAAAAAAAACAGATAAAACTTAATAAATATGAAGCGACCATTTGCACAAAATATTATTAAAAGATTAAAGAGAAAATAAAAATAAAACAAGTACTCATTTTATTTTTATTTTCTCTTAAATCTTTTTGTAATGTTTTTGTGTCATTTCAAATATGTCTATTTGCAGTAACAAACAACTTTTCAAGATAAAAGCTACATTGTGTACTGGACAAACTTTAATCATAAAAAAAAACATAGAAGTTTTGAAAAAGATTGTATTGTTACTACATCATTTTTAATTATTATGTAAAATTACATTAAAAGAAAGTTGCATTACCCATTATAGTAACAAACTTAATAAACCAACATTCTTCTTTTTATCTGAAAATATTTCAATCTACCTATTGCCGATCTTCATCAGGTCTACAATTCTGTTTTTTTGAATTTAAATGATCTTAAAATTTCACTATTTGATATATATTACATCATATTTTCACAGTTTACAATTAGATATTCTTAATAACAATTTCTCAATTACTGAAACTTTTCAGTATTTTTTACTTTCTCCTTGAATAAATGAATTGAGTAAATGTATTCATTAATCTGAATACCTTTGTTTCTATTCATGCAAGTAAAACTGTTTATTACTAATGCCTCCATTATGTATCGTTCTTTTTCATCTTTTATTTTATACAGAATGTTTACTAATGGGTCTGAACCAAGGCCAAAAGTACACAAAGAGAAAACACCTGTACGACCAGTAATTGACTCTTTCGATGCACCTACACAAAATTTAGCAAGATTCCTGAATGAAATATTAAAAAGACTTGCCATTATTCAATGAAAATGTCATAATTAAAGATACCAGAAGCCTAATTTATATTGTAGATAATAAATACAGTGCAAAGAATAAAAAAAAAAAAAAAAAATCTATATTCTCTGGACATAAAAGCAAAGTATACCTCAATACTGGTAAAAGAAACATTGCTTATCATAGAAGAAATTTGCAGAAAGAATATATTTATCTTGCAAAAATACAAAATTTCAACAGAAAAATTCTTAGAACTGCTCAAATTAGTTTGCAATAATTCATATTTTATATTAACGATAAAACATATAAACAAAAGAAAGGATTCCCTATGGGTAGTCAAGTTTCAGGTCTCATGTGTAATTTGTATATGAACAAAATTAGAAAATGATCAGATATTACAATGGAATAAGAATGACTTCCAATACTATCAATACACAGATGATGTAACTAGTAATATGGCATGGATCAGAAAGACAATTAAAAAAAAATATTTAATTATATTAATACTTTCGACCAAAATGGTAAAATGGTAAAAGAATTTACAATGGAAGTTGAAAAGGAAAGAAAATTACCATATTTAGACATTTTACTGAGTAATATAGGATCTAGTATTAAATATGAATTATGAAAAAGGATATAAAAGTAATCATATTTTAAATTTTAGATCTGAACATAATATAAAAATCAAAAGAGCAATTATCAAGAACTATCTAGACAGAATAACAAAGTGTACAAGTGATGAGAAACTTTAGGAAGAAAAAATAAAAATGATGAAAAATAAATTGACTATGAATGAATATCCGGAAGGATTTGTAAATAGTTGTATAACTAAATTTTTTAACAAAAAACAAAATGCAGTAAAAAATGATAGGAATTATAAGAATATACTAAAGATTCAACAAAACATAAAAGTAGACAAATCTATCAATGTAATGTGCAGAAAAAATGATATTACCATAATAAGGACTAATGGTAAAAGTTAATTTCATGAAATAAAGAGTAGAAAAGATCAGATAAATGACAGAAATTTGTATGTCACTGGGGTTGTATATAAATTAAAGTGCAGGGATTGTGGGGAGGTATATTTTGGAAATAAAGGAAGGGCATTAATAGAATGTATTAAGGAACATATTACAGCATACAAAAATAATAATAAAAATTTATCAGAATGGGCAGAACACTGCATTATTAACAATCATAACCCAGACCCATTAGTAAATATTCTGTATAAAATAAAAGATGAAAAAGAATGATACATAATGGAGGTATTAGTAATAAACAGTTTTTTTTGTAAGAATAGAAACAAAGGTATTCAGATTCATGAATACTCAATTCATTTATTCAAGAAGAATTTAAAAAATATTGAAAGGTTTCAGTAATTGAGAAATTGTTTTTAAGAATATCTAATTGTAAACTGTGAAAATATGATGTAATGTATACCAAATAATAAAATTTAGAGATTGTTTAAATTAAAAGAAAAAAAAAAATGGAATTGTATACCTGATGAAGATCGGCAATAGCCATATTGAAATATTGTCAAATAAAAAGAAGAATGTTATTTAGAAGAAATATTATATATTTAGAAGAGTATTATTTTAATAAACCAAGTTACAATTTGCAGCATACATACTGAAATTCATTAACAGGAAATATAATAGGTTGTCCAGAAATAAATGTTGGAAGTCAGCTTTACTCTTCAAGGCAGTATATGAACAAGAAGGAATTTTGTCTGATTTTCCTTTAAGACTTCAAACATGAAGAAAAGCTACTGAAACTATGTAGAACATCAACTATCAACTGGATTCTGTACAACTATTAGAAAGAATCTATATTATGGATTGCTCATGAAACAGCACAAAACATTTGCCCAAATCCAAGTTTCATCAAAGAAAGTTATACTGTGGTTGGCTTTATTCATTATCGCCAGGCATGTAGCCAGGGAGGGAGGTCGAGGGGCTAAAGCCCCCCCCCCCCTCCCGAACAACAACAAAAAAATCTCTCTCAGAGTTGAAATCAAAAGAACAATCCATATCAATGTAAATTTGTTCATTTTTAGACATCCATGAGAAGACGGAGTGGTGCTATTCTTACTATAGCCAACCACCAAACAGAACCTTTTTCTAAGAATGAGCCCTCCCTGAAAGAAAATTCTGGCAATAGGTCTGACTATCACATTTTGAATCCAAGGGAAACAATCAAAGCAGATAAATGTTGTCAAGGACTGAATTAAATGCATCAAAAACTGAGGGAAACAACCAGCTCTTGTCAATCAAAGGAGCTCTATTCTTCATGACAATTGCTCATTCTCCTATATCAAGAATGGCACTTCAGAAATTGAAAAATAAATTGAAATTTTCAGATGACTAGCCACTCTTCATGGTTCAAATTTTACTTAGGGAGCTTGCTTTTACGAGCTTTAGGATTGGTATTCTTATTGATAGTGGGTGGATTAACAGGTGTAGTTCTGGCTAACTCATCCATTGACATTATATGATACCTACTATATTGTAGCCCATTTCCATTACGACCTTTTAGTAGGAGCAGTCTTTGCAATTCCAGTAGGAATTAGCCATTGAATCCTTTTATTTTCAGGAATTTCAATAAATCCAACTGTATTAAAAATTCAATTCTTCATGATATTCACCTTATTCCTCAGATCTTTCCAGTACAATTTTTAAATTTTCAAGCATTTTGTTAACAATAACACTTTGAAAACACAATAGATGGAGAAGAGGTTTTCTGATAGTTTATTGACCTGAAATTCTTCTTTCTACAACAGAAGCATAAACAACATTATTACACACTGGCAAAAGTTTGTTGGAGCAAATAGTGTTTATTTTGATTAAATCATGTTTTACAACAGTAATTGTAATTTTCCAAATTTTGCAATTCAAAAACTACACTTATTTCTTGACAACCTGATAAAAGAACAAAAAGAAAATTTTAAAATAAGTAAAATTTAATAATTAATACTAACCAAGTAAACGGAACAACAGCTGTTTGGTGGCCACTTGATAATTAAATATAGATATTCCATGTTTATTTGAACTTCCTAAGCATGCACCTGCTTTAACTATGGCTCGGCAAAGATTACCATTTCCATTCATATAAGCAAGTAGTAATCCTACATCAAAAAGAAATGTACTAATCTGTTAAATGATTATCAAAAAAAAACAGAAAGCTATTTTTTTTTTCCATATAAGTCTACAACAGAAATAATTGCAATCTGTATAATAACAGCCTGAATAATGAGATTGTATAAGGTTGATTTTTTTTTTTTTTTTAGATAAATTCATAGTAGTATAAATTTTACATGATAATGATTATATACTGTATATATTTGCAAAAAAGACCAATTCTTCCTTTGACATATAAATGAAATGGATCTGGACTGAACAATAACACTACTTAACATGCATGCTTTTCAATAGCATATAAACCAATGTTTGTAATTGCTTATTTATTAGCCTAGAATAAATATATCCTATTCAACCTTTGATTAAAGATGACATTCTGTGAAGAAATTTATGATCTAGAAACTTTTTTTGTATTCTTTTTACGTGCGTGCAAGTGCACTCACACACACACACACATATATATATTCATTTCCCAAAATGTTGTAGTCTACAGTTTCCTTTGAGCATTGAACATTTTCTATATGACTAGCATCCCACTGTTTAGATTTTAGTAAGGCAGTTCACAACTTTTCTATCTATGATCAAATATTTGTCACACTCATGTCCATGAAGTAACCTTAAATTTTATCAATTATTAATTTCTGGTTGCTCTGCCTATTCAGTTGAAATCCTTTTCATACAAAATACAATGCTCAAATTGATGAAAATTACCTTCAGTTGCTGCATCATTCTCCTAGATAGTCTGACCATAGCTGAAACATTGTCTTTTTAGTGCCATCCTAATTCTCAAGGGTGAAAAAAGTGTGTCCACTGATGCTAGACTGGGTAACAGCTGACTTGATAGTTGTGGGTGTTTTTTTTTCTTTCTAGTCTGAGGTGTTCCGATTCATGGCTAATATGAAATCATGTAACTCAAGTGTGTGTACATCATAAACAATGATCTCCTAACAAACCTTTTTCAGTTCTTGAATGCTTTGCTGGTACTTTTTTTCCAGCTAAATCTGATGACTGCACAATGCTTCATCTTCCAATTTCTGATGTACTGTCCCAACAAAATCTCAATGCAACAACTGTTACTCAAGAACTGTTGAACTGATACTAACATGCATATCTGCTCAATCGAAAGAGCCCAGTATAGCAGTGCAAGTGGTCTAATACTTCTACAGTAGCATTAAAGATGCATAAGATACAAAAATCAGTCTAAATTACTTATAATCACACTGTCTGTATATCTTGCTTTCATTTATATAAATTTTTAGGATAACTAAATTTATATGTTAACCAACTTTACACAAAATTAGTAAATTTGGTTTCATATTTTTGAAGTTTAATTTACATTTACAACAGCAACTTTGTTTCAATATAAAAACTATAATCCTGAAAGTGAAGTATCCAGAAGCAATGGGAAAATATTCATGGATGAAGCACTGTAGAGACAATTTCAAAACAAATGCACAACATTTATGAACAAAGAAACTGGTTACATAAATAGGAGGTAACAACCAACTCTGTTAACAATACAATCAGCAATACCTCCTGGCAATGCTATTCAGACACACAGCTTGTTGCAGCATTTCTCATTATGCTTCTATACGTAAACATGCAAAGCGGCAGTGGTCATGGCATCTAACTTGGTTTTATGTTCTCTACTGGGAACAGATTCTAGTGATTTTGCTGGTCATTTGAGGACACTGACATTACACAGGTATTCCCTGCAATATTTCTGTATGTGCATTTCTTGATGAAACATGTTACAAGTCAACCCTTACATTAAAGATACTGTAACAATATTCAGGATATGTTCCACATAGTGCCTGGCTATCAAGCTGACTGAAGACGAATAAAAGAGTCTGATAGATTTTAATGCTTAGTATGTTTTTCCCCTATCTACTCTCTGCTGAAACATTTCTGCATTTTCTAAGACATCTCATTTCTTCATAACTTAATGAAGTTGTTTCAGTTTCTCAAAATTGCATAGTTGTTTCGTCAGTAAATAGTGCATTCTTTTATTTAAGTATAAGGAAAAATACACTTAGCAAATATATATAATTAATAATTGAAATACTGACATTACATATATCATCATAAAAATTAAAAATATAATTAACAAAAAATCAATAATAAAACCAATGGATGCAAGTAAAGATAAACTAGAGATTAATGAAAATAAAGCAAAAAATTAAGCATAAAACAACAATAAAGCAAGCTTAAAACAAATACTACTAAGAACTACAAACGAGTAGATTATGAAAACCAAAAACACAACTAATAAAGTTAAAGACTGCATATAAAGAAAAGATAAGCTGGGGAGATCAAAGAAAATAAATAAATTAAACAATATCGCACATGAACCAAAAATAACTCAGAATTAAGTAGCTCACTAAAATATTGAGGGAGTTCTTATTATAGTTTCATTGCTTTTGTTCCAAGACATCCTCCTGTAGCTCATGAGATAATGATTCATGTTTTCTAGTAAGCTTATTAAGTAATGTGCATTACTTCATGTAATTACATAACAGATTTATATACTATGCTCAGCAAAATAATTTTCAGTTTTTGCCAAATACTACAACAGGGAAAGACTGGTTTTTGTTATTTATTGGAGCAAATTCACACTAGTGATTCCTACTAATTGAAGCTGCTTCTTATGCAAATTTTATATTATTAGAATATTTTAAGAGATTTTTTTTTAATGTGTCTGTAATTTCATTTTGAAATATTCTGTGAAGTCTAGAAATTAGTTTGTATAATTACAATTGTGAAACAGCAAAGATAATTCTTGCAAAATACTCCTGAGATCTGTGAAGCTTTCTTTTTTTTAATTAAGCAATGTTGAAGTCCCTGTAACAGAATGAAAAGTTGTGACTTGTATTTAGCGATTTGGTTGAAGCATTTTCAATGTCCAAATGTGAACAAATTTTAAAACAAAGCTATGTTTTCATTCTGTGCTTTGTAGTTTATATTAAAATGATATTTTTTCCATAGTTCATTTGACTAAATTCTTAAAATATCAAATATTTATACATAAAATTACTGTTACCCTTTCTCATTCAGATTTATACAATATATGTACTTGGAATATATATTAGAGTTATATATCCACATCCACATCTATTTAAAAATAGCACTCATGATTGTAAGATTCATCAATAAATTTTGCTGATGGAATCAATAAGAACATTTATTAAGACTATTCTTTGCTTTCAATGTTTCTTATCTTAATTCCACAAACATTTTTTTAACTCTGCAGAATAAGAATGAATCAAAATTTAACAGAAAACATCTGTGATTTGAGCATCACTGCCAAGAAACATGAAAATGCTACCTCTACCTTTTAATGAAAATAATGCAGATTCAAAATGGGCATGAAGTGTATGTACAGTTACAAAACATACAGCAGCAATAGATTGAGTTAGTCCTTAACAAGACTCGAGGTGACTTTGAGCTTAATGTTGCCAATACTGCTACTGATCTCTTCAAAGAATAGCAAAGAACTGATTAATTTGTTATTCAAGACAACCTTAAGATTAGCATCTAGTGCATTTTTATTATTTTTTATTATTATTATTTATGTAATTATTGCATGTATTTCAAGATAACATTGTTTAAGCTTTCCCTCCTTAATTTTCTGAATTGCAGACACAAACCTCTCTATCAATGATCAGACAATTGCCAACAATTCAAATTTTTATTCAAATGTGATGCTGTAGTCTAGGCACAATTAACTGACCAGGTCATGCTTATAGGAGTCAAAGATTAATTTACGATGCTGAATCTAATATAATCACATCACATTATGATCATATAAAAGGCCATGCAAATAAGTATTCTAGTTTATCTTTTTATATTAAAATTATTTCTATTTTAAAATGTAAATTAGAAACTACAGTGAATTACAGCACTAATGTTCTTAAAGCGTTTATAAAAGATTTCTGCAGAAGCTAAATTAGGAAGAGACAGGGAAAAAAAATAAAATGAATAAGTTTACCTGTATTTCCTTCAGCATCTGGTTTATTTATAGGATAATTAGGCATGCATTCCATGAACAATTCAAAAATGGCAGCAGCATTTTCTTTTCCATATTGACACAAAACATGAAAAGGTGTTTGTCCCCTACAATTATGAATTCAATGTGCAAATGATATGAAACCACATTAGGAAAATCCTTAAGATTTCTAGCATCTGATTTCCAAATAAAATGTATAATGAAATATGACAATTTGACAGAAGTTATTCTTTTTCATAAGAACAAAAATATCTAAAACAAAGGACAGATACAAACACATACACAATGAATCAATAAATGGATTTAAGGTGGAAGACACAACTTAAGGTCGAATTTATAATTACTTTTTAAAATCGTGTTCTCCTGTTTTTTTATTTAATGATTTTCATTAAATAAAAGGCAAAAAAACAAACTATGGAGAAACTATTATATATTATAAAAGCGTTATTTTGTCTGTCATAAGACTTTACGTTTTTCCAATTTTGTGACCAAAGTATAAGAGATAGAGTGGTCATTTAAATGGATAAAATGTAGATCTTTTTAAGATCAACAAAATGCTACAAAAATCTTTCGAAAAAAGTTTTTGGTTTCCAAGATGGCGCCTTTTAAAGGGTCAAATTTTGACTTTTTCTCAATTTAAACGAAAAGTATAAAAGATGGAAGAGAACATTATATTGAGAAAATGTTGGTATTTGAAAGTTCTATCGAACGATATATCACTTATTCACAAGCGCTTCAGCGTTTGCAAGATACATGCAAAAATGTGAATTTTCGGTGTGTGACGCTGACCCGCAATACATCCGAGTTATTCAGAGAAGCCACAACGGGCTGGGAAGTTATATATTCTCCGACGATCGCAACATTAATTTGCTAAATAAATAAAGTTTTTTTTTTTTGAATGCTATATATGCAAGGGTTCCGGAGCGAAGCGACGGTACCCGGCTAGTCATTCCATAAGGCAAGATAACAAACTACTATGGTGGATTATGGAAAAGGTGACTGATGAACTGTATCAATAAATGTTAGCGATTTAGAAAATATTTTTCTTTTAATTTGGAAAGTTATATATTTCTTTTTCTTTTTCTTGCAGATGCTTAAAAGTGTCTGATAGAATCTAAAGGAGGTGCTGTTTATGGTTATAGATTAATGAATTTTGGTTTGAGATAAATTTACTGACAATTAATATACTAATGGGATTTGTGTGGTGATTGCTCAATAATACTACTTTTTTTATTGTTATTATTATTAATTTCTTTATTTGTTTTAAGCAACCTTGTTCTTCCCAAATTTCAGGTAATGGATAATGTTTTATTAGGAAGGTTTTAGAAATGCTTTTTTTACATGCAAGAATTTCACTGTAATAACTTCACAAAATTGATTAAGCTTAATTTACATTGATAAAATAATAAAATAAATTAGGACAAAATGCATGGCAAAGTAGATTTAATTGTAGTAAGCA
>JAFIDM010009631.1:53259164-53299459 GCA_023159025.1 Thereuonema tuberculata
TTATTACAGTCAATATTGCAGTTTGGTTAGCGTAACCATAATATTTTCACAGGGTAATTCATGTTTGTTGCAGTTAAAGCAGCTTAATTATGAGGCCATTTAATTTAGAATTATCAAACACATGGTCCTGCTCATAATGATTATGGATTCACAAATTAAAAAGCCCAAAAATTTATCTTTACTGATTCTGCTTTAATTTTGCTGGAATTCTCTTCCCTACTCCCCATTATGACTGCCCCTCACTTATTCAAAAGAAAATATGAATAAACTTTTATAAAACTTTAGTAAGCATTTAAGTTACCACCTTGACACTTAATTTCAGCCACTATTATCACTAATACTTTTCAACTTTCAGTAAAAGTCTTTAACAGAATCTATTTTATCTTTTCATTATGATACCCTATTTTTTTTATGTGTACACAAAACCACAGTTACAACTGCATGAATCCTGTTACGTAGTAACAATACGGCTGTCTTACAACCACACATTGCTCATTTGTTACAACAATGGCATAACTCAAAAAACATTTTCCAGAAAACGAGTTTGAAAGTTTCAAAAGCTAATGAAATGCAGCGATGCAATACTTATAAAAGTCCCTCTCGTGTGGCAAATTTTAAAAGCCATTTATGGCCATTTTAATAGCCATAAAAGCTATTGTATTTTCCCTGTTGTTGCCTAGGATTAAAATTGTTTTTTTTTTTGAGGTGAGTAGTTAAAAAAAATTTTCGCGGCACTCGCGGATCATCCGCAAGCGGGTAAACGGGGCTCTCCTGTAATTTTAATCGATAAAAACAAAGACAATGTACAATGTGAACTGTACAATGAAATATGTGCCTTTAAAACCTGTTTAAGTCTGAATTAGAACTTAAAAATCTTTTTGTAACTTTCAAATTCATCTGTACAAATAATTTAATCTTTCCAAACTTGACAATAGCCTTAATAATTTTACTAACTATCCCAGTTAAGGGTCACTAATGGAAAATGAACATTTTCCAGGTTAAAACTTATTAAAAATTATTTAAATCAACAATGGGGTAGAATAGACTTGCAAATTTAACAATGATTTCACTATAGCAAGATGAATGTGAAAAATTAAACATTAAAAAACTTATTTAAGACTTTGTTAATAAGAAAGCATGAAAAGTTTTCTTGTCAAAATTATATGAATAAATGCAATTAAATATTTCTATGTTTTGTTGATTTAAATAATACCTATTTTTAATTTCATGGTAAGATACAAATAGCCAATTAATGTTGATCATTAAATAAATAGTAATTCTAGGGGCGACATATAAATTCTTGTATAAGGGCACCAAGCATCCTATCACCAGCCCTGGCTTCAGTTCTTTCCAACAGTTTTTCTTTTATTGAAATTAATTTTGTTACAGGGCTTTTTTAATTCCATATTTATTTAAATTTATTTTAAATTGTTGGAAACTATTGGTATGAATAGGATTTCAGCAAAGTATTTTTAATCTAACAGTTTTTTCCTTTTAATCAAGTATTTCTTGATTCAAAATCTTTATACTTACTTTCTTTAATATTTCAAATATTAATTGGAAATTATTAAACAAAAACAAAAAAAAACCCAAAGATATTACACAATTTCTCTCTTTAATAAGTTCTTTTGAATTTCCTCAAAAACTGTAAAAATAAATATGTATGTATTATATCCACTGAGATTAAGAATTTCTTTTTGTTGTTTTGTAGATGTTTTAAAAGTTACTGCAAAAATTATTTACTGTGATAGAATATTTTCTCATCATATGTTAAAAGGAATTATTTTAAAATTTTGAACAAGCATACTAAATTAGTTTATTAATGTTCTAATCAAAATTTATTCTGAAGTGTAACTTGGTATGCTTTGAAATTTTGAGGTATCATAAAATATTGAAAAAGACATCTTGATGTTGATTTGTGATATTTTTCTTCTTAGATAAGGAAGCTTCTTTCTGACTTTTGTAAATAGCTGAAATGTTGGGATTTTCATTTAAAACTTCACATTACTAGTACAGTGCAACTTGGATAATTCGAACGTCTTTAATTCGAAGATTTCTCTTGGTCCCTTGAATTTCTTATTAAATCAATGTTAAAAAATCGTGGATAATTCGAAGTTCAACTTCCTTAATTCGAAGTTTTTTATAAAAAATTTCGAACCATAATGACTTTTCAGCGTTTCATCGTTAAGAAATTCGACACGTGACAACTGAAATCCCCTTCCTGCCACCGTTCGACATGTGACGCCATTCGACACGTGACGCTTCAGACGCCATTCGAGCTTCCTGCTGTCAGTGACACCATGTCTTTCAGTAAACCACAAGAATGTAACGTGTTCAAGAATTTAACGTTCGCTGAAAAGGTCGCCGTCATTCGCGAGGTGGAAAAGAGTGTGAAGAAGAAATGCCAAATCGCCAACGAGTACGGGTTAGCGCCAAATTTCGTCGGTACATTGAAGGACAAACCATCGTAAGTGAAGCTGTTTTCCGTTCACTAAACATGCTTGATGATTTTGATAACCTTAAGCGACTGAATTCTACAAAACAATCAGACATTGCAAAATTTTTTGAAAAACTATAATTTTCTGTATTGAATGTAATATGTACTGTAGCTTACATAATATAAATCTTATTTTGTTTACATACATATAGTGTTTAAGTCTTTCATACCATGATCTTTCTGAATAAATATTTACTTATTAACAGAATAATCTTTTCAAGCTTTCAGTGGACCTGAAATTAAAGTTAAAAGATGTAAATTGTTTAATTCGAAGTCTTGGATAATTCGAAGTTTTGTAGTGGTCCATTCAGCTTCGAATTATCCAAGTTGCACTGTATTAAGTATACATTTCTACTTTCTGCATTAAGGTACAGTTCTGCTCACTTGCTGCGCAGCAGTGACTGCTGCCCTCGAGCTAAAAAAAAGCTTGACTGCGACTCTTAGGTCCCTTCTTATTTTCAATTGAAATGGTTCCGTTCACTGCTAGCAGCAGATGAAGACTCTGCAGCAGAAGGGCGCAGTCGAAAAAGTAGCAATCATTTTCTTGCTGCAAGCAGCAGATGGTCAGAAGAAAGAGGTTTATGGATGAAAACAAATGCATTTTAAATATTTCAAAATTAAAAAATAATGAATATGATATTTCTTTAATAATCTATATATTTATTTTCTTATTTCAATCGATTATATTAAATAAAAATAACATTTTATTATTTATGTATTCACAGAAAATTAGAAGATATGTTTCCTGATGAAAATAATTGTTTATAACCAAGTTAAAAAAGGAAATCATTAACATCTAAATGCCCAACTAAGCGCTAGAAAAATTAAAAAACAATCACACTATGATTTCTCCAAAAATACATAGTGCTTAAACTAAAATCAAAACAAATGCATTTAACAATTTTAACATTTAAAAATAAATGGATATGAGAAACTTTAATAAGGTTTTCACATATGTCACCTTTTTATTTTAATCGATTATATTAAATCAAAATAATATTTTAATTATATAATTATTTATTTATTTATTTTTGAAAAATTCTTTTGTAATTTTCGAACTTTTTGTCCCTCTCATTTATCAGATTTCATGTTTGCAATATTTGGATTGCCAACTGTGTGATTTGGAAAATTTTAATTGTCTTTACCCTCCACTTCCCCCTTTTTTTAAATCCCCAATCCCAAGTGGATTATCAACATTCCTTTGGTTTTAGCTTTTTTTCAACCCAAAGACAAAGGAGTAATATCAGTGAAATATTGTTCCTAAATTATAGAAAAAAAAATTCATCTTTTATAAATAGCAAATGTAATATAAAACAAAATGTTATTTTTTTTTTTAAATCTTTATACATGGAACTATAAACTTCAATCATCAGATTTCAAGTTAAAATAACTTTATAGATATTATTCTAAAGTAATAATGGTTTTTAGTCACATTTCACATTCAGTAACTTTACAGTAAAATTCATAAAACTTTACAGTAATATTCATAAAACTTTACAGTAATTTTATTATATTTGTTGCAATATGGTGTTATCCCAATTTGCTGTTAACATCTTTTTTTTAATGCGATTAATGACAATTTTGGTAAACTATTAAACTTTATATTAATTCGAATGTTATTTTATTTTATTTTAATATTCTGACAGCATTACATTCGGAGTTAAAAATGAATCCTTGTCCAGCTGAACATTAAAAAAATATTCAAATATTTCCTTAAAAAAATGCTGTTTCTAAATCTCTGATTTCTTTTCAATAGATGAAGAATTTCATCTTCAAAATCAGAACTGCTAAAATTGTTTCATATTCTCTCCTGTCCATGTTGACTGAAATGAGCAGTTTTGCAACCCCTACTTGGTTGAAGAAGGGAGAAAATATCCCTGGGCAGAGGGCAGCAGTCAGTGAACGGAAATGTATCTGCTGCCCAGCAAGTGACCTCCCCCACTCATACTCACTGTGCAGCAAGTGAGCGGAACTGTACCTTTAGTCAATTAAGTTTATAATTACTAAATGATTACTCTATCACTCATTAAAAGACTGATTAAACATTTAAAAAAGATAGTCTTTTCTTTAATATTTCTTAAATCATTTAATTTAATTACACAAACCTGCATTTATACATTTTCATTTTGTCAAGCTTGATCATTTTTAGTGATTTGCTTGGTATTAGCACCATTGCTATAAAATTTCATTTCATTAACACTAAAAGTTATTAACATTCTGTTATGCACAAGTTGTTGTTGTTGTTGTTTGTTGGTATTTTAATGGCGCAAAAGCAGCAGTGGCTAAGCTGCGCCATATGCACAAGTTATACATATAACTTTTTTTAGTACTAGTCAATGGCAAATCAACTGACAATGTTTTCTTTTCTTAATTTTCTTGACCACTATATTTATACAGGGTGTTTTTAAACTACAGGGACAAACTTCTGGAGTTGATTCCTGGGGGGACAAGGAACAAAATTGGTCCTATGAACATATGTCCGGAAATGCCCTATATTTAAGAAAAGACAGTCACTCCACAATACACCATTTATTACATTACATTGCTAAACAGTATAGCATATGTATCTCTGTCCGAGCGTGAACTGTGCCATGGATGCTACAATAGACCAAAGTGGCCAAAGTGGATGAAAGCGCCCACAAGTCTTATCATTGATTGACGCACCCTTTCGAATGTTCTAGCCCAAACAATGTCACAACCGGTATACACACGATGTTCCAGAGTCTGCACATCAGGGACAGCTCAGCATTACATGATACTTTTCAGATGCCCTCACAAGTAAAAGTCAAAGGGGTTTAGATCTGGCGACAAGGCAGATCATGCAACAGGACCTCCTCAGCTGATCCATCTGCTGGGAAAGGGTGTAATGTTATAAATGCTGTATTGTGGAGACAGTGCATTTCCGAACATATGTTCATAGGACCAATTTTGTTCCTTGTCCTCCCAAGAATCAACTCCCGAAGTATGTCCCCATAGTTTAAATACTATGTTTTGGCCCTGTAAAAAAAATGACCAAAAGAAATCTTTGAGAAATGTTTCGCTGATAGTAAAATTCCTCTATAGTTGCAAAAAAAAGCTTAGGGTACAAAGATACTAACTTTGTGTGGTTTGAGCATAAAGAAATATAAAAATAATCATATTTAGTAAAAGTTTGGCAATTTTTGTAGTACATAGGGCAGAGATCAATACAAGTAGTGAGATATTAACATTTCCCCTCCCCTTTATAGTAAGCAAAGAATAGTTAAATTTATAATGCAATTTATATGAATAGTTAAATTTACATTGTTTTTGTGAATAATTGGAAACATTAACTTAATTAGTAACATTACTGTCTCTACAAAATCACATAGGAGTTAGATCCAGAATTAGTAAGGGAAGAGTTGGTAAATGAGGTTATCTTTAATTATATCAGTTATCTCTGAACAACCTTGTATTCTGTATGGACATGATTTGAAGGTAAATTGCTTACTTTTAGTAGTCCTGTTCAATTTGAGTTTATATGTCCTCAAATTTCCTCTTAAAAGCTTCAACTTCCATATTGCCGTTTCCAATTAATCCTTAGCACCAATGGGAAAAAAAAGGTATTGCTTTAATGACAATTTCATGATTCTCACAATTTGCAAGTTTTATTGCAAATTTTTCTAGCTTCTTTGTTATTTGTGTAATTTTCACTCCATATGATTACCTGAATGTATTTTTAAAATTCACCTTCATTCAGATTCTGAATGGAACTTTTGCTTCTCACTGCAAAATATACCTAACAAATGTATTAAAGAGAAGTTTCTCTTACCACTGATATTGCAGTGATACTTGAAATAGGGTTCACAGATACAAATTAACATTTGTATGCATTTATAAATGCAATAAGTTTCTGAAAAAATATAATCTTTAAATTAACTAACTAGAAAGAATATTTATTTTTTAGCATTTTTTAAGTGTTAAGATTACCATAATCCTGATTTAAAACATTTAGGTTATCTAGGAAAGTAGGATGGGATCTAGGTAATCTACTTTCTAGAATATCTCATGAAGACACTGCACATAAGGCACAATAATAGGGAAAAAAACATGTTATTCTTCATGTCCAGTAATTACATAAAATTATGCAGGGAATTTCAAATAAATCAGAGTAAATAACACATCCACATTACTTCTGAATATGATTACTAGATTTTTTATTTTTCTTTCCAATTATTTAATTTCTGCAGAGTGCCAAAATGCTGTTGTGAATATAATCCTTCTGAAATCTAGAATGAGATATGGCAGTTTATGGTGTGAATGTTGTGCCCATTATTTCATGAAAGCGTATAAATTGCTCTAACAAGCTTATTTCTTTATTTATATTTTAAAAATAAAAATTACCAAATATAGTTTAAATTGATATACGTATATCATTTTATGGAGAGGTCTGAATCTGACAGATCTTACGTATGATTTTGAGCAAAAGCATTTTTTATAAATTTGTTGGCAAACCAAAATTTCTGATTAAACAAAATATGATAATTTCATCAATTTAAAAGAATGTGTGTCTAGTGAATTGAAACAATGAGTTGAAACTCTATTTTAACCAAGAAATTTAATTAATGAAATAATTCTCAATGCTAAGTTATTATGGAGCACTGAATCATTTAATTAGGTGTATTAATTCCTCTTTACTGATATTAAGACCACATTAATGAAAATTTAACTTATTTAAAAATATCCTGCTCCAGTTCTTATAATCAAGTTAATCATTTTCAGCTGCTAAAGAAGTCAAAACCATTAGTATCATGATTACACTAAGAAGAAAGTTTGCTTTGACATTGCTTTGACTTTCATCTAAATTTCTAAGCAACATGAAGCAAATTATCAGAAAAATCAGCTTTGCTATAAAGCAATGAAACATTTTCAAATTAACAATAAACAATCTTCTAATACACATATTTACCATTATTGAGATTATCATCCACTGCATCATAATTCACACCATTTTCTAGAAGAATGGAGCACATGGTAGCATGGTCACAAATTGATGCCAAATGTAATGTTGTTTGTTTCTGAGGTGTTAAATCATTCACATTAGCACCAGCTAAAAGCTAAAACAAATTTTTTTCATTATTTAATAACTTAATTAAAACATTAGTATTTTATAGCAACAATGACATGATATGTCAGTGATAACAATAATTGATGTGAATACTTAAGAAAATTTATACAATATTTAGATTTGATTTCAAAACAAAATTAACCGTTAAAATAAAACAGACTTTTATCATAATTCAATAAAAAAAATATATATATATATTTTCAACAATTCTGAACAATGTAACTTCATAAATAAAATTTAAGATGTTAGCAATAAATAATAATATTTTACAAGATGCTATTCATTAAATATTTGTAGAAAAAATTAAAAATAACATAAGCATATTTTAGATCATGTAAGAAATGTGAATAAATTTAAACATAAATAATTAACCAAATTAACATAATTTTGCATGAACAATAAAAACTCTACTCAAAAGAAAAGCATAAATAATTAAAATCTATGAATGAGACCAGCTTCAAATTGTAGGGCTTAGGGAAAAAAATAAATGGGGATGAATTTTAAGGGCAACTCGAACCTTATATGAGGAATTCAGTTTCTAAAATGAAGTCCAAACAAGTGTGCATACCTACACTGTGCAATCAAATTATGAAATTATGACCAACTAATAGTGGGTACTGCTCTTTTTTATGGCCAATACAAAGGGTATGTTGAGTTAAGGACTCAAGAGATTCAGGAAGATAGCTGGAAGTATGGCATACATTTTATCAATAGTGCCTCCATAGCTGGACTACAGTCTTTGGTTGTGCGTCCAAATGGTGAATTGCTCTGTCCATATGATCCCCAATGTGCTCAATGGTATTCAAATGAGGCATACAAGGCGGCCGGACAATGAGCTGGAATTCATACTTTAATTCAATGAACCATACGCACATAACCTGTGCGAAATAACATGGCACATTATCCTGCTGGAACACATCATCAACTCCTCAAAAGACAATTGCCATTTAGGTAGATATATGATCTGAAACAATGGTTCAACAGCATCAAGGGACTCCTCGAGCTGTATAAGGGGTATCACAAGAGTATCCCCTGACCATTACAGTTCCACTGCTAGTCTGTATGCATGTGACTGTGGTATCAGAATCAAAGCACGTTGTGAAGATCCATATGATCCTACGCCACCTATTCACCTGAAATAGCTGGAATCATGATTAATCAACCTTCCACAGTCCAATGGTGGTGTTCCTGTACAAACGCAAGGCACTTTCGCCAATGGCTGCCAATCAACATGTGTACTGGACTTAGGAGTCTGCTATGGAGACTCATGGAAAAAAGAGTTCTGTGCATTGTACATGATTACTTTGCGGCACAATAAGGGTGATCCCCCAATTGTATTCCATGGTTATTTGCTCAACATTCATATACCTGTTGATGCATATCATTTCTGACAGACGATAATGTCCTTGATTGTCAATGGCACTTAGTCGGCCATAGTTGGCTTCAGCAGCTCCCTAGTCTCTACCATTCCTCCAGATGTTGTGCTATATGGAAATACTGGCATCTTTCAGGCAGCAGCCTATGATCATCCCATACTGGACATCTGTTAAATTACCAGCTTTTCCCATTTTCATACTCTGCATCAACATGCTCATGCAGCACTATCTGCTGCTCTTTTAAGTAAGTGTAGAGTTATGTATTCATCTAAAGGTTGAATGTGGGTTATTCCAGTGGGCCATGGAAGATAATTTCATTGCACAGTGCATATATAACTATCTATCTATATGCAGGAAATTATCAAGCAAGAGATGCCATGGTTCAGTTAACCTAAGTGCCAGATGAAGTATTCATGGTTAAAGAAAGAGTCCTGCTTTGGTTTTATATATATTTCTTTTTTACACATTTTAAATGTTTTATTTTTTTTGCTAATTAACTAAAATATTGCTATTTTAGACGTATTATTTAATTTTGAGCTTTTTTTTTTATTGGCACAATTAAAAAAAAAATTTTTTTTGAAGAATTTTTTATAACTTGTTACTATTGATTTTTTTTTTTTTATTATTGCTTTTTAATTTTGTTTCTAATGAAGATGATGGAAAGGTTTTGACTTTCCTGGTGAAATTTAGTTGCTTCACTGTTCTTTTGACTACTGCTGTAAAGAATTGTACTTTGAATGCTTTTTTTTTTTGGTATTGTTTCAATGCTCATTTTCATTCATTTAAAAAGTTTAAATATAAAAATAACTGAAGCAATTTAAAAAATGAATAAAAAAAATTTAAAAATATACATTTGTATAAAAAAAATTAAAATTTTAAGAAAAAAGTTAAAACATCTTATAAAACAAAACTTGCAACAAAATAAAAAATAAAAAATAAGGAAAAAAGTGAACAAAATAAAAACAATAATTTAAAATAACTATATTTTAGTTATTTAAATAATTAAAATTAAAAGATTTAAAAGTGTGTAAAATCTAATAATTAACAAAGGGACAGCAGGACTCAGTGGTGTCGTTAAGCCATGTATTTTCCTCTAGCACTAGTTAACTGCATCATGGCTACTTTTGCTTGAAATACCTATTTATTATATTTTGTTAAATACCTAACATTAAGTCCTCTTTATTCTTTCCCCAAACCTTACAATTTTGTGCTGGGTCCATCATGAATCGTTTTAATCATTTACAACTTCTCTTGTAAGTCATTTTAAATTAAGAAATGTTAATTTAAAATGATTGACCCCCCCCCCCTTACTGCTAATACAACCAAAATAACAAAAACAACTTACCAAATTTCTCACAATGATTTCACTGCCAGTTTGGACAGCTAAGTGAATTGGGGCAAGATTATAAGCATCTTTTACCCGGGAATGAATGTTCACATGTATACTTATTAAAAACAGTACACTTTCTATATCAGATTTCTGGATTGCAATATGGAGGAAATTGCGACCTTTATTATCAAACTGCAAATATATAAGCAAATACTTCACTATTATAACCATTATTATAACTGAATTTAAAAGTTTAAAATAAATTCAGGATAATTTCTTTAAATAATCTAAAACTGAGGAAATGACACATTTCCAATTTATTTTAATAGTCTTACTCTAATAGAGGCAAATATATATTTTTAACATAAATCTAAGTTTTTCATCAATTTGTTATAGAGAATTTCCTAATTTTGAATGTTATAATTATTATTATTTTAACTAAATATGACTACTGTTCACTTTTTATTATTACACTTTCTTGCTACCTATGTAAAAATAGTGATTTTTTTTCTTTTTATTGCTTGATTTTTATAATTCTCTAAACTCTGGAAATCAGTATTTCATAGAAAAATTTTATTGAATGATAATTTAAAAACAAAAAATTGTAGTTTAAGGAAAAATATGTTATCTATCAATAGTTAATTAGCAACCGGTCAGTATATTAAATTTTATAGAAACAATAACACTAGGTTTTATTTCTGTTTAAAACTTGGATATTTTCCGTTAACATTAAAGTAATCTGAAAAGTTCTTCTCTTGACTTTTCTTGAAAGTCGGTATTCTATTCATATGCCTGCCCAAAGTCAATGTCAAAGGCAGTAAGACATTCCCCAGAAATGCATAAAGATTGGAAATATTGGACAGTATGTTGATAAGATCAGAAAGAAAAGATTTAAGGCAATCTTCCATTTTTTTTTTTTTAAATAATAATTCCATTTTTTTATGCATTCCATGCTTAATTCTTCTATGCAAAGTGTTTTTAATCTACATTTTTTATTCACTGCAAACTGTCACCTTTTTAACATTTAATATACATATTTAATAAAAGGAATAATATTTCCCTGTATGATTTTATCACATTTCATAATGTACTGAACCTGAATTCTAGCAATGCAGGTTTCATCTGACATTGCTTTCAGTTTTGGAAAAAGCAAATTAAGAAATTACGAGTCAAGAATGTGGAAAATACAAATTTAGATTTATCAATTAACAAAATATACAAGTTTTTGTTTTGTATTTTTCTCTTAACAGAATGAATTTTATAATCATACCTGTTCAGCTGATCCTGGTTCTCTATCCAAAATGGCTTGAGCTGCCTTATTATTCTTAGTAACCATTGCTGCAGCAAATGGAGTAAATCCTTGCTTATCATAAATGTTTAAATTTAATTCTGGATGTGACAACAATAATGAAATAATAAGTGGATGCTGATTTGTTATTGCTACATGTATGGGAGTTTTTCCATCTACATCCTGAGTGGAGAAAAACAAAACAACAAAGACTGCACATGAGTTCATGCTATAATGTAGGAAATACTAATTAGATATTAAAAATCATGCTTGCTACTGGAAACACAGTAAAAAAATATTAAAAATTAGATATTAAAATGAAAACACAGTAAAACAATTCAGATATTACACACACAAGACATTTTATTCTGTCTTTTCATTATAATTAACAATCTTGAAAGTAAACGTGATCTGTTAAAGTAGACAATGTATGAATATATTAAGTTTTCAATTACATTTAAAATACTATTTTTAAAATAAATTTGAATACAACAAGTGTCATTTCAGTAAACAAATACTAATAAGACAACCCAGAAAAAAAACAGTTGTTTTAACCAGCATTGTTTCCAGAATCAAATCAAAGTTTTACCAGATATTCAATGAATTATATGAAATATAAATTATTAATAAATTAATACATCTGCATATAAAGCAGTTACAAAAATGAAATTTGACAGTTTAAGAATGAAGACCATGGTTCAATTTTGTAAGTTCTACATTTACTATAATAGAAACAAATATTCAAAAAGCTTTCAATTGCAATAACATTAATAGAACATGTAAGAAAATCATATAGTACTGCAATGTAAATAAAAATTAAAAAAAAAAAAAATAATTCTTCGTAATATATATGATAAGAATGTCTTAACTTGAAATTGTGCAATAAAATAGTAAAACATTACCTTGCCAACATTATTTAAAAAAAAGAAAAAAATATCTTTACATTCATTTTTACAATTTTTGAAAATGGCATTAACAGTACAGAAATGATTCTTAAGCTATAATCTTTAAAGTCATGATTAAAAGAAATGGTCTGATCCAAAACCAATGATGCATCACAATATAATTTATAATTGCATTTTTTAATTTTTTATTGGTTTTTTTATTTATTTTTTTTATTGCAGATACACCTCACTAGCACTATGGCCTTTAAGCCTAATGTGCAAGCTCTAATAAATAAGAATAACCAATAGTCAGAAGGAGAGAGAGAAGAAAAAGAGACAAATACAGGAAAGGAAGGAAAATCCACACTGACCCTAGGATTTTAAACCTAGATTCAACTATATCAGTCAAGCTATATCATATATCTTGCTATATCAGCAAGATAATGAGCCGGTGCATAAAGCCCGCATCACTATGGGATGGTTTGAGGAACATGACTACGACTTTTTCATGCTGCAGTGGCTCGCTCAGTTCCCGATTCTCAGACCTATTGAAAATTTGTGGGATGAGCTGGAACAGACTGTTTGCTACAGGCCTACACCTGCATCAAAAATCTTCAGGAACTGCGTGACACACTCCTGTCTGCATGGTACACAATACCTCAACAACGTTTTCAGCATCTTATGGAATCCATGCCTCAACGAATTCAGGCTGTTTTGAGGGCTAAAGGAGGAGGTCCAACACGCTATTAGGTAGGTGTACCTAATATAGTGGCTGGACAGTGTACATACATACACACACAAATAAATATATATAGATATATTTGGTTTGGGTTTTTAATTTTTTTTGAGCTACAGAAGTGCTCTCTGGAGGAGTTGCAGTCATTGCTTGCATGTGTCACAATGACAAATTATGTGGACTTGAAGATAAGAAAAAATGTGTTATTCTTATTTTAAGGGAGGAAGGATTTTCAATGTGTAGTATTGCTAATCCTGAGTTTGTAATCAGTCGACTTTCAAATCAGTAGATTTGTTTCCAAAGTTAATATATTGGGTGTGCCAACAGGAAAACGGAACTGATCGCAAACCATTCTTCTCTATGGCAAAATAGGATCATATTTTGAAACATTTATGCCTTAAAACTATAAAATTCTGTTGCTGAGCTGAAATGTGAGTGGGAAGAGCATATAGAGCAGTAGCAAGTGCAGTAACAGTCAGAAGATACATTTTTCAAACATGAACTTATAGCCAGACACAGAAGAAGCAGCCCATCTTTTCACCAAAAATAAAAAAAGATTCGATTGGAATGATGTAAAGGTCATTCAAACGGCACTAGATCAGCAGAAATAAATTATTTTCTCTGATCACTAATTTCATCTGAATATTAGAAGAAATTTAACCTGTATGGGCATTGATGACAGGTACACTATTTGTCGAAGAATATAATCCAGACTGTATGATGTCTACAGTGAAATTCCCTACCAGCCAAGTAATCTAAGAGTTCATTTCATATTGCAGAGTAGGTTGTCTGCATTTTATTAAAGGATCCTTAAATGCTAAGGGTTATAAGGCAGTGTTGGGAAGAAAATTCCTACCAACAATTAGAGATCATTTTTCAGGATGATTCAGCTCCTTGTCACCAGGCGAAAGTGTAAACAGACACTTTACAAGTTAATTTAGCTTCATTTCTATAGTAGAGGCTTTACAGAAATGCTCTTACATTTGTTCCAGGTGAAAAAATTGTTATCAGAAAGGACCATTAGAATTACAAAAGGGTCATTCCATGAGAAATCAACCAAAAAAATAATAATTTTGGACCTTAGTGTTTCAGATTTTGATATCTTTCCACACATCAACTTATCTATTAAAAAGTATGAAAAATGCAAATTTTCACATTTTTTGGGCTAACAGTTTTTGAGTTATTGAATTTCAAAAACTAAAAATTGACCAGCAACCAGAATAAGTTCTTATCATTCGTTGCGTGTCGAACTTTAAATCAAATATAGTTGATGAAATCGTTCTGAGTATACCTATAGTTTTTGTATGATCAGTAAACCTACATGGTTTCAGCTATATAATTAAATTAAGTAAATCAAAATATAATTTACAATTATATTAACAAATTATAAAAATAAATTTCAAATTAATAATAATAGTAATAATAACAACAGCATGAATTTAGAGTAATATTCTCATCAATCACATCAGCGGTTAATAAAGTTCTAACATTTTTAATACTTTTTACTGTTTCAGAATTATATTTTTCCCAACTACTTTGACTGAATATTTTTTATTTTACATAGTTTTCCAATCTTAGACCAAAATTATTCTTCAATTTATTGATTTGAAAGATTTTTAACCAATTGTATTGAGTTATTTTTTCATTATTTTGATGTTTTTTTCCTATTAACAACATTCTAAATGTTAACATATTAAAATTTGAGACCAATGTTCATCTGATATCTCAAGACAAGCCTGTTTCACGCTTATTAGGCGATCATCAGTTGAGAGTAGTCAGAATGAACATCGCAGGTCTCATAACGGAGGTGACTTGGAAGTTGTATAAGAAGAGCAGTGGAACCTCCACAGCTATGAACTAAATACATGCTGTCATTAATATTATTATTATTATGAATTTCTTTTGTTTCAATTGTTTTCTTTGTAATTGTAAATCCTGTTTGTAATATCTCATTTAAGTATTTTGTTCAATTTACTTCCAATGTCCTTAATATTTATTGTTACTAGTTCTTACTGTACTCGACAAAAATAAGCTAAACATAGATAACTTTAATATACATATGTAATAATTATATATATATAGTTAAATCAGAAAATTATTTTAACTTTTAAATTATGTTACTGCCTAATTTAAAATTTTAGAAAATTATCACCTAGCGGTCTACTTGACAAAAATCACTTGAAAAACAATACTATATAAATAATTTGATATTTTTTAACAATGTATTCAAAATTAATTAAACATTTGTAGTATACCTATATTCAGAACCTATTGATAGGAATTTGTCATTCCTAACGGGACTGTAACTTTTGTATTTAGAATTATAATAAAAAAAAATATTATTATTATTAATTTGAAATTTATTTATATAATTTGTTAATATAATTGTAAATTATATTTTGATTTATTTAATTTAATTATATTACATAGATGAAACCATGTAGGTTTACTGATCATACACAAACTATAGGTATACTATACTATAGGTATAGATTGTCTTTCATCAACTATATTTGATTTAAAGTTCGACACGCAACGAACGATAAGAACTTACTCTGGTTGCTAGTCGCATTCTCATTTTTTTCATGGACTATGACACTTCAAATTTTATTTCCATCTGATCCCCTGGCTGTCCCATTACGAAATTTGGCACAAAAATAAGTATTAACAATATAAATAACATATATTTTTTTCAAAAAAATCAAAAGGGGTGTTTTTGAGTTTTTTTTAAAACCGGTTTTTGAAAATTTTGAAAAATTTCAATTTGAAATTAAAATAATTTTGTTGTATATCAAATTAAAGGCCATTAAAAACTGAACAAAATGACACCCGTTTCAGCTCTGTACGTTGAACGGTTCTTGAGTTACAGTGTTTTAAAAATTTCAAAAAAAGGCCAAAATCAAGCAATTTTTAGTTTTGAAATTCAATAACTCAAAAACTGTTAGCCTAAAACATCTGAAAATTTGCATTTTTTATACTCTCTGTAGATATTATCAGTGTGCAAAAAATCATCAATTTCTGAGGTTCAAACCATTGGTTGATTTGACATGGAATGACCAAAAACAACAACAAATACTCCTGTGACAACTATTCAATTTTTATATTTCATCAACTCTATGCGAGATGAAAAAGGATAACTTATTCCTCTTCCTTAAATTCATTTACATAAAAGAATTTCAATACAATTAAACTTCAACAATCTGTAGTTCAGATAATAAGTTTGTGTAAGTGTAAAAAATAAGTTTGTAGTTTAGTTTAATATTTTGTTGAACCTTAGATCTGGATGATGGTAGAACATTGTTGAGACATTGACAAAATCAAGTTCTGAATGTAGACAAGTGGGAATTCATGGTTCCAAACATAAAATTATGGCTTTCTGAAGTTCTCTGAAAGTCTGATTTCTTTTTCTGAACTGCAGATTCTAAATGATGCCAACAGTTCCCTATGAGATTAAGAGCAAAGCTGTTACTTGACCAGCTAAGAATTCTAATTGTCCGAGAGAAACTTTCAAAACTTCATTTTAAATTACAAAAACGACAACAAATACTCCTATGACAACTATTTAATCATTATATTTCGTTAACTCTATGCGAGATGATTTCTTAAGATGAAAAGGATAGGGATAACTTATCCCTCTTCCTTAAATTCATTTATATAAAAGAATTTCAATACAATTAAACTTTAACAATCTGTAGTTTAGATAATAAGTTTGTGACGTATAACAATAAATTCGATAAACATTAAAAAATGTAATAGTCCATTAGTGACTAAATATTGATAAAAATGGTCATATGTTATAGGAAACAATAAGATCGTGGAACCAATAAAAAATTACGTGAATATAATAAAAACCATATGAATACAATTGAAAAAAAGTTAAAAGAAGAAAATATAAATACTATTTACAAGAAACATTGTTCATTTTTGATACATTTCTTAAATTTAATAAAAGTAAAACTACTAAATTTAAGAAATCGTACTATTAATAGGCAAGAAATGGATGTACAAATATACATTTGTTTGTCATCAAAATCCTACTACAAGCTCAGGCCAGACGAGCAGTAGATACAGAAGCTTGCCCTCAGCGACAAACTGAAGAGTTGTTAAGAGACATTTCTTGACATGAATGAAGAAATTAAAAATAATATTTAAACACAGAAAATTTTTTTACTTAAAATACTCTTATCTCAACTAAAAGCCATCCCATTGTTCTTCCATCATTGTTGACAGGATATATCGCTATACATATAATAATAATAATAGTAATAATAAAACGATTGTTTTGTTAAATTATAGACGAATGATCAATTGCTTAAACTAATTTGTGTAAATCAATTTTAAATGTTTGAAATGATGCTCTTTAAAAATATTTTATGTAATATGTAATTTCAAAAGTTTGTGTGCGTATATACATACACAGACTTTTATTTATATTAAAAAAAAAACCAACAACTTTAATATATGAATTGGTATCTATAAAACTTCTGTTAACTTCGACACTGACAAGAATTGAACCATTTTGAAGAGCCAATGAAGCCATTTTGGTTTTATTTATTCGAAACTGTTTTTTAACTGCAATTTGATAACTTTCAGGAAACAAGACTGACAATTATATATATGGCACACATGCACATTTATTTTATTTTAACACTTACTTTGGCATTAACATTTGCTTTATGTTCTATCAAAGTTTGCACAACTCTTTCTAAACCCCAAGCACAGGCTAAGTGAAGAGGGCTCTGTAGATCCCTAGCTTCTTCACCACCACGGCCATCAGGACCTGGTTGTCGAAGGCAATTCACATCACATCCACTATGAAATATATCAAAATAATATACAAAAACAATGAGATCTGTGAATTTAATAAATCATGGCTTTAATACTTTTTCTTTATAAATGATAAAGCAATAAGAAATATAAAACAAATTAACCCCATACCTTCTTATAAGAAAGCAAGCCACTGAATCATTGTTTTCATCAATAGCTCGATGTAATAATGTTTGGTAGCAGCCATCAGGGCCTTCACTCCAAAAGTCAACATCACAGTTAAGCTTTACCTAAAAACAAAAAACAAAAACCAACAATATTTTAAAATGTTTATCAATTCATACATAGACAAAGATAGATTGGCATTATTTCCAATTTCATTCTGAAAAATAATGTTTACATAACAGTAAAAAGAACAAGCCCAAATATTTATATATAAAATTCATTGTGATTGATTTTAGTAACCTACAGAGTTAAGCAATCGCTCATCTTCATTAAATGGTTAGTTCTAGCAATGACTCCAAGTAAGTGTGAAACATGTATTACAAGGGTGGCTCAAGGTTGACCGAGACTTTTATTTCTATAGAAGTCTCACAAGTACCATAGTAAGTCAGTTTTTCAAAGTATTCCCCTTGAGCATCCAGGCACTGCTGCCATTGTTGTGGCAATTCCCTGATCCTTTGATGTAGAAAAGAACTGGGCTGCTGTCATTGCAGAACATCTTTCTTTAGTGCTTCATCTGTCTTGAATTTCTTCCCTCCCAGATGAGCTTTAAGGGGCCTAAACAAATGATAATCATTGGTGGCTAAGTCCAGACTGTAAGGGTCATGGGGAAATATCTCCCAGCAAATTTCGGCAAGAGTTGCTACTGTCAAATTGGCAGAGTGAGACCAAGCATTTTCATGGAGAAGAATTACATGTCCAGACGATATCCCAAGTCTTTTCTTGTGAATGGCATTTTTTACGTCACCCTTCAGCAATGTGCAGTAATACACAGCATTAATTGTGGCCCCTTTCTCCAAAAAAATCCACATGGATAACACTTTGCATGTCCCAGAAGACACTTCCCGTAATTGCAGTCGGACGAACGTGTCCATGCGATTCATTTGTCACCAACTCTTGTTCTTCACTAAACTGTTGACGCCAATCATATACACTCTTGGCTGTGACAGCTTTTGTTCTCCATACTGTGCTTGCAATCTTCTCAAAATCTCAGCTGGTTTAACGTTTTCCTTCACAAGAAATTTGGTTACGCATGGCTGTTCCACAGCTACAGACACAATGCTTGCTGCCAAGTTCGTTGCAATTGCTGCGCATGCACCAAATACATCAATCCAAGTGCAGGATACTCACAAAAGATTTCATTACATCCTCTGCAAGTTGTATAGTTCTACAGTTATTCAATAATTTTTTATGCAGAAAAGTCTCGGTCAAACTTGAACCACCCTTGTAGATGACTCACGTGATCCTTTAATGTAGGTTTAATATATTAGCAGCAAATGTGATTATGTAACATCAGGACTTGGAATTCAAAATAACTTGCTGTTCTTTAACTGCCAAAAGAAAACAAAATAACTGTCACATGCATATGAGATCACTACCAAGAACAAAGTTGAATGATAATGTTTATCTCTGAAAATGCAAAAACTCAATATAAGGCTCACATCAACAAATCCTGAATGACTTTGATGTCTACTATTTACCCCTTGTGGAATGGAATGTTACATTACTGATGTGTTAAGCATCATTTAATCTGTTAGCAACAGAATGCAGTTATCGCAACATAAATGTGAAGCATTAATACAACAAAAATGAAACCGTTTTGGGAAGTCGTATCTTTGTCCTCTCCAAACGCAACCTAAGTTATTCAATCATTCAAAAATATTGCATGATGAAAGCAATGAAGTTCAGCAAAGAGACAATATCAAATATCATTAATAAAAACAAAAACCTGCCACTCGACAAGAAAGTTCACAACTGAATCCCATCCAAAGATGACCACGATCTGCTTGTATTCCAGCAGATGTTTGTAAGATGAAGGGAGAATTTGCCCATGCAAAAACAAATGGCAATGAAAGTAGCCACATCTTTAGTGACTGAACAGAAACACTGGTGTGTATTCCTGGACTTCTGAAATGTCATAAGGCCTGTGGACATAAACTAATGCCACAGCATTTGACATTGTAATGTTTCATTAACTACTGTAAATTCTACAAGAATCATCTAGCAGGAGACTAATGGTGTTAGATCAATCTCTTGTCTAGGGTGACTATCCATCTCGATGAATGCAACTTGCTAATTTGTAAAGGCCTAAAATCACAAAAGTTCAAGCTGGTTTTGTCCAACAATGCAGACAAAAGTTTAAAAAAAAAAGTCTCATGATAATAATTGGATACTACCCATGTTGGCACCTTTGCATCATCACAGTCAACAGCAAAGCCAGGGAATATTCAAATAACAGAAGAATGTGATTTATAATGTTGATATATTGCAGTTCTATGTTGATGATGTTGAAAAGGCAAAGCTCCACACGGATCAAGCATTGAGTCATGTCTCACGATTACGCTGCAGTTTTGTGGGAAGAAGAGATTTGGAGATGAAAAGGGATAGCTAACATTCTCGTGATATTCATGTCAAGTCATCTGATGCAGGTTCCATAAATTTCTGTGGCTTTGCTTTGCTTAAATCTGCTTTTCTTGATGCTTAACTCTGACAATAGACGGTCTCTGGAAAGTATGTGAGGAGGAATGAGATAAGAAAGTCAGCTGCAATGGAAACTATGATGTTTGGTGATTGTTCTCATTTTGATATTCTGTGATCTAAACTATCAGACCTGAAGTGTGGCCTGTCACAAACTTCTTCAGTTTCACTGAAATGATGGTGCATAGTTGGTGTCCCATCTTTCAAATGCACATGTTCAAAAATAGTTGTTCAAAAAGATAGTGGGTAGTTTAAATATATTGGCAAATTTTCTATATAATTAATGTTTATTTACTGGAATAACAGCACTGTAAGGAAACACATAAAAATGTTATTTTTGGCCATAAGATTCTTACTATAATCCTATATCTATTAAATTCAACAGGGAAATCACATTCAGTAATTTTTATTTACCATTTGAATTTCAGCTTTCTTTTTAAGTAGTTTTGAAATTATCAAGATCACTGCACTTTTAACAGCAATTTTATTTTGGCAATTTTATTTGTTACAAGTCTGAATATACTAAAATCATTAAGGAAAAAGGGAAATTTCCCAACATGCACTTAAGAAAACAACAAATTCATGACTAGAGCTTGTCAAACAATGTGTCTGGCTGATACTCCTATCGGTTGGTTAGTAGAGTTTAATGGTGTAAAAGCATCTGTGGCTAAGCTGTGCCAAGTGTCTGGCTGATGATTCATAATAATGATGAAACAGTCGTTTCAGACTCCAAATCGTTTGAGAAACTCTACACATGAATTTGTTGTTTTCTTAAGTGCATGTTGGTAAATTTCCCTGTTTCCTTAACAACAAAAACTGAATATTAAGTTTTAGTTTCCTGTAATATAGTTGTTTTAGCTATCTTAATCATTGATGGATGAGTAACAAGCATATTTTAGTTTTAAATTGCACTGCAAAGCTTTTTCTTTTTCCTCTGTTGATGTATAATTTAAAAAGTATGAAACCAAATCTGTAACATTTTTACAAAGCTATATTTAGCATGTGAATACAAAAACTAAATCCTAATGGGAAGATAAATCTTTACAGGAACCAAAAGAGCTCATGTTTTGCATTCAAATCAATTAATAACTTTAGACACATTGAAAAGACAACTTGTGGAAGCAATAAGAACGCTGATCTCCAGGCTTGTGGTGAGGGTTGTATTGTTCCCACAAATGCTTTAAATCTAACTATAAAAGACAAACTGAATTGTAACTTATCTGAATTCTACAAATAAATAAATAAATAAATAAATAAATAATGTTGCTGTGAAATTTGTGTAATCAAAACATTTATGAACAGACGTAAATATGCCAATTTGAAAGAAATTTGTATTGCATCCTGACTTAACTAGAAAGGAGTACAATATTGATCAATGTATTTCCAACAGTAGGCCACGGAATTTGAATTTTGTGGATCACAACTATAATACAGTTGCTAAGTAAGATTGTTGAGTAAACAATTTATAAAAGAAAGTCTTCTCATACCAATATAGATGCTATATCTTCTTGACCACTTTCAAGTGACATCCATAAGGGACAATTCCCCTTCTCATCCACCTCATTCATGTCCACACCTTTCACACAGAGTGCTTCAACAACCTGGGGTAAATGCCTTGTAATTGCCAATTGCAAAGGGGTTTCATTATCACGTGTTCTAAAAACAAATAAATTACCATCACAGAAGTGCATAAGTTATTACTGAATACTTACATGAAATTTAATAACTTTTAATCTTTTAAAGGCTAGAATTTTTTAATATTAATAAAAGAAATATAATTGAAAATAAAGTTCTAAATTAATAAATTCTGTAATTATTTTCAATTGTCAAGTCACAATTATTGTAAAAATGGTCAGTTACATTATAACTTAGAATAATTTACAAAATACTTTATAGAAAAAAAAAAAATTAACAAAGAAACCACTGCAACGCCTTTTTGCATTTTTATGTAACTTCACAAGCATTACAATGCAATGATTCAATTAATCTATCTACAAACATAGTCAACATTATAAAGTGACCTACAAGATAGATCTAGAAGTATCAAAACTCAATCAAATGAGATTATAAGAATAAGCTTTTTAAATATGAAATTTGATAATGATCAGTACCTTACCTGTTTTAATAATCTAATTGCATATACAGTAGAACCCCGATTATCCGAGTTAATGTGGACCAAGCCTAACTCGGATAACCGAAAAACTCAGTTAAAGTGAAAATTGTAAATAAAATAAATCGTAAAGGTTTAAATGTATATTTTAACAAATACAAAAGTTATATAGATACACTACATACAATTCATATTGAAAGAGTTCTTTTACTTAAACCTTACCTTTTACTTTTCTGCACACCATTTTTCTAATTCGTTTCTCTTCCTTTTCCAGTCTCCAACAGTAACAGCTCCGACACCGAGATCTTCCGCTACTTTCTTTATTGATTCACCATTATCTATTCTTTGGATTGCTTCTAATTTTGTTTCTACAGAAACAACAACTCGCTTTCTCTTATTGCTACTCATTTCAGTAGAATTGACTGAATGTACCACCGTACTTTTCAGATACACTGGACAATGTGACCAATCGAAACCATTCTCCAATTCCAGGGAGGTGATCAGTCGAAACCATTTCCCGATTCCAGGGAGTTAATCATGTTACCAGCCAAAACCATTTCCCGATTCCAGGGAGGTGATCAGTCGAAACCATTTCGCGATTGCAGGTAGGGGGTCATATGACTAGACGAACAAAGATTAATTGCGACCAATATTCTGCGAATTCTCTTTCGTTTTCCTGAGTGTTTGTGAGATCAAGTTCAGAATTTTTATCGGTAGCTTTAAAAATAAATAATGTAGAACCAAAAAAAAAAAAAAAAAAATCCTAGAAGTAGCTCGGTTAAAGCGGAAACTCGGATAATCGGGGTTCTACTGTATTTTGATCTTTATACCGAGTGACCAAAAACTAAATCTAATCAGATCTCGACAAGGTAACTATCTCTTAAATATTGGGCGAGTGCAAAAGTTCTACCCGTTTTTGGATATGAAAATTTGCAATGGAATTGCCCTCACACATGACATTGTAATGACACAAATCGTCTGCCAATCAAACGTGAGGATGCCTCACATATCAATGCATTGTGTCTCACAAAGTTAATCATCTCAAAAAAAATATCAGAGGGTGTAACATGGAACACGAGAAGGGGCATATAAGACATTGTTTGTTATACGAGTTCGATAAAAAGAGAACGGCAGCCGCAGCATGTCGCAATGTTTGTCAAGTTTATGGGGTGGAAGCAATCGACGAAAGCACATGTCGTCGATGGTTTCGTAAATTTAGGGAAGGAGACAGAAGCTGCCAAGATCAGGCTAGGAGTGGACGGCCATCACATGTTGGAGAGGACGTTATTGACCAAGCCATAAGGAACAGCCCGAACCCAACCATGCAAGAATTAGCGGAGACCTTCAACGTACACCGGACAACGGTTGAGAGACGGCTGGTTAAGTTGGGTTTTACGAGAAAGTTGAATTGTTGGGTTCCACATAACCTGACAGCTAAGCAATGGGATGACCGAATCGCCACCTGTGTTTCCTTGCTTGCCCGGTACAAAAATGACCCATTCTTGACACGAATTGTGACAGGAGATGAGAAGTAGGTTATATACTGTAACGTAAAGCGTCGTAGGACTGTGTGTCGTCCTTCTGATCCGCCTGCATCGACTTCGAAAGCTGAACTTCATTCCAAGAAGGTGTTATTGAGTGTGTGGTGGGATGTGCAGGGAATAATTCACTGGGAGGTCCTGCAACTCAACCAAACCATCAATGCTGCCTTCTACTGTCTACAGTTAGACAGGCTGCATTCAAATTTGGTAGCAAAGCGGCCAGGTCTCATCAATCGTCGCGGTGTTATCCTTCATTACTATAACGCCAGGCCACATGCTGCTGTCATCACTCGCCAAAAGTTACTGGGCTTTGGTTGGGAGGTTTTACCCCACCCTCCCTATTCTCCTGACTTGGCACCAACTGACTATCACCTATTTCGTGCGTTGAACAATTCCTTCAGTCAGAAAATTTTTGATGATCTTGATGCTGTGAAAACTGCCATCCAAGACTTTTTTGACTCAAAACCGCCGACATTTTACTGCCTTGGGATTCATCTCCTACCAGAAAGATGGCAAGAGGTCCTAGACAGCAATGGGGATTACGCACAATAATAGGTATTGTTCATTTTGCGTTTATTTGCTCTTCTTCATGGGTAATAAAAATGGGTAGAACTTTTGCACTCGCCCAATACAATGGATGATAAGAAAATGTGAAATTTTTTTTAGGTCATTGTGCTTTTAAGATTTTTAATAAAAAAAAAATCCATTGATATAAAACAAAGGCCTCACTCAAAACAACCTGCATGTTATATGGACTGGAAAACATGAATATGTTAAAATCTGGACATAGATAGTTTTTGTGATTTTTAACCTACACTTATTTTTAACCTACACTTTGAGGAATTACATTACTAATTTTTAAAAATAAATATTTTTCCCACAACAATGGTTGCTGGGAATGTATCAAAATACATCTTTAAGAGTAACTGTAGTATTGCCAGACCCAAAACACTGCACACGTTTCTATAATATGAATATGAAATAATCAACTAACCTGAGAGATAAATCTGAGCCATTCTCTATTAAAAACAGAGCACTCTGGACATCTTGACGTAAAATTGCCTGATGTAAAAGAGTTAATCCTTCTAAATTGATCACATTAATATTGGCACCTCCAACAAGCAGCTGTTCAGCTACACTGTGAAGGCCCATCATTAGTGCAAGGCTTAGAGCAGTGTTATCTTGAGAATCCTTGATATTAAAATTTGGAACAATGACTCGATTGTCTGATGTACGTTGAGAAAAGGCTAAAATGTAAATAATAATTTTATTACTATTAATAATAGCATTATTTATTTTTAAAATAACATCTTCAGGGAGTAAAATCAAATTATATCCCACTGACTAAATTTTAAGTTAACACAAACAAAGAACAAACTTCCTAATTAAGACACTACCACATTAATAGTATTAGTGCATTGAATCATTTATAAAAGTAAAGTAACAACTGAAAAAACAAGCAAATTCTTAAAAAATATTTAAGGATCATAACTATCAATTACATTTATTACTAAGTTTTTGTACTGTAAGGATTACTATCAAAGTTCTCACTGGCTATTTAGAATTAAGAAATTTTGATTTTTTTTTTTTTTACTTCAAAAATATATAATTTCTCTGGCAAATGAAAATAAACAATAAATATAGAAAAAGATGATATAAAATGCAATACTGTTTGATTTTGAATGTCATCAAAAGGTGCACATGAATGTAATTTTGGTATTAAAAATTGCATTTTTTTTTTTTAGTAATTACTCCTTCAAGCTCGTCATTAATTTTGCATTTACTTCTTCTAAACCATCCCTGATAAGGTCAATATTTGTGTGCCAGTCAACTGGATAGTTTATTAAAAGCAGACCCGTATGTAATGTTTTCCTGGATATGAATGATCAGTGTTTTTCAGTTATTATTCCTCAAGGACACAGCTGATTTTAAATATGATTTTGATTTTTTTAAACTAAAATTTTCATTTTTCTAAACTAAATCTATAATTTTTTTTTTTTTTTTTTTTACTAAATCCAATCGTCTTTTATCTTCAGTCATTTTCAAAAAGCTTAACTACTTAAGTTACAATAAAATTAAAAAATATTTATTCTGCTCTTCAGCCTATCTTTTAATTGAATGAAACTCTTAAGTAAGCTGTTTTCAGAATATTAGCTCTCCTCATCTATAGCCGCTTTCTGTTGTCTCAAAATCAAATGGCCACCTGAAGATTTATGTAGCTGCTAGCCCACACAGAATTTTGGTCAGTTATTGATTAACCTAGATTGAACTGTCTCCTCTGAAGTTCTCTTATTTTCAGGACAAATGTTTTGTCACTGCTTAACTAGAATATCTTGTCAATTGGAATGAAATGATTTTCTCCATAATGGATTTTCCTAAAGGGTCAATCCATACCAAATGGTCCAGCACTGGTTGCTCGACCATTTTTTAAAAAAATGATTTTTTTTTTTACTGTTGTTACGCCTACGCATGAGTACTTCAAAACAGACATTATTTTTTTTTTATTTGACTTCGTTTAAAAATGGCGTCTATTTTTGTTTTATGGCTTCCGGCATTTTTGGACTTTGTAGACAGTTGCGGTAAATTTGATAACTCACGTAAGAAAAATGATAGAAAAGCTGTGGTAAAAAACATTATTTTCAGCACATTTCAAGGTACATTTTATGTCATATATCTTTTTACCATATCTCTAATGCAATTGGCTAAAATTTAGAACCAAAACTGATATTCGCTTTTGAATAAAAATCAAAGTTACAGGTTTTTTTTTGAGCAGGAAGGAATGAAATAGAAATGCTATAAATTTTTTAGAGAAAAAGATATACATCCAAAGTTTAAACAAAAAATATTTCAGCTCTGTTACTGGCTTCCTAATTTAGTTATAGCTCTTGAAAAATACTCTTTCATTTTTTTCAAAGTTTGAGCCCTAATATCTCTGGTGGTGGACTTAATAAAAATTTGATATTTATAGAAAAAAGAGAACTTTATGAGAGGTACCTGTGAAAGAAATTTGAGTTTGATATTCCATGGAGAACAAAATTACAACAGGGGGAATTTGGTGAAAAATAGACAAATGACTGCTAGGCTATAAAAACACTACATGCTATTATTAAATGTTAAAATATTATTAGATGTTTTATGATATCAAAATCAGAACAATTTGAAGATCATGTATCAACAGGATTGTACATCTGCGTTTTCAACTAAGTGATACTGTTGCGTGTATCTAACTCAAAAATCAAACTCAAATATCAAACTCAAAATTTTTTTTCACACGTACCTCTCATAAAGTTCTCTTTATACTGTAAATATCAAATTTTTATTAAGTCCACCACCAGAGATATTGGGGCTCAAACCTTGGAAAAAATGAAAAACGAGTATTTTTCAAGAGCTATAACTAAATTCGGAAGCCAGTAACAGAGCTGAAATATTTTTTGCTTAAACTTTGGATGTATATCTTTTCTCTAAAAAATTTATAGCTTTTCTATTTCATTCCTTCCTGCTCAAAAAAAAAAACCAACCTGTAACTTTGATTTTTGTTCAAAATTGAATATCAATTTTGATTCTAAATTTCAATCATTTGCATTAGAGATATGGTAAAAAGATACAGGAAATAAAATGTAGTTTAAAATGTGCTGAATGTAATGTTTTTTACCACAGCTTTCTATCATTTTTCTTAACTGAGTTAACACATTTACCACAACTGTCTGCAAAGGCCAAAAATGCCGGAAACCATGAAACAAAAATGGATGCCATTTTTAAACGAAGTCAAATAATAATAATAAAAAAAGGCCATTTTGAACTACTCATGCATAGTGGTGACAACAGTAAAAAAAAAATCAATTTTTTTAAAAAAAAATGGTCAAGCAACCAATTTAATGTTTTGGATTGACCCTGAAGTGGAAACTCTTTTGAATTTTGATCAATTTGAGTGGTTAGTTGAGTGAAAGAAAAGGATGGCTTTTACTGTTGGTGGGCTGTTTTAGGAAACAAAAGAAGGAAGAACAATTTGAAGAAAACAAACTCCAATTTATAATGGTTTTTTGGAATCAGGAACCAAGTCTCTAAGTCCTCATGAAACCTGAAGCTGGCACCAAACCTATTCCTATCCATTCAAGAATAAATTAAAACATCAGAACTTTAAATGGAAGCACATGACACTGGATCATGTAGATATTAATAACTACAGAAACTACAAACAAATCAGAAGAGTTAAAAACCATAACAATAGTACCAAATATTAATGAGGATCTTTTTCCCCTTCTATTTGTCTACAGTAAAACAATTTTCAGTTCAACAAGCTATTACTTTTTTTTTTTTTGCCAAATATAATAAAACGATTGCTTTCATTACGATTGCACTTTTTTTTTTTTACCAATAATGAAATTTTTCCCTCAATTTTCACATTAGAAAAACAAATTAATTTCTTACTTTTATGTTCTAAAAATGCAGCAATCACTTTTTCATGTTTATGCTTTATCGATAAATGGAGTGGAGTTTCTTTGTAAATGGGTGCTGTATCTTCTTCCTCTTCTGCTACAGGCAGTGCTGTCATTGGATCTGAAGAAAATGTCTGTTGATTAGGATTTGCTCCTGCCTGAAGAAGAGCTAATGCTAGTTTTGGTAATCCATAACTACAGGCAATATGAAGAGGGTTTTCTCCCTATAATTTTAAATTGAAAGAAATGAAAATGTTATTCTATCTAATTTATCCCTAAAATGTAAAGCAAGGTTTTTTTTTTTTGTTTTTTTTTTTTTAAATCTGGCAGATTCACTCAAAAACTTATTTTAAAACTGAAGGTACCCAAGATAATCAAGGTAAAATCATTCACTAACACTTATTACAATGGCGTCATATTTTCATCTTCATTCATTTGGCATCTGAATAAATGGTACTTCCTTCAGACAAAGCTCTAAAGAGGCAAGAACAATAATACTCACATTGAATGAATGTGTCAGGAATTGAAATCTTTAATATTTAGAAAAAAATATATTCATGAAGGAAAAACTGAAATGGTTTGAATGAGACAGAATGAAAATCTTTACAAGCACAGCCCAAAATTATCAGTACTGCTGACAAAGGGTTTACAACTAAGACTGTGGACAGAAGATTCCAAACTTTTTCTGATTTAAAACTAGTCTCTAATAATTCATCATTCATTTGTGACAGAAATGATGAGATGCAATTTTGAAAAGTGTTAATTTGAATGAATGAAATTTCTTATGAAGGATGAAGTTTTCCAAGATTCCTATTCTTTCCTTAAGGCAAGAAGGGAAGAATGAATGTTTCCTCTAAGAAAATCATTTTATTAAACTAACAGGAAAGATGTAGAATTGGTTCAAAAATATTGTATGTTAAACATTTTTGAAAATACACTAATTATTAGTTTTTAAAATTATTTAATAATAATTAGAAGGAATTTTAATTTATGCTAATTAAATACCAATTATTCTAGTTTTAAATTTCCTTCCTTTCTTACTGCATATCTTTCTTCTGAAATTCTCATCTTTTAGATTCATTTGAGACTTGCTATAAACACAGAAGTTGTAATTTTCACTTCCACACCACATAAAACTCACAATCAGACTTGGGGTCTAGTTCTCCAGTCAAATCTTTGGGTAGATTTAAATTTCCAGTTCACTATTTCTGTTCAGACTCCCTGTGGATATATCACCGAGTTGAGATATTGCCACTGACTACAATTCACTACAAAATTTGTCACCTTTTGCTACTATTATTTCTAGTACCATTTCAACTTTAAAGGAGATTTACAATTATTACTGAGTGTATTTGTGTCATCCCAATGATCATGTTCATCAACAGTTTCCTCGAGTTCTACTTAATATGCAGGAGCTGGTCCTAATATTGCCTATATTGGTTACAACTCTTTCTCATTCTATCTATACTTCTGCTGCCACAAGTTCTATGCAGTGTCAGGTTCCTCCTCAACATCCTACAGTTAGTATAACTTTGGGTGCATATTATTCGAGTTTTTTTAATGCTAAGTAGCTTCTCATAGAATTGTTGGCTAAATTATGATTTTTGTGTGAGAGACTCAACATTTATTCTAGCAATTACCCAGTGGTGACCTTCTTAATATATCACCTTAGGGTACTACTTTTTTTCTAGTTAAGTATTAATTCCCAACCACGTGCAATACTTTTATCCCTACTGCCTTTGTTTTAAGTCTGTGGATGGAAAAGTCAATCACAGAAAAGTTAATTCCTACGTTATTAATGCCCTTGTAAAATTATGTCTAGAGGATTCCATCCAGCCTTCTCATTTTTTTTTTCTTGGCTTAGAATGATAACTTGAGAGAACTTCATAGACTTTTGTAGTGATAATGATGAAGAGAAGGTGTACTATTGGTAAGGGAACATAAGGACAAGTAGGAATTCAGTTTTAAATTTTCATTTAATTTTTGAGCCTATAGTCAATCCTTGTGAAATCTTGTGCACAAATGTGGACAAAATCTTCCGAGACTAATTACGAAAATTGATATTCATTAATTTCTAACAAGTTTATTATTGTTCAATACAGAAATGTGTTATCTGGCTGAAAAATCATAGTAAAAGAGCACGATTGAAATTCACTGCTTGTTGTGACATTCAATGGAACCAAATCATTCATAAAGTGAAGGTAACTACTTCATAACAGGCAGGAAGGGATCTCTCCTCGTTTCTTAACTTCAACATACAATAACCCCAATACCAAGGCTGAAATCTCCGGTGAATCCATCAATCTACTCATCAATCCTCACTATGACAGCTGGCTGTCCTTAAAGGCTGCTTTACATGTACCATTTCACAGGCCATAAGCTTGCCATAAGTGCACCATGGCGAGATGGCAAGCACATTGCCCCACTTAGAGCATTCAAAGTTCTAATTCAAAGAGATGGCGCGCAATCTCTCAGGCCATCGGTAAAGGCCGCTTTACATGTATTATTTCACAGGCAATAAGCTCACCATATTAACATGGCGAGCACATTGCCCGATATAGCGCTTGTTCTAAAACGCGCCATCTCTGAGGCCATCAGATGGCTCGTCATCTGACACTAGCGCTCCTGGTGACGAATTGTAGAACTTGAAGTCTAATCAATTTGTATCTATTTATTCGAAATTATCGATTACAAAAATGATATGCACGTATGGAGGTCATCTTTTTCTTATGTTTTCATGGATGCTTTCAGAAAACGTTACATTATTCATCAAAATCATTACAGAAGTTCGGCCTGAAAATTTGAATCGATGAGCGAAAGGGATCTCGAAAATGTATCGTGGTTGGTCGAGATTTAACAAGATTGAATTATTTATCGAAACTGAAAACAAAAAAATACAAAAAGATGAAAAAAAAATGAATACTTCCTATTTTAATTAATTAAAAGCATTCTATCGCTTATTCGATGCATTGAATAAACAATTTTTATATAAATCAATGCTATTTTTTTCATAAATAAAACATACGTATGATGACAATTGAGAAGTGTAAATTTTCCGTTTGATGGAAGGCGATATGGAACGTCTAAGACAAGAGTGTTTTAAGCCTGCTTTTCACTGGCCATCTACCCTGACATTGCCTGTGTTATGGTCTGTTGAATGGTACATGTAAAGCAGCCTTAAAGCCACAATTGTAAACAATGGGTTCTAAAATTTAGTCTATAAGACTTTGCTAAAGAATAACTACTTCAAGTTTTAAAATTAGGTTCAAAGGTTTGTCAATATTATATAGATTTACCTTCCTGTTAGTATGATTGGGATTAGCACCATGCCTAGTTAAAAATAACCCTGCATCTTCATTCTTAGATCTTGCTGCCAGATGTAATAGACTATCACCTGTTAAAAAAAAGTTATTTAATATTAATAAATTATATATTAAAAAAAAACAGTTTAAAACCAACAAAAACAATATATTATTTAAGTTGTCTTAACAAGAGTCTTTTGCTAGTCATCTATGTTAATGATTTTTATTTCTCTTAGACTCTATAAAAAATATAAATATCAGAAAAGGAAGTCATATTATATAAATTTAGTGAACAGATTGGACCATACTAATCTGGAGATCTAGAAAGCATCACTGGAATATCCTGATCATCATCAAAATGTTAGCGACATAACATGTCTCTGGCAGAGGAGGACCCAATGGATATAGTTTATAGAGTATAGTTTATAGAGTTCTAGCTGTCTCTGAAGAATAGTCTCAGAAAGGGTTCTGCTAATGTAAATCATTAGATGAAAATTGACTAAGATTGGAAGTAAAAAAAAGACAAGTCAGATTGCGTTCTTAAAGATGGTACCTGATAGTACCCAAAAATTCGATTGACTAGTCAGATTACTTGATCAGAGTCTCCTTGAATCAGGATGCTTCAGGATGATAAGCATCATGTTATCAATTCCTTCTCCTCAGAATAATCTGTGTGCTCAAAATTACTGAGTGAGGAATCTAGACGAATTCCTACTGAGCTTCTGAGCTACCTTGTTAGAAGAAGCGTGAAAATTTGCTGTGAAGCCTGTAGTTAAAGGTGATCAACATTTCACTGATTCCAAGTAGTTTCTGAAGCATTAGCATCTAAATCTAGCATGTAAACATTTACATGCTGCCAACTTTTATCATGATAAAAATTCAATTTGGTTTATTTAATAAAAATTATATACAAGATTCACTGAAATACTCATTATTCTATGTTTCTTCCTTAGTTTATGCAATTCAGTTTAAATTCCTAGTAATTCATGTGCAACAATATTCCAATAACACAGAGTGAGCTCCTCTTCAACTATCTAATGCCGATGTTTCCACTTAAGTTTATTATTACCTTGCCAACTATAGTTCACTGATTCACTGTTAGGTAATCCACTCCAACTTGTCTGAAACAAAATTGCCCTTTCTTAACCAGTATCACTTGCCAATAATCTCTCAATAATAAATGAAAAAATGAGTTGAAAACTTATCTTAACAAAACTCAAGCTTTCACGACAAAACCTTCAAGTCATCGTATTACAGGGCTGTTGATTTCTTTTGATCTAATGCAGAATGGGAGTATCACCACAAGTTTGATAGGTCTGAATCACAAGTGATCCAAGATGACCGATTCTGGATGCCCTAAAACAATCTTTATAGGAAAAGCAAAACGTTTCGGCTGAAATGTTAGGTTTCCTGATATTGATAGATTTCCGATACTATTTTCTCTCTATTAAAAGAGATTTGATATTAAGCAATATTTAAGATGCTAAATCAGTATTTAAGATAAATCCTTGGAATAGATTACTCTTTTTCTTATTAAGCCACTGTGGAACTGGACACCTGACAGTTAAGCGAATAGTTGTTTTTTTTTAAATAATATCCAGAATGCACCCTTCTCGACTTTTTTTCTTTCCATACTGTATGTTTATGTGACAGTATTCAGTGGAGAATGAATATACAATAACCTCCAGAAATTTAGTGCCACGCCTTCAAATAATTTTATAAATTACCTGATTATATGAAGCTCCCACCTCTGCATTTCTTGTCTTGAATATATATACAGTAAAACCCCGGTTAATCGAACTAAAGGGGGGGGGGGAGGAGTCGTTTCGGATAACAATTTTTTCGGTTAAGCCATAAACATCTAATACAACTACAGTATTTTGTATTGTAATTACAGTATGTATTTTTTGAAAGGTTTTGAAGGCCAAATGAATTCAAAAATCTCTTTGTATGCTACACTTATGTTTTTTATTAAAGTTAAAATTACAGTTTTAGGATTACAGTAGGCTACATCAATATACAGTATTCTGTACTTAATAGTTTGTAGCATATGAATTATTCATTTAAAAAACTCAGTAATTTTTGTTTGTTTCTTGCATCCCTCCCAACGTTTTCGAGCATTGATTTCGGTGCAGTACAGTATTATTGTTTGGGTTTGCGATTTTCGGAGACGTTTCGGATAACTCAGGTTTCGGTTGACCTGAGTTCGGTTAACCGGGGTTGTACTGTATATACACCATGATAAATATATATTCTTGCCACATTTTGCAATATAAACAAAAACAAAGAAAAAACAAACAAAAAAAAAACATGAAATTAAATAATTTATTAGGGCACTACTTATGCTAGTTAAGAGACCCATTGTTAAGGGTTATGTAGTGCTATTCCAAGTATAGAAATTTCAGAGAAGTTTTCGAACGGTACTCTGGTGCATTCTAAATTTTAAAAAATATAGTACTGAATGTGAGCACAATTGAAATGTAATTATTAGAAATGCTTTACCTGTTTCAGGATTAACAGCATCTGGCTGACTTCCACGTTGAATAAGATGACCTGCAAAGCTCTCATTATCATAACTTTCAGCCAACTGCAAAGCATACCATAAAACTGTTTGCCCATTTGCATTTTTTAATTCCAAATCTAAATTAGGATGTTCAAGGATGATATGAAAAACTGGTTCATTTTCTCCTGCCACAGCTCTATGCAAAGCAGTGCTAGCAAACAGAATCAGTAATTTGGAAGGGAAAAAAGAAAAAAAAAGAAAAAAGTAAACAATTAGTATAATTATTTTCTTTAAAGTGATTCTGGATACTCAGTCCTATGTGTAAGATCTATTTTCGACAGCTAACCTACTGAAATGTACTTTTCCCACTAATTTAAACTGATAAAAGACAAAGAAATTTAATTAACTTATTGTAAGGTTTGATTATAGCATAGAAATATTATAGAATTATCATCAATACATTTCAAAGCGTGTGTGTGTCTTTCTCTCTGAGAGAGAATGCAGAATAATCAGTCAACAAATACTGGCACTCAAAAAGTTCATTACATATTGCTTCGTCAGTATTTTGGAATGGGAATTCTACAAAGTATTTACATTATCACATAAAATGTTAAAACAATCTACAAACCTGTAATCAGGAAAGTTTTATCTCGATATATAATTAAAAACCAATGTTTGACCACATTAAAATATATTTATTGACAGCTACTTGATTTCTGAGGGTTATATTAATTATATTAGCTTCTTTATAAGGTGGGCCAAAAATTATCAGAGAAATTAATGTTTAATTTTTTATTTTTTTAGATAACCAGATCTCAAACCCTTTGATTTTGATTTTTAGGGACATTTGATTTTATTTTCAAAGTAATGGCAATTGTGTAGAGCATATTTTATGAATAAAATCATTTTGTAATACAAGTTTTTATTTATTCCTATGTATGGAAATTTTCAGCTCACCCTGTAGATTATTGTTCAATTGTACCTGAGTATTTGGTTACTAGAGTTCAAGTTGTTCAGAAATAATGACTGGTCTGGATTTGATCTCTAGATAAAATATGGGCTATTTCTTTCTTCTTTTCAATCTAAGTCATGAGAAGTATGAAGAGGGTTGTTCTTTAACCTTTCTCTTACTTCTAGATCTTTTGTCACTTTTCTTTGTACCATTCATATAAGTTATTAGAAATCTTAGATTCTATTCAATTAAGAAAACAAGCTAAATTTCTTAGTGGATATAGTACGATCAACCAAATATGAATATTAATCAAAATTAATTTAATATCCCTTTCATTTCCATAGCGATTATGATACAGACAGGTGAAGTAAAATGAAACAGAAGAATTAACGTAATAAAAAAAAAGGAAAAAGCCCTGGGAATGAAAAACATTAATTTGTATCAGAAAATAGTTCAAATTTACTTGACTTTTTTTTTCCTGTTACACCAATTTTCGAAGTTTTCTGGAAATGACCATTTTGATTCACAAACAAGGTAGGGGATAGCGATTAGTAAACCAATCACAATGCTTCGCAACATCTTCTGATACGTTTAAGAAAATATAATTGATGTTGCTTTAATTTTCTTATTATTATAAATGTGATTGCTGTCAATGCAAAAGGCGAAATTGTTACGATTATTGTGATTGTGCTAAGCTGTATTATATATGTGATTGTTGCTAATGCAAAAGACGCAATTGTTGCGATTGTTGTGCTTAATGATAATTTAATGAGATTTTAATGATACTTGTCCACAGAGAGACGACGGACAAACCGGGATTAGAAGTCTTCTTCTCGGAAGACTAAAAAGATTCCCCCCCCCCCCCCCTTTTTTTGTGTTTTTTTTTCCCACAATACCAATTTTTCTTTTAAATGGTAAAGACTTAATTTATTAACTAGCTTATTTTTCTTTTCCATCATCCTATTTATTTTAAAGCATTTAAAATTCTAATTTTTTTTGCCATTTATTGTGTAATGGTTGGTAATTGAAAATCATTCAAAGTTTTACATTGTTTTAAAAATTACTTCCTTACAAGGAAACCTCTGGAACCTGGAAATTTCTTGCTTTCTATTATTAATGTAATGGAGATTTAGTTTTAGGAACAGGGAGAGGTATTCTCCCTTCCTAAAGAGTAATTTTAGAAAACATCTTGTAAAAGCCTCTGAAATGGGACGAAATATTGATGTCTGGTGTATCATGGTGTTATAGAAGTTTATAGTATTAATTAAAGTAATTTTGACATTAATGTCTTTGAAGATATTAAAAACCAAGTTAACGAGAATATTATTTATTTACTTCTAATTGTAAATTGGTTTTCTGTCTAATATTCATAATATAATCGGAAAAAAACTAAATAACACTACCCATTAAACCAATTTACAATGTGAAAAATTGTATAAGTCTTCCTTGTGGTACATTCTTTGGAAAATAGTTGCATAATTGCTTTGAATCACATTCTACAAACTCTAAATACTATTGAAGATCTTACCTTCCAGTTCTATCTTGAATATTTGGATCTGCACCACTGTCAATTAGAAGTTTTGCAATATTAGCAATTCCTTTAACTTTTTCAGGATCTTCAGACTTTGTCTGGAAACTTGCAACCAAATGTAGAGGAGTTTCACGATCAATTGGAGTAATTTCATTTAAAGAAGCTTTTTGTTTAATTAAAAATGCTGCAGAGAATTCATCAGCTGAAAGATAATCATAAATTAAGGCTATCAAATTTGATATTGGAAACAATTTTTTAACTTCATACACAAGTTCATCTAATATTTTGAAGATAAATAAACTAGATTTTAAAATATAAGTAGAATTTATAATAAATATTAAAAAAAATCTGTCTCCAATAAAGGGATTTTGAAATACATATTTACATCCATAACATCTATATCAAAGCAAATGTGATTATTTCTCAATTTTCTGCTACCCCATATTAAGCTTAATTTCACAGAAAATACCAGTTTTGCAGCAAATGCTGTTAATGTACTGAAAGTTGCCATTTTTTACTCTATTTCAAAATGTTTTACTCTATTTCATCTCACAATGTATACTTTTTATGGTGGTAGTCTGGATGCTATAATCATCCCTCTCTCATTAAGTTGGAACTTCTAATTACGATAGATAAGTAAGCTAACTGGTAATTTGACTGGATCAAATGATTACAAGAACTCTATATTGTAAAAGAAACTTTCACTTCTACAATGTAATATTTCTTTTATCAAAATGCTATTAATTTTTAAAAGAAGCCTTAAAAAGTACCACTTTTTTTTATAAGAAACTTCCATTAACTGCACAAATAAAGACATACACTCTTTGACAAAAAATCGACTCACCCCGAATAAATAATCCATAGTAATGAAACTTCACAATGCAAAAACCTTTCGATCGAATATGCAAATCATCAGAAATTTGTATCCAATGAATGAATAGCTGGAGCTACAGCACACTGGAACTGAGCATCGTCTTGGTGTATATAAAGAGCACATCTCACTTTCAGGAACAAAACTTCCAGTGGATTGTGATTGCGTTTTCCTACCTTGACTGTAACAATGCCTCACCGGCAAATTTGCTGCCACTACGACCATATGACGGAGTTTGAAAGAGGACGTGCCATCATGAGACTGAATGGATAAACCAATGAATCACTCGGCATTTGAGTCGGGGCGCAATGTGGCAATTAGAAGATGCTGGCAGGGATGGATCCTGAACAGCAGATTTCAGCAACAAGAGGGCAGCGGACGGTCTACGGTGACGACAGAATGGGAAGATAGAGCAATTGTCAAAGCAGATGTTACAGCACCAGATTCGTCGCTATCAATCATCCAATGCATGACCAATACTGAGTGAACACCCAAACCACTATGGGAGCAGAATCTACATTCGTGGAATTGTGCTGATTTGGGACAAATTTGTCTTCAGCGATGAGTCCCATTTTACTGAGCCCCGACGACCAGCAGGATCCCGCTCTCTTACTGTTGCATGCCACATGGTCCGACAACAAGAAGTTATGGTCTGGGGTGCCATTTCATTTGATAGCCAAACCCCTTTGGTAGTAGTCTGTGGCACCCTCAAAGCACAGGGGATACACTGATGAAATTCTACAACCCATTGTGTTGCTGTTCCTTTCATGATACCCCAGGCTTACTTTTCAGTAAGATAACGTCCGGCCACACACTTCCTTGGCCAGCTAGATCTCTCTCCTATTGAGCACATTTGGGATGTGATGGGGCATTGTCTGTGACCATCCCAGAACGTCAATGAATTAGCCCGCCAATAGGAGGCCGTTGGCAAGAAATCCTGCAGGACACCATCCACCAACTGTATCAATCAGGGCCACTTTGGGTAGCAGCTTGTATCCAGGTCTGAGGTGGACCAATGCCATTCTAACCTGCTCACTTTATGTAGCTCTTTCTGTCCAATAAATCATCCAATTGTTCTGAAATTCTAATCATTTTGTGTTTTGTACATGTACATTAAATGTACTAAATTCTGTCTCAATTGGATACTTCCTTCTTGGTGCCTAGATTTTTTTCTTTCCTAGAGTGTATAAAGACTGACAATAAGATTGACCATGCTTTCAAAAGTTATCTTTCAACCCAAGAGAATAGGTGAATACAGGGTCTACCCACTACTATCATTTAAAAGGGTTATTCCACGTCAAGTCATCCAGGCCATGTCACCCACTACCTAGTTGAGAACTGAGATTTTGTATACTGTTATTATACTTAATTTCATGAACTTTTGCCAATTTTTATTGCTTTATATACATTCTGTTGGTAATAATAGCAGAAAGTTTGATGCAATGTGGTACTTCAAAGCGAATTGTGAAAATTTGAAAATTGGCTGCAGTTTTTAAATGGAAACAAGTAGGATGACAATTTTTTCCCTGAATATGCGTTGTGACATGTAGTTTATGAAAACATAAAAGAATTGGCCGTATAAAATTTTTTTTAATTGTTTTATAATTTTTTTTGTTTTTTTTTTTGTTAATTTAAAAAAAAAAATTTGGACACTTGCTCTACTCTGAAAATCTTTGAAAAAATTAGAAAATGATTTACAAATAGTAAAGTTTCATCACAAAAAAAATCATTTTGTAGAAATGAATTGTTCTTACCAAAAAAAAATCGTGAATGAATTGGCCAAAAAAAATTTTATAGTTTAATGGTTTTTTGGTTAAATTTCTAAAAAAAAATTTGGATACTTGCCCCCATCTGAAAATCCTTAAAAAATTAGAAAGTGATTAACAAATAGTAAAGGTTCATCACAAAAAAAAAATCAGTTTTGAGAAATGAATTGTTCTTACCAAAAAAAAATCGTGAAAGAATTGGCCATATAAAATTTTGTAGATTAATTTATTTTTGGTTAAATTTCTAAAAAAAAATTTGGACACTTGCCCACATCTGAAAATCATTGAAAAAATTACAAAGTGATTTACAAATAGTAAAGTTTCCTCACAAAAAAAATCAGTTTTGAGAAATGAATGGTACTCTCAAAAAAAAAAAAAATTGTGAAAGAATTGGCCAAATAAAATTTTGTAGTTTAATATTTTTTTTTTTTGGTAAATTTCTAAAAAAAAAATTTGGACACTTGCCCCCATCTGAAAATCCTTGAAAAAATTAGAAAGTGATTTACAAATAGTAAAGTTTTATCACAAAAAAAATCAGTTTTGAGAAATGAATTGTTCTTACAAAAAAAAAATCATGAAAGAATTGACCATAAAAAATTTTATAGATTAATTTTTTTTT
>JAFIDM010009631.1:53318119-53339503 GCA_023159025.1 Thereuonema tuberculata
TAAAAAACTACTTTGAAACAAAGTAGAAGGAATTAGTAGACTGGTTATCGCCTTCACTTATTAAACGAAAATTTTGTTTTAGGGTGCTCAAAAAATTGTTCATGCACTCGAAACCTTTTTAATTTAAGTAATATAATAATCTGTTGTTATTATATTACCATCAATGTCAAGCATCAGAAGGGTCTTGTTCATGGGTTTGTCTTTCATCATGAAAACGACCCAACACATAATGTACGTCCTGTTGTGGCCTAATTGGCTGAATCGGGTGTTAAAGTGCTCGAATGGGTTAGTCTCCAGACTTAAACCCTATCAAATATTTGTGAGCTATTGTCGAGAGGAAACTGAAAAATTGCAAGCTGCGAAATAAAAATGCCCTCAAGTCATTGCTGGAGAAGGCCTGGGTCAAAATAGATCAGGTTGATACCAAGAAGCTTGTCAGATCAATGAAGAAGAGCCATAATTTGTGCAGGGGGAGGGCCAACTAAATTTTTAAAGTTGTACTTTTCAACCTGCATGAACAATTTTCTTAGTGTCAATTTTTTAAAAAGTGTTAAAACTTTTTTATCATGACAAGTATGTTCTTCATTTTTGCACTTGATAAAAAGATTTAAATGTGCTTTTTAAAGAACAGTTTTGTATTAAGTTGAGTTTCAGTAGTCCTTGAGTTTCTAAAGGATGTTCACTCAAAAGTTGGTGGATGAGCAATTTTTTGACTCGCTGTAGGATAATGAGAATATATATATAATTTATAAGAGTGTAGACCTTGGACTATAGTTGGACTGGATATAGTGAAGATCAAATGACAGGTCTGGCACTTGTCCACCATCACTCCTGGTAAACATCCAGCACCCATTTGAAGAAGGTTGGATAAACCTTAGGACATGACTGGATGAATAATAACCATGGAAAAAATCCGCAAACTCCAGTGTGAACCAAAACTGGCGCCTCTTGCCTGTAGAATAGAATACTTAAGCTAACATTCCCTGCCTGTCAACTTGGAAAAAAGATCCTAGCTAAAATTGATAACTGATGAATTACTCCCAGAAATATTTTGTCAAAGGTTTTAATTATGATGAATCCAAATGTAACCATTTACGAAAAAAAAGTGGAGACAATGAAGAGACTATGATTGCAATGAGTTTGTTTGAAGAATACAAAATTATTGATTAGCCAAGCATTATGTATTCTTCACTGATAAACCATCAATCTCTTCATATGATGCTGAACAAAAATTTGTCATGTGCCACTACTAAAACTACAAATGCCATTCAGTACACTTTGAAGTGTCATAACAGTGAATGAAAAAGCAACAAATTAATGTACAAATGAATGCAAAAACAATAAAATTCCTTTTATTCCTTCTTTTTGCTTTCTAATACTGGATATATATATAAATATAAATTTTCTTTTTTACAGCATCAATAAACAAACATTTTTGTTGAATGTCCAATTGTATTAATATCTTACATCACTGTTCAGATGCTTCATCTTTTTCTAGCCAAGCTGTTTTCTACTTAGTTATCTCAAGTTCAAGCATCAAACAAATATCCTCAAAAATGGTGGACATACAGAAGGTTCCTGCAATTACTAGTCTAACTGAATGAAGTGAGATAAAGAGCCAGTCCTAAACCAGAGGGAAAAAAAAAATCCCGACAGTGTTTGGTGACCCTAAGACCTATCTGGAGGAGTAACAACCAAGAAAAATCCCCATTCTATTGATGAGAACCTCCTTACCCCTTCAGTTATCTATAACCTAAGCATAATCACTAAGTATTTGTAAATACTTGTAATTATGCATAGGGTGTCTAAATTTCAAAATTTAATGTTACCTTAAAATATTAAAGTTTTCTTTATTCCTTAATTGAATTTAAATATTTTTAATAATTTTGTAATGGGTACTTGGGAGTTTAATAATAGACCTGTATAGAGTTGTTTTAATTAGTCTAAAATAGTTTTATATGATTCATTCAAAACACCTTGTGTTATACCTGCATTTGTCCACAACATGTTGTGATCAAATGAGAATGGCATGGCCCAAAATTATCTACTTTTGGCATTTGGTTCTTAAGCATTCTCTTCAAAGCACTGTTATTTTATTTTTTATTTATTCAGAAAACTCAAAGTTTGGTAGTAACATATATTTCACTAAAGAAATTTCAAGAATTAAATCAAAAGAATACATTTCATATACTGACAAATGCTAAGAAATTATTTTACTTTAAGTTACAGTTGTAGCCTTTTAGGTCTGTAAATACAGTAAGGCTATTAATTTACAGTATTAAAAATGAAGGCCACATTGTGATTATATATGTTAACACCTCCATATGTCATGGCCACGTACAGTTCAAAAATAGTGTATTGCATGGCAATGACTGTGGCACAATACTGATGCCTTGCAGCATGATCACCGATTCATAATTGTTGGACAACCTGAATCATGTATGAATAGGCATTCAATGTTTTCTGAAGTGACCATCGATTCATATCCAGTTTTAAGGAAGTTCTCCACTGACTCCGCAGGGGGATTGCATAATTTGGTTGAAAACACATTAATGATTGTCATTGATGTCCACTGTTTTTGGACATCAAGTGCAGCCTTTCCATTGGTACAACACACTTCCAGAGCTTCAGAATAACAAAATTATTGGATATAACAAACTTATTGTCTACAGAAGCATACTGTAAACTGCTCACACACAAGCCGTAAACTTGGACCATTTTACCTTCCTCTTACGTATAAGCAGAAATAATAATGTTCCATTCATATTTAAAAAGACCTTTTCCTCAGTGGACAACATTACTAATACTGTTTATAGCTGAGCAGCACTTGCAACATGACACATGAGGGTGTTCGTATATATAATCACGTGTGGCCTGCATTTTCATTACTGTAAATTAATAGCCATACTGTAATACAGACACACTATAAATGATAGAAAAACAAAGACATTTACCCAATGACTGGATATGAGCTCAGAGCAATGAAATTTTAGTGATTCAGCACCAATTTCATCAGCAGTTGTATAAAATTTGATACAATTTTTAACACTGACACATGCCATTAAGGCTTTTTCACACCTTCAAAGAAGAAAGAAAAACAAATTTGAATTGGTAAGTTTTACATTTACAACATTAAAACGTGAGAAATGAAATATGTTTGTGATTAATCAATTTAAGATAAAATTCATTAAGTCTCTATTTCTTTTTAAGCAACAACTTTAAACATACAAGAGTTATTAATTATAGTTAATTAAATTAATAATTTACTGAATAATAATAACAATAATAATAAAAAAGATACATGCACATGTTAATCCTTATGTTGCTGAAGGAAAAAAAATTCATCCACAATAAAAAATAGCAAATGAATCTAAATGTTACAATGTATAGAGTAAAAGAGTTAAAGTCTCAACAAGGAAGACTATCGAAAATTCATCTAAAATATTCAAAGTATCAATAATTGCTATTCTTGTTACTTGGTTGTTAATACCCGAAGTAAAAAAAAATTAAAAAAAAAAAAAACAAAAACAAAAAATTATTCCATTCTAAGCATCATAACATTTACCTATTGCATTATGACCATTCATAGTCACAAACCACAATAAACCTGAAGTAATTGTTTTGAAATATTGATTCTAACAACTGGTGGTTTTAGAGTATTTAATAACTTACTTATCTATTAAGGCAATTAGACGGAAACGACTTGCCGCCTTCATAAGGTCTAGAATAAAAGCATCTCCACTCTGCAGATCTACTTGATCAGTGTACACCCATTTTAGTAAAGCATATCCCACGTCATCTGGCATGCCTAGAAACAAAATGAAAAAGTATATAGTAAAAAAATAAAATAAAATTATAATATCACTGTACCAAAATAAAAGGAATATAACTAACAGCAACTTCAAAAACAAAACAAGTTAAAACCAAGTGCTAATCCTTCTTCACTTTTTTTGTATCATAACAAAAAAGGTTTTGTAGTACTGGTACTGTAGTAATTCATAATATTATAGTATTTTATATATCTGAAGAAAATGGAAGATTCTTAGAATCTTATTATAATAAACTTGAGATCACATCCTGTATGTTAAACAAACATTAAAAAATTACACAATGTTTTTTCAGAACTTCTATTATAAAATACTACTACCGTTTTTCCTCCCAGTAGATATTTTAACCTTTTATTCTAGTAGGCTGAATACTGTACACAATGCTAATATGAGTACTGTGTAAGAATTTACACTTCTGCACAAATTTAAAAGGTGTATTAGAAGTACTAGATAAAACAAAATTTTTTATAATTTGAATTCGACAATCCACCTGCGGATGTGTGTTTTAAATGTAATATCAGAAAAGTGTAAAAATAACAAGCTGTGTTCATGTAAGATTTCCCTTAATTAGTTACACTAAACAGCAATGCAACCCTTTTTTATTTATTATTTCCTTCATTGCACACACAAATTTAATGGAGCTAAGAATGATCAAGGTTAAGCTGTGCCTGAAATAAGCTACGAAATCAAGAACAACTAATTGAAAAGAGAGAAAAAAAAACCACAAACCCCACACACTCAAGAAAGAAACCACAAAGCCCACACTGGGATTCCAACACACATTTTCATAGACATCAAATACAAGGCAGACTACTGTCTAACCATTCGGCTCTGCATGATAGCTTCAACTTTTTTAGAAATTGTATGTTTATCACTTGATTTTAATGAAGATAGGGCAATCATGGCACCTGCACTAGTCAGGTATTCAGGTAAGCATCAAAATTGTGAAAATATATATAATCTGTTTAAAACTTTTTTTTTCCTCTCATAAAAAAAATAAATAAAAATAAAATATAGAAAAGCAATGTTTCCATATACCAGGATTTAGAAACTTATTTTTTAAAAGTAACCGAGTTACAGTTGCTTGAAAAAAAATTAAAAAAAACAAAACGGTATGACGTTTACTAAAAACAGAGCAACAAATGTTAAACACAAAGTACTTTTATTTTATAAAGTACTGAGTTAGAAAAAAAAAATAATATTGAACATAATGTTTTTTGTATCACTAATTTCAGATACTGCTATAATTTTGTTGCCCTATTTTTCTTCCCTCTTAAAATATATTCAATATATCTTACATTCTATAAGATTAGAAAATAATATGTCATATAACAAGCATTTTAACAAGTTGTTGCATTTGTTATGAATTCCAGAATTGGCATGGAAAAGCATTTCACTTTTATATGAATAGAATGATTCATTCCTATTTTAATTATGAAGCAACTAAATTAGGATTCATTTTAGATATACTTAGGTCTCAATAAAATTTAATAAACCAATTACTAGGCTTAAGGAAAAAAAAAAAGAACTAATTTATTTGAAGCCATGCGTAAATCTGATATATTAATTCATTGTTTTCATTTTCAACTTAAAATTTATTTTTGAATTTTATTTCTTTAATGCCCCAGTTGATTTCTTACTACTGCCAGGTAAGTTGATCAGATTGTATGGATAGCTACGTCACAATGCTGTTCAGACCATAGATATCTTTAAGTATGGTTCAGACTGGATGTGTTGAATGCTTTTGATTAAGTAATTTCAATTTTATACTAAGGGTGCATTGTTATCTTACATCCAGCAATATAAGTACATGATTAATTCTTTAATTTTCCAATTTAAAGAGATGTTGAAACCTTTGAAGATGAACATGAGTTCGGAAACACGCCATATGTGTTTGTGTGTGTGTATGTATATATACAGGGTGATTCACAAGTCGTGCGACATAGGACAAGTCCGGTATTTCTGCAGATACTGAAAAAACGATATAGAGCAAAATTGTTGGAAATACGTTGTGTTAAATCATGAGCTTAATTGTTGCGACATAAGATTCACCATTCAGGTTAATTACTGGATAACTTTATTAGTCTGCTTGAAATCACAAACTTAACAAAACAAAATGACTGTCAAAATGGCAAACTGAAAGAAACACAAACAAATCAATGACTTAAACTACCATATCTGTACACCATTTACGACGTAACAAAAAATTGACAATCGCAATAGCAAACTCAATGAGTGGCAAACAAACAAATTAATGACTTGAACTGCCATGTCCTGCAGCTGCACCACTTGAACTCTACTGGAGGTCAACATCAAGGTCATGATTTAAAACGTACTAGTTGCGACCCGTGAAATATTCACGGAAGTAAAACAAATTCCACATTTTTGAAAAAAACAAGATTGAAAAAGATATTCTAAGTTAATTTTTTTAGAAGCCATGACTTCCACAACAGCCCATATGTAATTTGAATATCGGCTTATTTGTTAAAATAATATTATAATATTGTTAAAATAAAAAAAAAATAAAAAAAAATTGATTTACCACTTTCGTAGTAGGGTTTCTCATTATGAAATATAATGGCAACCTTCTGCCCTAAAAGAATAGGTTCGTCGAAATTGAGGCAATATTAACGGAAATAAAACAAATGCCACATTTTTGAAATATCCTGAAATTTTTGTAAAACAGAAGATTGAAAAAGATGTTCTAAGCTCATTTTTTAAAAGCCATGACTTCCGCAACAGCCCACATATAATTTGAATGACTAAGCCAAATTTTGTTAAAATAAAAGAAAATAAAAAATTTATTCACCAGTTTCAACAATAACCATAACAATAATTCTGTTTGGGCAACAATGAGGACACATGCATCGTCATTATCTCCTAATTGTTAAATATTGAGAGCGGCGACACAGCCGAAATTATGTAAAAACCGAGGTTTTACAAACTCTCTGATAAATTTTGACGCATGAACTTCATGCATTTCAGTGTAAACTTCATTTATGTGGGAAAGAAAATCTCAATACGCTGATAATAATTGTGTAATTGCGATTCGTTGTGGTGAAGTAGAGAAAATAGTAGAGACGCCATCTTTCAACATGGGCGTGATGTCATGCCTGACGTTTTCCAACGCTGCACTGTGATTGGTTATTTCAAATTACAAATATCATACAACTTTCGCCTATTAATAGGATAATTTCCAACAATTTTGCTCTACATCGTTTTTTTTTTTTTTTTTTTCAGTATCTGCACAAATAATGGAGTTGTCCTATGTTGCATGACTTTTTGTGTGTGTGTGTGTGTGTGTGTTTGTTTGTTTAGCTCATTTGTAGAAAACCCTCTGCATCAGTTAAAAATTACAGTCTGGTGTGGTTTCACCGCGGAATTCATTATTGGTCCATTTTCCTTTGAGGAAGTTAGGGGATCTGAACTTCAATTAGTTATTGTCGTGGGTGAACAATATGCAGCACTGTTTTGGAGCAGCAAGCACTCCAAACAGTCAAATTCATGCAAGATGGAGTACCACCGCACATTGCTATTCCTGTCAAGCGACTACTACGCTCAACATTCGGAGAGAACAGTGTAGGTCCTTTCCGCATGAGTGGCCAATAAGATCTCCCGGCTTCACACCTTGCAACTTTTGCTTGTGGGGTTACTTGAAGTCAAAGGTGTATCGCGATCAGCCAATGTCACTGTGCATGTTGAAGGATGCCATCCGGCATCATTTGTCTGCAGTAACAGATACACTGTTGAATGCGGTGAGCAGTGTCGTGCCTTATCTGATGGCTTCGTTCCTGACTGAGATGTGCCACAATTAACATTTGTAAGCCCGTATCCCTTATTAACTGTCCTACCCCATCAGTTGAATGAAGCAACAAACTGTGGCACCATCTGGTGGTCGGAAATGTAACTAATCAGGCAAGTTTTGTTGCTTTGACACAAAATCCTGCGTCATTCTGAGTGTTTCTGTGAAAACTGCATCTTTCTACTATCAATATTCCATAAATTATTGCATTTTCAAATTTTTAGTTACTTTGGGATCACCTGGTAAGTATATATTTAGTAAAAACTGGTTTATACGTAACCCAGTTGTACGTAGTTCTGGTTTGTGCATAATTGTTTGTAGGTCCTGGCAAAAATTGTATTTAATTACATATAAATTATTTCTGAGATATATGTAACTGAGTTACACGTAATTCACCTTTATATGTAGTATATTTTTGAAAACGAGATTGAATTGTACGTATTTTCAACTATAAATATTCCCCAGGTACATTGATATATAATTTGTTGCATACATGATGTTTCTGGGTGGCTTCCTTCCTACAAAGGCTGCTTTTAATGAAAGGTCGGTCAGAGACAAAAACTGCGAGAATCTAACCGAATGAATTTTAGCACTGATGTGAAACATGTGTTCCCTTCATTCACTTCAGTCTCTCTTGCAGCCTTAGGTAATAGAAGGAATAAAAGTTACTCTTTAAGAGGAAAAAGTGAGATTTAATAGAGAGTAGCTTAAATATAAGTTACACTACATTATGTGCAGTCATTAGTAAGGAGTCAATTTTAGAAGAATGTTGAAAGTTAGGTTCAAAATCTGTAAAGTGCAGCCGTCAACAAAAGGGAAAATTTGCAGATATGAAAAAGTGAGTGACACTGTGATGGAAAATTAGTGAAAATTTGGCGAGGCTTTGCTTTTCATTTATCTTAGAACTGTAATTGTGTAATGGCTATATAGTATTTTAATCAATCCCTTCAAGTTTCTTAAAACACAAAATCAGAAAACCTCTATGAAGATGATCACACTATTTTGAAACTGACAGTTTTACAGTTATGCATATCATCTGCTGAAAAATATGTACTTAATACACAAATGTTTATTACAAGTGTTCTTATTTAAGTTTAATTAAAAATAAAGTTAAACCAGAGTTGTAAGTAATTCTCTGGTATGCGCAATTTAAAATTTTCCGCTTGAAATATGTATAAACCAGTTTTTACTGTATATATTATTTTATCTCTCTCTCCTGGTTTTATTTGATCCTCTGATTGAAGTCTATCCACTAAGTTGGCAAGTCCTAATCTGCATACTTTTTGAATATCTTTTTTGATTGGTTTAATTGTACAAACCGTAATTTAATTTAGTTTTTAATTATTATTATTGTTTGTTCTTCTGATCACAAATTTATCCACTGAATTAATAATAGAAGAGTCTGGATTTGCATGATTTTTTAATATTTTATTTTGATTGGTCAAATTGCATCGACCCTATTTTTTTTTTTTTTAATTGGCAGGTCCAAGTTGATTGGCCCAATTGGGTTTAAATAATGGTGATCCTTTTATGTCTTTAGATGTTGACTAAGGACCTTGAAAAAGGTCCAAACTAGTCGGGTTTTAACATCTATTTATTGCATGTTTTATAGTGTTTTTAAATTTTAATTAATTGTGCAGAGTTAATAAGTTATATGAGATAGTTAATAGATTATGTGAGATTAGTGTAAAGTCTGTTTAGTATGGTAGTAGTATTACTATATAAGGTTCATTTAAATAATCTTCTACTGGACTAGAAAAATTTCTGTTATGAAAGGCCTTCCACTACCTGTAAATTATTAATGGGGGGGGGGGGCAACTTTTTTTTTTCTATGGTGTCTGCAATGTAAATATCAATTCCTGGGAATTATTTTTTTCTCTTTTCATAATTTCCAGGCAATAAAACATGTATATCACACACTGTGAAGTGGTATTTTAGTAAATGCCTTAGAATTAAAATTTGCTAATGCATGGGGTGAAATCACAAAAAATGGTGTTATCTAGCAGTTGCTGGATGGCAACAAAGATATATTACATGAGATTTCATCTTTATTACTATAAATTCTATAAAAAGTTATTCGAACAAATAAAGTTGTTTGTGTGCATTAAACAGTGGACTCAAATTCCCATATAGTAAGCATTGCAATGCACTGCTATTACCATAGTGGTCAATAATCCCAATAATTATGAAATGCACAGTTAGGATTATGAAGTTACAATACAGAAAAATGTCTGAAAAGCACTTGTTTTACAGTGCAAAAAAGGAAAATAAAAGATTAAGTGAAATGATATTTACAATAAATTTTGTTAAAGTGTAATTTTCACAAAATTTAGAAAAACAAAAAAATAATAACACGCTGATTGGAGAGATGTTACTGGTCAGCAATATTTTCAGATGAATAAGAAACTTAACAATGATTTCTTTATAAATAGCAACTAGACAAAGGATTTTTTTAATTCTGAATTAAAATCCAAATTCAGTTAATGAAGCTGTTTAAAAAGAATGGATGAAGGATTCAGCATAGCTGATTCAAGCAATTTTAGCTATTCCCTCATTAAAGGTGGATATACATTTTCATTAATGTTCAATATATTCCTTTGAATTCTATCATATTAATCTGGACTTTTCAATTATTTACCTTGCTCATTGTTCATTTGCCTGGATCCCCCCCCCCCTAAAGTAGTTATCTACTTATTTGTCGTTTCAAACTGACTGGCGTTTTACATACAAGGTGATGTTGGAGTAGTTAACAGACTGGATAACCTTAATGTCAATAATCTCAATAATGTCCTTCAAGGTTCCTGGTGTGCTTTAGCTGCAAACATTGTCAAGCGACAGGGATTTTAATGGGTCATTATTATCTTCAAAGACAATTATCTTGTTTGGTTTTATTAGACTAATGTCTGTTTAAAGTGTTACAATGATCTTGAATCATCTGAGCATATCTTTTGAAATTATTTCTCATTAATGAGATTCAGATGGCAAATCCTGAACTAAATTAGTTTAAAAATCTGGGAATTACATTTATCCCCTTTCATAGCTTTTAACAAAGTCACTGATCTTTATATATAGAGCAAAATTGTTGGAATAGTATATATATTATATATATTATATATAGTATATCCCTTATGTTTCAGATCAAAGTCCCTTATAAAAGGTCTCATAAAGAGACATGTATGAGAATACATTATGTACTAATAGATGAAGGTCTAGAAGCCAAGATGCTTTTTTTTTTAAACTTTTCCCATGCTCCCTGCTAACATGTTACAATTCACAGTAAAAATTCTTAACCCATGCAAAAATATCTTTAAATTATTGTACCGATACCTGGTAATTATCCTGACCATATTTTGAGTAACAGGAAATTATACAGATTTGGTGCTAGGTACCAGATCCTTGATGTGCAAAAAGGAAAAAAAATAATAAAAATTAACAGGAGTTATATAATTTATTTTAGATTTTTAGACTGCACATTCAGACAAAAAGTATTGGTAACAAGCTTTTCACAATGGATTACTCAATCAAAACAACAAATCATTAAAATAGTTCTTGCATTTGTCAGGTCTAGAAAATCCACCTTACTCTCACTTGCCAATATGCACCAACTGATATAGGAGCACAACTTTTCTTCCACTTCAAATACCAATCTACCTACATTCTGGAAAAAATCTTTTTTTTTTGTCAATTTATCTTTTTTTATTATTAGTACTGGATAATGTATATCCTAATATCTAGTTCAAAACGGAAAAGCTATTGCAAAATAATTGTTCTGTTTCCCGTAATATGTGGTGTATCACAACTTCATTTCAAGTTGAATAAAGCATTTTTAACTTCTGGATTTTTACTGCAGCTTATTCAGAGTAATAAATACATTTGCAAATAAAACTTAATTACAATTTCACTCATATTAAATATGAAAAAAAAAAAATAAGCAAAAAACAGAAGTATGATTAAGAGGCGATTTAATACGACAATGAACATGTTAAAGCTACAGTCAGCAATTTCTCCAGCAGTAAAGATGACAATTAGTTTCAAGCACTTCACACACAAAATAAATATTCATCTAAACTTAGATCAAAATAAACAGACTATTAAATAGATTCGATGTTTTCTTGCATCTCCTAATGTTTACATGCATTTTTTTAAAGCATTTCCAATTCTTTTATCTCCAATGTGTCATTTTCAGTATAATGACTTTTAATAAATATATAAATTTAATTAACTACAAAATCAAAGAACTGAACAACTTTTAAAGCACATATATAAAATCATTAAGAATTGAGGCATTCAGTGGAAAAGGGGCATATGCCACAAATTAAAATTTCGCAGTAAATCAAGTCTTAGAAAAATTAATTTCCTGTGAAAGTAAAAGGTAAATTGCTGCTATCACCAAATTTTGTTGAAGAAATCATGTTTTTAGACACTTAATGATTTAATCAATTTAAGATATATTATAAATGATTAAGTGGCTGTTTTTTGTTGTGACTTATCTGTGAGGATGATAGTGTGTAATAAGTTCAGTGTTGCATGTTTATGAATAATAAAGAAATACATAAAATAACAACATACAAAATTCAAAATACACACACAAATTTAATGGTTCTATGAATGAATATCATTAAATCATACTTCAACTTTTATAGCATACTCAACTCCTCAATGCTTTTAAGTTTAAGGATTGATAAAATGAAGCATAGACAGGTGCTGTAACATGTATCAGTTCTTAAACGCTTCACTGAAATGCCATGGATTGATAACAATGCATTCTTGCAAATTTCAGTTTTGCTAATACTGATAACATGAAAAAGTATCTATTGATACGAGAAACTTGACTTTGGCCGAGTTTTGCAACTTCCTTTCTTTTTTAACTCATTTACACTTATATGCTCTTACAAGTCCAGACAAATGCGTATTTTTACATGTTGTAATCCTCCTGCTGATAGAACTCCATAAATATTTCTTCGTTTTGGTATAAAGTGTAGCAAATTTATAGGAACTTAAGTTTGCAGCTAGGATCTCATTTTCCAATACATTATCAGACAGTATTATTTTTACATACATATTTTTCCCAATTAATAAAGAATTAAAAATGTAAAAGAGTTCCCAATAAAGTTTCTTTTAGCTGCTTTACTTCACTACATATTGTTTCCATCTTGAAAACAATGTAAATAAATAGAACAATAATCTAACCATTAGCAGACAAAGTGGCATGGACCTCTTTTCCATTAGGTATTTTTTCACACCCAATATCAGAAAATTTTAAAATGTTTATACTGAGAAATAGCCAAACACTTCTATGTTGGACATTACAGAAATAGATACGATATGATAGAATTTACTTAATAGTAGCAAGAAATCAAAATCCATAGTGATGTATCATACGTCCCTTTTCTATTTACAAGGTAGGTCACAGCTATCGGGTCATGGATTTCGCTCAAACTTGTGGAGGTTGCTCGATATCGAAAATAAACAGACGTGTCCTAGGGTTTGTGCCAATGGTCCTTCAAAGTTGAAAACCTGCATAGAGGCTGGTAGCATTTCCAAATTCTATCGAAGTATGTGTGGTGTAGCGGTCAACGTTACAAACTTCCCCACAAGGGTTCTGGGTTGAAGGCCCGCCTGAGCTCTGTTTATATTTTTCTTTTTTTTTTAATGACAATGTATGAACTGTAGCGTTACTACAAAACAGAAACCTCATTTTATCATCCCATCTTGCACGTCATGGCTTGACAGGTCTTTGCCTATTACTATTATTTCACATTATCATAGTACAACTACTACTATGATTATTAGCATTATTTCCAATGAAGATCATACAATAAAATGTTTAACAATACGTGATTAACAATGAACTATTTTCTCAAGTTTACCTTTAATGACAGTCTTTGTACATATATTTATTACAATTCGGCATCACTATCCTTACTATCTCACTATCCTTACTGCAACAAGTTGTAGGATGATATTTATCGTAAAAACAGGTGAAGCAAACAAACTGTCTACAAAGTGAGCATTGAATGAACGCAACATTAAATCACATTATTAAAGGGTATGATCTTCAACTTTGTTGGAAATAATACTAATAATCATAGTAGTAGTTATACTATGATAATGTGAAATAATAAGTAATAATCATAATAATAGTACTCATAGTAATAATAAAGGCAAAGACATGCTAAGCCTCGAAGTGCAAGGTGAGATGATAAAATGAAGTTGCTATTTTACAGTAAAGCCCCAGTTCATTTTATCATTAAAAAAAAAGCAAAATATAAACAAAGCGTAGGCAGGCCTTAAGAACCCAGAATCCTTGTGTGTAACATTATTGAAATAAAAGGCCAACACACTTAGTATTAAAATTAAAAAAAAAAAATATACAATTAAAAATAACTACACAAGCTTTCAAAATGACCAGCGTTTCGTTGTAATTATTTTTAATTGTATAATTTTTTTAATTTTAATTCTAGTGTGTTGGCCTTTTATTTCAATTTCAAATATTATAACAGACTTATGTACAGGATACCTTATACAGTCTTTTGAACAAGCCTTTTCAACAGCTTTCAAAACCTTTTCAACATTCTTCGATCTTGCTCTATGTTTTTATTAGGTTAGGCTTTACTTCTGAAACTGATACTGCTGTTTCCTAAAATCAGTAAGAAGTAAATTTTAGAAAAAAATATTAATTAAATACCTGAAAAATCCAATTCGTCGACATCTACTAAACTGGGTACTCCCCAATAATCACTTCGAGCTGCCAGAACAAATCGATGGACTCTAATCTGACTATTATCCAAGGTTACAGTCATGTCACTATAAAAACAGAGTTTGGCATTGGGTTACAACAAATTTTAAATTTAAAAAACTTAAAATAACATTTAAATCAGAATTGAAAACTCGGGCACATCTTTTAATCTGTTTACATAGCAGAATTCAAAATGGAGGGATTTCTTTAAATGTTTACATATCTTTATGGGAGCATTCTCTCAATTAATATAGGGATGGATGCTGATAAATATGATGAAGAAATAAATAATGGTATAAAGAACAAACTAAAAAAAAAAAAGTCTAAACAATGATAACTTCTAATCAATAAATCCCTTTGCGTACAAAATATATCTTAAATATATTTGAAATAAATATAAATAAATCAAAAAATAAAAGAACAGGGATTGGGGGGGGGGTGACCTTAATGTCTTTCAAGGATAACATTTCCAATCTATATCACACAAACTTAAAAACAGTGCATGATGAGTTACTATTTTTATTGCAAAGCAGTCATCTGGTTTTACACTGCTCAGAAAATTTAGGAGATATTGCGAAATGAATATAATACACCCAAAAAACAGAGGCATTTGAGTTTATTTATTAAAGATCATCATCAGAGAAGCAAATGACACCAAAATGGAAGTTGTCTGAATATGCAAATGAGGTGAAGAATCCATTTAACAGGACTGAGCAGGATGTGACACATGGACGGGGGTTAAAACATTCGCATATCAAACGTGAAAAATGTGTCGCACATTGACTGTTCAGTAGGGTGTATGGTCACCTGAGACTGCTACAACACACTGACAGCGATGAGGCAAGGAGAGGACCAAATTATCCAGCAGTTCCTGTGGGATTCATGGCCACTCGTGCACCAGGGCAACTTCCAGCTGAGGAAGTGGTATGGGATGTGATTGGTGACTTGCAACACGTCTTCCTAGTGAATCCCAAGTGTGTTTGATGGGATTCAGGTCTGGAGAACGTGAAGGCCAGTCCATGCACTGGATTCCAGCCTCTTGCAGCATGCTGTTGATGAGATCTGAATGATGGGGTGTGCATTATCATCCATAAAAAGGAAGTTGGCTCCAACTGCTCCAGTGTTGCAGAACAGTTAAATAGGCTATACAAATTTATCCCGATATCTTACAGCATTCACTGCTCCATTTCTAACATGGAGGTCCGTACGACCACGAATGCTGATGCCTGCCCACACCATGATTCCACCTCCACCAAAGCAATGTCTTTCTTGCATTACACATGGATTCTCCCGTGTTCCACATTCACACCAAATCAGGGCACAATGACTGTCAGGCTGCAGGCTGAATCTTGACTCGTCACTGAACAGAACCGTGGACCACTCTTCGTGGTCCAAGGAAGATGCATTTTAGTCCACCTTCTGCGGGTTCTGCAATGTTCAGCAGTTAACGGAATGCATACCAATGGTCACCGGGCATACAGTCCAAAGTGATAGTCTATTTCACATGGTCCGAGTACACACCTCGCCCAATAGCAGCAAGAAACTGTTCCCGCACTCAGTCGTTTGATATGACAGTTTCTTCGTGCTATTAGCATCAAGTAGTGATCATCTCTTGCAGTGGTGGCACATGGGCAGCCCTGCCCTGGTCTTCTTCGTACTGTGCCAGTCTCTCTGAAGCGATTCCAGACAACTTCCATTTTTTGTGTCATTTGCTTCTCTGATGATGTTCTTTAATAAATAAACTCAAATGCCTCCTTTTTTTGGGTGTACTTCATTTATTTCGCAATATCCCCTAAATTTTGTGAGCAGTGTATTTTATTAATTTATTTATTTACTTTTTTTTTTTTTAAGCACTGACCTTTTCTTTTATTTAATGTTTTTGTTTTTCCTCGTAAGGTACTGTTTTCTACTTATCTATAGTTCTAAATGATTTACAAATTATTTCATTATTTAAGATTGAGAAATTGTAATTTTAATTCATCTATTCACAGTGCAATCACAATGCAACTTTGCCACTGAAAACATTCTAAATTATGAAACATTTAATTGTATTTCAAATTAAAATTCCTTAATTCAAATCAGCATTACACTCTTAAAATCAATATATCTTTTCATTAAAACGATATATTTCACAAATGTGCAATTTACTTTTGCTTTTTTTTTTTTTAATTCAGAATGGAGTGATAATGTTTGACAAATTTTTCTTAATAAAACTCTGCACAAATATATGTTTTTCTTATTAATTTACTCAAGCATTGGTTCTTCGATTAGCACTATATCTCAGTGTGCTGTTTTTAATTGCAAAAGAACAGTGGGTGAATATGCTGCACCAGAAACAAAGTACCAAATCAAGAACAAGTCACTGATAGGAAAAGAAAAACACACAGAAAAAAGAAACAACCAATCCATAACAGGATTCAAAACCAGGTTCTGGCATAAGAGCTGAAAGGCAGGCCACTGCTTTGACTATTAGGTTGAGCTCAAACAGCATACACTTAAGCCTTTTAGTAAGTTGTAACTGACAATACCACATCTTTACATAAGCTTTCTTATGATCTTGAAGTCTAACATATTCATTGCTGCAAACAAACTTATTTGTTTAAAAAATTGGCATAGAATTAGAATACTTAAAAAGAAATTCCAATTTTTTTTTCAACGTATTTGTTCTTCAATATAATCAATGATAACCTATTGAATAAGTACAGTATATTCAGCCCTTCACATATATTACTAAGTTATGGCATAACTTATGTCTCAGATAGCATTATAAAAATAATAATAGTAGTAGTATTTCAACAAATTAATTATGAAGGTTTGTTATTTTTAAAAAAAATCAGATCATTGATAAAATAAACCTTCACAAAGAAAAATTTAAATCTAGACAGTTAAACTGCAGTATGATCTTGTAGAATAGCTATCATTTGGAAAATTTCACAACATTGGATGGAATACTGTAAACAATATTTCTTAAGCTTTTTCACCTCATGGCTCACTTAAGTATTTATGACACATCAAATACAGTTCCTAAAATTTTACCAAACTTTTTCATTACTTTTACTGCATATAATAGAATGTTTTGAAAAAAACCTTAGTATTTTTTCTGATGAATAGCCATCTCTTGTAAAACATTTAAAAATACCATAAAATATGTTAAGCTGATTTTAATGAAAATTGTTTATTAACCTTTATTTATTTATATTTATGGATGGAGGGGCTACTGCAGATTTAAAGCACGCATTCACAAAAATCCCAAATTGGTGGGAGGGTTGCCCTTTCCGCTGCTAAATATGCCACTTCAAAAATTGTGGCATATGCCAAAATTTTCATGTTTGCACATGTCCACCATCAAGCGGGTAATAGCAGAAAGTCGTATGAAGTCCATCAGCCAAGAGCAGGGTAAGCCACAGGCCCGAAATCAACATGCAAGACTGGTAGCAGCTCCTAACATTAAGAAAGTGAAGGTATGAGTGTCAGTGAGAACCCTAGCACCCAAAGGGTAGTTGCTCGGGCTGTAGGAGTTTCTCAGCCTGGATAGTTGCATGGATAATTAGGCGTGCTCTGCAATTAGAAAAGTATCATAAAGCTCACGTTCATCGCCTACTTCCTCGACACACTGCTGAAAGGAAGACCAACAGCTGAAAGATTTATGAGTAAACAGGAGTGTGGTAGAGTGCTAAAGCCGGTAAAGCACATGTTAATGGAGTACCAAATGTCATTCAGTATTAGTTACGCTGTCGTTTTGTTTTTTTATATAAATAACATATAATTTTGTTCTTAAAACAGTAATTTATAAAACATTAATATAATACAAGTGTAATGAAGTTATCATACCTTTTCAAAACCATAATTACTGAAAATAGCTACATATTATAATTAATGTAAATTATAAATAACTAGCCGGCTACTGTTCCTTTACTCTGAAAGCCTTGCATATGTAACATAAAAAAATGTTTTATTTATTTAGCAAATTAATATCGAAATCGGAGAATATACGGCTTCCCAGCCCTTTGTGACCTTCTCCACACCAGTATCACTTGAAACCTTCCCCAGTTGGTAAAAAAAATCATGTGACCATTACCAATTAATGTTATATTCTAACATTTAAATTGTAAACAATATCTACCGTATTAATTACATGTATCGTATATTTATCACTGTAGACATTGCCTAATAGAATTATTGGGTAACTTCTGAGTTAATCGTGCTATGCAAAGAATGTCCTTAAACGAGCACTATTTAAAACTGTTCTGGCACCATCTATCGACAGCTTTGAGAAGTTTTTCATTTCGGGCAGTTTTGGGACATTTTTTATTCAACCCACAGGAACTACTTGATGGACTGGGATGAAAGTAGCTTATATCCTTCTTTGTGTCATAGATTACATGCTTGCAAAATTTCATTCCAATCAGTTGCACTGTTGAGGACATACAAACTTACTGATTTTCACTTTTATATATTTAGGATTGGTTTAAAATAAGCTTTCTAATCTTGTAAAAACAAAATTATTGATATTTGCTATAAAAATTTATATATATAATCAATCAATTTATAAAGTAGAAAGTTATATTACATTATATTAAATAATATTTGCAGCTATTTTAAAATGAACTTTGTAAAAAAAACAAATGTATAAATCATTATATACACATTTTAAATTTAATGTAAATTAATTTTATGAAAACTGCATTTATTGATGTTTGTTATAAACTTGAAAACAATTTAAACCAATTAATAACTAAGTTATAAAGTTTCTAAGCTGAGAAAAACATTGATAATTCATGAATAGCTATGATAGCTACAAGCAAAAATTTAATTAAATTACTAAGCTAAATACTCTCAATATAAAAATCTTATATAAATTACTTTTTTCTACTTATCTAGATTTTGCTTTATAATTGCAATTAAATAAAGTTTACCTTAATAATAATGAATTATATAATAATAATAAGAATCTAACCATGCATTAATATAATTTGCCCTTAGGCATACTTGTTTTATATTTGTCATGTTTCCATCAACTGTTGAAATATTCATGTATATATATATATATATATATTTTTTTTTATATCCCGAAAATAAAATTATTTTGGTGATTTGAAATGTAGGTATATTTTTTTTTATATTGAAATGTGGGATTTTTTTTTTTTTAAATTATAACAAATTTTATTATTATATTGTTTTTTTGTCATTAAGACTTATTTGAAATCACTGTTCCATGATTTTGGTCTTTTGCTGAATTTTTAATTTACATATTATACATAAAGTATCATAATATACAGGGTGTTTCAGAAATGGTAGACAAAGCAAAGGTTCCAAAGGTCATTTTGAGTTGAAAATGTTCTATTACATTTTGTTGTATGGGCCGTAGTTTTAGAGTTAGGAAATGAATGCTTTGGGAATGGTCCCTAATCAAAGAAAGCTTAGTTCACATTAGGAAGTGTACGTAAATAAGGTAAAGGTTTATTACAAAAAGCAATCCGGATAACAAATGTTATGACTGAAAATAGGTATGATAATTAAAATGCTGAAAATGGCCAGAACTGAGCTTTCTTTGATTGGACCATTCCCAAAGCATTCATTTCCCAACTCTAAAACTACATACCATACAACAAAATGTCACAGAACATTTTCGACTCAAAATGACCTTTGGAACCCATATCTCTTCGCTTTGTCTACCTTTTCACAAACACCCTGTATAAATAATTTACATGATTAAATTTACAAAAAAAGAAAATTAACATTTTGTAATTCAATTTTATTTGCTGACTCCAATTCACAATACTGTAAGGAGTTAATATAACTGTATAATTTTATTTTTCAATGGAAAGCTATTTTGTACACGATAAAACCTATAGTAAAGTTATTTAATTTGATATTAAAAAATATAATTATACCATGGATATTTGATGGTATATTGGGTGTTGGAGTGTATTTTCCAATACTTATGATTAGTTACTGTTTCTATACTTTCTAGCCAGTTGTGCTTTTATTTTTTCTTGTATGCAGTGATTGTTATAAAATAAAAAGAAATGATTTTCTTCAGTTCCAAACAATGCTGCTTTGTGCTTTTTAAAAATGGCATAAAAGAAAATTTTGAAAAGTTACAATATTTTGAATTAAATTACAAAGTACAGTAAAAAAGTCAAATAAAAAGTTAAAGTATTCCCACTACAAGCCTACATAGGCCCTTGGGTTAGCAGAAAGGAAGGCTCCCAATGTTTCGTGATCAATGGGATGGTCAACATGATGCCTGCTTGCCTTTAACCCTTGGGAAAGACAACCGGAACTCATTGTTCAGAGGGCTGGATGAACCTAAGACCTGACTGGAAGAGAATTCAGAGTAAAAAAAATTCCTGACCTCTGCAAGGGTTGAGAAGTGAACTCAGATTGCACTGAAGCACCTTACCACTTACTTAATAAAAACCTCAATTAGGGACTGTCCATAAACTATGTTACACTAATTTTTGACCCCCCCCCCTCCTCCAACTTACATTAAAAACTTTACATTTTGAACTGTTAATCAGTTCAACAACTAAGTCATTTAATAACATTGGTCTACAAAAGAAAAAAAATCTGCTTCTTTTATTAAGCCACCTGGATATACAGGGTAATTCCAAACTTGTTACAGAAGAATATGGTAGATAGAGGGTATGAAAATAAACAGTTTTCATGAAGTAATGTGTCTCCAGTATTGCACTGATACAGCACTTTAAAGTGTTGTGCCTGGTAAACAATTATTCATGGAAGGGCCATTGCATATTAATCAATGAATGAACAATAAACTACTTTATTTTTATAAAAGAGGCATACTTTATCGGCACACAAATAAGTTAAAATTAATCAAAAAGCGTTAAAAAAGCATGACGTACGTTTCAGGGTCACGTAGATCTAGATCCCCTTTTTCAAAATAATAAAATATAAAAACCCTACCAAAAGTAGGAAAATTTGTCCTCCCAGAGTGGAAGGACAAGTGATTCTACCGACGACTTCCACTCTGGGAGGACAAATTTTCCTAC
>JAFIDM010009631.1:53353049-53374737 GCA_023159025.1 Thereuonema tuberculata
TTTATAAAAGAGTAATTATCAGGAAGATGCATTTTTTTTTTTTAATATAACTCCAGTGTGTGTTTTTAATTAACATAATTTTCAGCAAATGCTTTTTCAGAAACTGTCAGGTTTTTTCTCTATTATCCTAGAAAAATACTGAAAATTAGTATATAGACAAAGAATAATGGAATGTTAGCTTTGTTGCAACTCCTGAGAAACAATGATGTTTCAAAGTGAATAACCAAACAAGGCTACAGATTTACAATGGCTATACACTGGCATGCCCAAAGAGGAAAGTTCATAGTTTCTTTTTTAGAAATGAAATACTGAACTAGCAAAAGTGATGGAAGCTGTTAATGAAGATGAAGTAGTGCTTCTATTTCACAGTGACTTGTTTTCTGAATAAAGATGTTTAAAAACATAATAAAATAAAATTGTTAATTACAAACTACTTCAATAATTTTTTCAGTTAAAATCTATTTATATTATAAAATAAAGAAATGCTAGGGAATGAAATAACCAGTTGTAAAAAATATTGAGAAACACAAGTACAAGTTAAATACATAATTTGTTTTTGAAAAATATCATAAATATTTTCTCTAATCAAAATAAAAAGTCTTAAATGAAATATTTTTATTACAGTTTATAATAATTTTTAATGAAATTTTAATTCATTAACAACTTTAATAAAATTTTATTCTGATTGAGATGAAATTCAATTTTGAAGTAGTCTTTTTATTTCTTTACGATTAATTTACAATTTCTTTTAAAACTGCAATTATAGATTTCATTAATAGATTGTTTTTCTGTTTTTTTTCTTAATATTTTTTTTTTAAATTAATAAACATAAAATAGAAATATGCTGGATTGGCTCCATTTACACTTCTTGTTTCTTTAAATTTTTTAATTAAGCTTGTATTGTGGCTTTGAATATATCTTAAATTCGTCTGTAAGCAAGCAAGCAGATTGAGCTCCACTATTATGGTTTTGGTAGTAACGTTGAAATACTTCCACTGTGTTCTTTGCTTTGATGGAAAGCAATGTTTATCCAAAAAATTGGAACAGAAGTACTAGCAACTAAAATTACAACTAAAAGGAAAATTACATTATATAAAAAATTATTTAACGTGCTATTCAATATAATTAAAAACTGCTGACCATTTAACGTTTAAATGTTAACGAATCCCACTAGGGAGGATTTTGATAGGTAGGGTGCTGTGCTTGAAAAGGGACCTTAATCACGGCCGAAGGTCCGAAACGTTGCGTGATTTTTAATTAATTTTAAATGTGTATGTGCTTTTAATGGCTGGCAGTTTTTAATGAAAATTACATTATTTTTGGAAGATACAATTTTTGAAACAAATGATCATATGAGGGAGAACTTAAATTCTGTAGAAAGAAATCATTAATTGAATCAAAGAATTTGTATAACCTACCATGAATAGGATAATGCTCACCTTAGCAGAATTTTTTACTGAATCAACCAAGTGTTTGTTGTTCTACTGTTTGCCTTCCCAAAACTTATCAAATCAACTTATTTGCTGAAGGGGACTGTTACTTCAGATTATACTGCTAAATGCCTTCTACAATTTCATGATTATTGTCATCAAGGAGAAAATGCAAGGATAAACAGGGTGTCTACAGAATCAGGGAAAGCGGGAATTATCAGGGAATTTTGCAATTATTACTTAAAATCAGGGAATTTTTTGGTTGAACAGATCGTTTTTTTTTGTTTTTTTTTTTTTGGTTGAACAGATCAGGGAATTTTAAAAGAAATTGTTCATGAAATCAGGGAATTTTTTTATTCAGATTTTGTAGACACCCTGATAAAGCTTTTTGCAAATATCTAAGGGTGTTGAAGTATAGTTGAAGGATATTGCAAGTGACATTTGACTGGTTGCATAGTGATCACTACTAATTTTTCAGAAGACCTGGAAAAATATACAACTTTCCTTACATTCTGTACTAAAGTAGTAGCTGAACATGGAAACAAATTTCTTATAAAAGTTGTGTGTGTTCGTCCACACACACACACTTATATATAGATTATGATGCTTAATGTTCAATCCGCGTAACTGTGGACACCCATGTCAAATACTGACATATAGTCCCATGTCAAATGTACATCAGTGTGCTCCTTGATGATGCAAGTGTGGAAGTAGTCTTAATCTCTTCGTTTGACCTTGGAGAAACATAATTTCGATGGTGGCACTTTTGAAAATGGCGCGTTTAAATGTTGCGGGCAAAATGGCCTCCATTGCAAACACATTTTCCTATTTATATCAGTAACCGTTGGGATTACGAAAAAACGTTTTATACAGAAATTGTAGCTACACAGATTCTGCACAGAAAAGGTTATTACAACTTTTTATGTAGATCAACCGTTTTCTCATAAAAAATACTTTTATAGTTTTCAAAACTAAAACTGAATATGTCGCAGTATGAGGGTGTTGCAAGCGCATATTTACATGCTTGACATTATTTAGATGGCCACTGGATAATTCTAATAATAATTAATACATTAAACACTAATAAATTTAAAAATATCCCCTTTCCCTTATGTTGTGCCGTAGGAAATTGAAACATAAGTACCACTATAGTTTTAACCTTTAATGAAAATACTGTGGAAGAAATACAATGTTTGCAGATTTATATAGACAGAGTGAAGACAATAATACTTGTCACTCCTATAATTACATTTTTAATTGTAATCGTCACTTTCAATGCAAATTTCACTTAGACCTAAATCTTCTTCATCGTCTAGCTCGCACTCTCCCATATTGTCACAACGGTTGGGATTACCTTTGCACTTGCACATGTCAGTACACCGGAGTCTATTTGACTGACATGTACGTGGAGGAGAGCAATGCCTTTTGGAGCATGAGCAGCGACAAAGTTCCAAGATAAGCTCTTGTGCACAAGGGTTGGTACAAGCAACAGGCTCGTATGCACTCCTTACTTTGTTCCATCCAAAATCTGAGGGTGGTGGGTTATTGGGATGCCGAATTAGGTCCTGATTCCACTCAAAACACTGAAGGTGAGCCCTTAGCAATGCCGGATCCAGTGCAGATCTTGTTGGAGGAAGGTTCTCATCTTGACATTGTTCTGTGTAAACAACAACCATCGCACAGCTCCTAAAGGTCGGTCAGTGTTGTTTTGGGGATATAAAGCTGACAAATGAACGCTTCAAAGTTAGTCCTGACATCTTCAGTGAGTGACAGTGTAGTCCCCAATTTAGCCAAAGCTTCCAGCAGCATATCACTTGCGGAATTAAAAGCTTTCCACCACTTTATTTTACCTTTGCCAGCAAATGATCCTGTTACATCAGCTCCTGAAAGTGCATGTAATCCAGGGAGTGCAGAGGCTTTCAGAGGCCCAAGTGCTCTATAAATTGAACCTAGCTGAACGAATCTTTTCATGCCATGGCCGAGGAAAAATGCAAAATCTTTCGAAAGTTGAGGATAATGCCGTAATGCTAAAATCAGGACATCAGTATCGGGGGAGAACAAATGAGTAGTTTTAATTCCTTTCTGTGCTAAATAAGCAGCATGTAATATGATCTTTGTGTCGGCCTCCTCCTGCATACTTGCAAGACTGGATATATCATCGCCATGTGATGAAACTGCTTTGTCCCTCCAACTGCCCATGTTGGAGACTGTGTAGTAGGCCTCTTGTTCGTAGTCAGTATGTAGTTTCTTAAAAAAAAAAAACCAAACAGCATCACGAATAATGTTTAGGTGGTTAATTTGAGTGATGGAAACCACAGGAAGGGTACAGCAGGTTTTCCAGTTAGGTGAGTATGTACATGTTATTATTGTTGGGAGATCACTGCCAAAGGATTTTACTCGACACTCATTTGGTGAAGCTAATGATAGTGGTATAAATGTATCTGAATCTTTCATAACCTGATACACAGTTATGACAATCCCATGAAGTATTCTCCTATCATCTGCAGTGTCTTCAGAAAAGTCAAGGTTGTCCGCAGCACAATGTAAAAATCTATTTGGTACAATGTCTGGTGGCATGTAAACTCACGAATTCTTTTCAAAACCCTTGCTGCAATTTTCGTTTCCAACTTTAGAACACGACTGTAATCAATGCTACATCCAAAACTATGCACAAGATTCACTAGAACCGACTGCGGGTTGATCCATAAATTGTCAGAGGGGTAGCTGTTTGAAGTGGTAAGTCCCTTGTACAGGGTGTCTACAGAATCAGGGAAATCAGGGAATCAGGGAATTATCAGGGAATTTCGCAATTATTACTTAAAATCAGGGAAATTTATGATCTTTTGCCAAGCGCGAGCTTTTATCTTAAGGGAGCATTCAAGGTCACGCGTCACGTCGATCCCCTCTTCCCGCCGGCCGGTCTAATGGTGTTGAATAGTGACCTCATATCCTGTACTATATTCCCGCCACTGAAACTGAAACCGAAACTTACTACGAGGAATGCAACTTATCTGAAAGGCCAATCGGTGGGTAGATTGTTTGTATTCTCGGACATTTCACGAAGTTATTTCTGTTGCAGCTTGTTTATTGTTTGCTCTATATTTTGCTTGATTTTCAGTAGCAAAGAACCAGTAGCAAAAAACCCATAGTAATTTGTCACTAAAATTCATGCAGCGCTTTCTTAAAAAAGAGGCATTAAGCAAAAATATTACAAGCATAGACGTGGAGGACAAATCAAATTTTCTGCCAGTTAAACAAATAGATATTGGTTTATCTGCTCAAAGCAATTTGAAAAAGGCGAAAGTATCTGATTTGCAAATAGCTGAATTTAAAGTTGACTGTAGACGCTTATTGATTCAATGTTTACTGAAATTCCAAAGTAAATCTCCCCTTATTTACAAGCTGACTAAAGCAGTGTCCTGTTTTGACCCTAAAATAGCAATAAATGAAAATATATTTTCATGTAGATTATCAAGTCTGTTGGTAATTCTTTCTGAAAAAAACTGGATATCATGCACTTTAGCTGAGAAAGCTAAGAATCAATTAAAACAAATATGTTCACAGCCAGAAAATATCTCAAAGTTAAAGATGTATAAAAGATCGACTGCACGTATTGATAATTTCTGGTGTAGTTTGATATCTGCTGAAGAAAATGGAGCACCTGAAGCTATGACAGTGATACAGTTAGTCATGGTATTGTCGCATGGCAATGCAAGCTTAGAAAAAGGTTTTTCTATAAACAAAGATACTTTAGAGCAGAATATCAAAGAAGAAACTATCATTGCCAGAAGATCCATTTATGATAGTGTATTGTCTAAAGGTGGCATAAATACTATTGAAATTACTAAGAAGATGGTCCTTGATGTAAGAAATGCAAGAGCTAAGTATTCCGAGGCAATGGAACAAAAAAAGAAAGAAAAGCAAGAATTGGCAGTAGCTGTTAAAAGAAAAAGAGAGGCTGAAATTGAACAGAAAAGGCTTAATGACAAAAAAATTAAAATCTTAGAAGCAGCACAAAAGGAATCTGAAATGATTGAAAATGAAATTGCTGCGATAAAGCTTTCAAAAATTTAAATACCCAGTATCATGCTGTACATTACAATGAATCTTGAATTCCGTTGAGTTTAATTTTGTGTATATTGTTGCAATAAATCTTTTAAAAGGTAAGATATTGTAAACTCATTAATTTATAATTTTTTATTTCTCTCTTCTTTTTTTAAGTATTTCATCATTACTGTTTTTATAGAATTTTTTGCTTATTCTTTTATTATACTTAGATAAAATAGTAAATAGTTACCAAGTAGTTAAAATCAGGGAATTTTTCTCTTATGATCAGGGAATTTTTAAGAAATTGTTCGTGAAATCAGGGAAAAATCAGGGAATTTTTTTATTCAGATTTTGTAGACACCCTGTTGTATGATAAAACTGAGTAGACTGCTTGTTTTCAACTTGCCTGCGAGAGAGACAATTTGCCATCATAATTTGTGACATGTGACAAGCTCACCTTTCAACTTCATGTTTTTCCTTTTTCTCTGCTGAAATGCCCTTTTTCCCCCCAATGCACCACTTAAAAAAGCAATTAATTTCAGTTGGAATAATACCACTGAAATCTTCTGGAACAGAGCCATTAAAATTCCACAGCTTTGATTTCAATACAAGATATCTGATTATGTTTGCAACCTGAAACAAAACATTAAGTTCGGTCATTTTTTGTTCGCCATAACTTTCAGCCTCTGCTAACAATTCTTCATTGGTACACTTCATGGAAACTCGCTCTGGTTTGTTACACTGCCTGGGGCGAGAAAATTCAATTTCCTTGTCCGATGGCTCCGTCTCAATAAATACCTTTAACTGCTTACGTGACATGGACGATTCCTGTATATTATTGAAAGTACAAATAGTCTTATATGTTTCTTCAAGAACATCCTTTGCAAAAATTTGACATTCTAACAGTTTTTCTTCTAGAATATTGATGAATTCGACTGCTGACACCATTGACGAAATACTCCTCTGCTCTTGCAGATGATTTTCATCATATCTCATTGTCTGATCGAAGAACATTCATGACATATTTTTTTCAACATTTTCGATGGTACATTACATCAATTGCATGGGCATCATTCATATTTATTGCTTCATTTAATCTTACTCATTTTTTTATCATTTTGTCAGTTTTTTTTATTTTATTATTTTTTATTTTTTTTATCAGTTTTTTATCCTTTGTAAGTTCAATGGATTTATGTTTTTTATCATTTGTAAGTTCAATGGATTTACGTAAGTTTTGGCCTGCTTTGTCGATTGAAACTCTCCTTAGGTTTTCTTTTCTGTCCGCTGCCTGTTCACAATATATAAAAAAAACAAAAACACTTGTCTTTTTTGTAAGCAATTGTTTCTGACCTAGTATACCTAGTAGCATCAGAGAAAGTACATGTGTTTGAATAGGTTGACTGTACTCTGTAGATGCCTCTTGATCTGTAGACGTTGCCTTCAAACACTCTACTTGTTTTGAAGCCAACAATTATTTTTTTGTGGGTAATATTTTTGTAACAAGATTGATGCCACTTCAAATTGTTTTGTTTCAATGTCTATGCTGAAATCACTTCCGAACTTCTTCAATATGTTTTCACTATTTTCTTCGCCATATTTGGCCCGTTTGTTTAGACACACAACAGTTTATAATAGCTTAATATAATACCGTGAAAATTTTTTATAAATTAATAACAGGTCATAAAAATAATGTCAAGCATGTAAATATGTGCTTGCAACACCCTCATACTGCGACATTTCAATTTTAGTTTTGAAAAACATAAAAGTACTTTTTATGAGAAAACGGTTGATCCTACATAAAAAGTTGTAATAACCTTTACTGTGCAGAATCTGTATAGCTACATTTTTTGTAGAAACCGTTTTTTCATAATCCCAATGGTTGCTGATATAAATAAGAAAACGTGTTTGCGATGGCGGCCATTTTGTTTTTTTGCCCACAGAATTCAAACGCACCATTTTCAAAAGTGCCACCATCGAAATTGTTTCTCCAAGGTCAAACGAAGAGATTGAAACTACTTCCACACTTGCATCATCAAGGAGCACACGGGAGCCTGTTTTTGTACATTTGACAGGGGACTAATATGAGAATGGCTTAAAATTTTCATTTCAAATGAAAGGAGGGGAATTGTAGATTCCAAAAACATCTGATAGATATGGCTTATTGTCTACTATTCAAGAAAACGGCTTCTCTTCTATAGAATACTTTCAGTCTTTCATAAACTGGTAGTTTGTGTTCAACTTTGAAGTATTTGTAATTTACGAAGTAAGGTGCAAGATGATCTGAATTTCATTGTGAACTCAAATCTAAAGTCTTTTGTTACTATTAAATTATATGTTATCAATAAAGGGTAATCATTTTCCATGAGAACTATATAGATGACATTAGTGTCAGTGATGTCACGTTACTCATAATAATTTTTTTTTTTAAATTTTTCATTTTACTATCTGGATTTACAAACATAAAAGTAATGCTGATGTGACAAGAAAAGCTTCTGAAATTAGTAGCCAAAATATTATAAAAGTAAAGGCTCTGCTAGCTGTTGATTTGAAGGAAAACGAAACTGTCACTTTACTCACACTGATTTTCACAATGTATATCAACAATGGGCTCTGTGCACCTGAAATGGTTTGTGTCGCATGTTTACACGAAGAAAGTACTGGCATCTGCTATGATGAAGATAAGAAATATGCCCTTGAGCAAGGATCTTCTCTTTCATTGATTCAAATAGAATTTTCTGAAAATTATAAGTGCTTCTATCAAAACCAAGTACTTATTATGGTCAGAATCTCAGTTTTCACTTGCTCCATATAATACCATGAGGAACAACATAGTCTAGCCTTAGTATCTGATACTATGGATCATTCAAAGGTATCAATTGTTGTATTTACTTACAAAATCTTGCAATGCCTACCAGTAGAATACAGACATTACAATATGGAGTGATGGACCTTAAAGCCAATTCAAAAGCTCCACTAGCTTTCTTAGAGAGGAGTCACAAAAAAATTCAAATGAAACTATTTTGCCACAGATCATGGCAAAGGTCCAGTTGAAGGCATTGGTGCTTATGTAAAGAAGAGTGTTCAGATTGGTAATGAAACGAAAGTTCATTGTACAGGAAGTGATCATTTATTGACGCATGTAGAAGTGCCCCATCAACAGTTCGGATGCTGACTAGTAGTAGTAAAGACATTTAAGAATATTCTAAGGATCTGCATTTGCAGAAACTTTTTGTTACAGCTAAAGATCTCAAAGGTATCACACAGTCACGAAATTGACTGTGTTGAAGGGAAAGTGAAACGTCACCATTATCCAACATATCACATTCAAGAGATTTAAGACTCGTAAGCATTGCGTTAATGGTACTGCCTTGGAAGTAGGTAAGTGCTATGCAGTTTATCAGCCTGAAACTGATTACTGGCTCATTGGCATATTATAGGAGCTATCTTAACCAGACAAAATAAGGTAGGGATAGCGATTTGTAAACCAACCACAATGCTTCGCAACGTCTTCTGATAAGTATAAGAAAATGTAATTGATATTGCTTAAATTTCGTTATTATTATAAATGTGATTATTGCGAATGCAAAAGGCGCAATTGTTGTGATTGTTGTAGAGCTTTATTATAAATGTGATTGTTGCACATGCAAAAGACGCAATTGTTGCGATTGTTGTGATTGTTGCCAATGATAACTGTCCACAAACAATTGACAAAGTGGGAATATTAGTCTTCTGATACTTGTAACAGAAGACAAAAAGCATAGCTGACATTTATAAATCAAACTCTCCCGTGCTTCTACCGTTTCCAGCCAATGAATACATATTCAATATGATATTCTTTCAGAAGTATATGTATATTCCCACTGCAGTATATGTAAGAAGCCATAACTAACTAAAATTGTCAAATACTAACTTATAAGAAAGCCCAGGAATTGTTTTCAGAAAATTCTGAAGCTCAGTGATCTAATATTTAAAACTCAAATTTTGTTAGTCTTGGAAGAATTTCATTACGTCATGTTACTCACAAATAGGTAACGTTACTCACACTATGTTTTGAGCAGGTTACAGCAAGGCTTTTGTAAAATGAAATTTCTTTTGAATTTCTTAAGGTAGTATATTCCATTAATTAAACATGTAATGTAATGATTTCAGTGTTGGGATTAAAAGTTTGCAGGAAACATGTGTTTGTAATCATATCTATCTGTGTGTGTCCATTGCGTGTCACGTTACTCACATTAAATTCAGAACAAGATATAAAAATAATAAAACATTGCAGGCTCAAACCGATCATGTCTGAAGAGAGCATACGTAAGGGAATACACTGCTACCAATAGGGTAACGAGAAATAATCGGATATAATTAAGCTAGGATAAAGAAGGCAAAAGAAAGTGGCGTCAAATGTCACGTCACTCACGTGCGGATTGATCATTAAGTTTACATAATATCAGTTAATTTAGGCCTAGTATGGCATTTTGGTTATGTTGTGAAGCAACTGGTGGACTTGCACTAATAACTTTACAAAAAAAAAATTCTGAAATTGTAATGAAGTAATTAAAATGGCTGCACAGTAGTGAAAATATCTGCTGCTCGTTCTTTTGTTTTTATTTCCTAACATTTTAATTCAGAGGTCCTTCAGCAATATATGCCTAAATTTGAAGTGAAGAATGAATATCCTATTATGCTTGTTAGCATTTATTGCTAGGGGAAAATAATATGTAGAATAATATTTATTTATTTATTTATTTATTTATTTATTTATTTTTTTTTTTTTTTGTAGAAAATGCCATCTCCAAATAAACCTCGATTTAAAATAAAAAGAGGATTTGCCAAGCTGCTTGCAAGCAAGGATACTGAAAACCAAGTGCCAGAAACTGCGAAAATATACTCGTCTCGGGTTGATGATTACAGAGAATTTTACAAAAAATTGGACAAAGGTAAAGCTTATAATTGTTCAATTTTACTTTTTTTTTTTTCTTTAAGGTATAGTTCAGCAAAACAAAAGCATTAATAGGAAACAACCAGATTCCCACTGGATGAATTTTTATAAGAATTGGATATTTATGATGATTCTGAAATTTGTTGATCAAACCCAAATTTGATTAAAACTACTACTACTATAACGAATGATTATAAGAAGAGCAGTTATTTCAGAAGAATACAGAAACAGCTTTTAGTGGTAGTAATCAACTGTTCTCTTAATGAACGAGTGACACTGTTTTGTTATTTAAATAATGCCCCTACCATTATTAGGGGTAATACCAAAGTGTAGACTGTCAGCATTCATTTTAATAAATCAATTGACTTCCTGTGCTTAAAAATTAGGTGGTTTAATGATTTTTAACAAATAAAGTTTAGCACTCATTTCTCAAAGTAGTAATGGTCATTAAAGTTGCAGCATATACAACCATACTGAAGTCATTTAAAACTCCTTAGATCTTTTCAAAAATACAAAATAAATGATTAAAGACTACGAGGTGAGGTTAAGCAAGCGCATATCCAAATCTTCATAGTACACTTAAGTGGCTCCTACTCTATCCGAGTGATTTGTAAATTCAGCAATTTTTACTGTGCACTCTATGATCCTTTATTGATGTATTGACACACTTACTTGCTGAAAGAAATCACAGACTTAAGATTTAAGAAATATTTATCAACACCATTGGTCGGAGTTTCACTTGCCCCATCATGCGGGGCAAGTGCGACCCCAGACAATTTGTTTACCTAGCATTGCAATTACTTTACGAGTCAGGTGAGAGTGTAATATTCCATTCTCGCACTTTTAAATGCATTTGTTGATTGTAAAAAATGTTGGTTTGGTTCAAAGTTATGACTTGAAACACACACAGTTACTCATGCCTAACAAGAGGAGCAAGGTAAATCAACTTAAAACCTGGTTTCACAGAAAACAAATGTTTTATTAATAAAGAACTCTGGAACTTAATTAAAAAAGTCTGTTAAGAAAAATATCAGTGTCACTGCACATTGAAATTTTTGAATGTGACTGGGGAAAAAAAAAAAATTGTTTCTATGGTCGTCAGTCAGCTGAGATAGAAAGTGAAGAATTTGAGGTTTTTCCACCTCGCAGAAGTCTTCTCTTTCAGGATATACAAGCAGGTGGCAGTTGCTGTAAATTTTCTCACAAAGTTGATGTTGAGGTCTCTATTGCAAGTAAATGACTTGATTTCTCTGGCGTAGTATTTAAATGTTTTTCTTGATGCATATTTTATTAAAACCCACATCTGTAGTCTCATTTCTTCATTTTTGAATTCTTTTAACTTTTTCATCTTCTCCTATTTCTAATGCCAGTAAAGGCTCCATGTCAACTTCATCACTTGATATGGTGCTAATTTCACAGATATCGCTTTCATCTGAACTTTGATCTTCTTTTCTACTATTACTACTATTTTTTTCGTTTTACTATCTTGGTATTTTTACTTTTTTTCACTAGAACTCTTTTATTTCTTTCATACACTCAGGGTTCCCCCGGGCCTTGAAAAGCCTTATATAGGCCTGATATTTCCTGTTTTATTAAGGGCCCTTAAAAAGCCCTTATTTTCTACTGTAAGGCCTTAAAAAGGCCTGGTTTTCCATTTCAAGACTACTGCCCTATTTATCTATATATATAAAAATGAATGTATCTTTCTTTCTTTGTTTCTTTGTCCTTTATACACTCCTAGGCCCTTTGACCTATCTGGACCAAATTTTGCAGAATTACTCTTTAGGACACTGCAGAAAAGATAGGCTACCTTAGAACTCGGACCCCCCCCCCCCCCCCAAAGGGGTTGAAAAGGTGTAAACCCCTGAAAAACCCAATATCCACCTGGTGGTGAAAATGAGAACTACACAAATATTGTGTAAAGTGAAAAATTCACTCTCCTATGAGGGGCAGGGCCACCACACTTGGGTGGGAGGAAGGCAACACAAAGGCTGAAGTATCCCACCCCCGACCGACACCGGTACCTTATATTTAGGACTCCTTCTTGGGCCCCCCAAGTCAATTGCAAATAAGGAAAAATTCGATCTCCTATGGGGGGGCAGGGCCACCACACTTGGGTGGGAGGAAGGCAACACAAAGGCTGAAGTATCCCACCCCCTATCGACACCGGGACCTTATATTTAGGGCCCCTTCTCGGGCCCACCAAGTTAATTGCAAAAAAGGGAAAAATTCGCTCTATTTGGGGCAGGGACACCGCACTTGGGTGGGGGGATGGCGACACAAGGGCATACGTGTCCCACACCCGATTGACATCTGGACCATATATTTACGGCCCCTTCTCACCGAGCCCTTTCTTTCTTTGAGTGGCATTGCAACGCATGCCGGGTACAGCTAGTTCTAAATATAATATACCGTTAACCACAAAATGTGTGGGATTCCCCCAGTTGTTTTGTTTGTTTGTGCTTCCGGGTGTGTCAAAGGTTTCTCCTCTGTTGACCTTTGTTAAGTAGGAAGAAAGAAAATAGTGCACTGCTTTGTTATGAATGCATCGGTGAAGCAGAACAGGATTCTGGGAATTGTTTTCTTTATTAGTTGTATTCCTCGTAGCTACAGTAGTGGCGCTTAGAACTTTTCTGTAGTGGGAATGTAGTACAGGATATGCCGTAGTCTGTAGCTATGAGGAACAGTTTATGCTCTTCGAAGTTCACTGACAAATGTGTGTTTCGGTTTAAATGTTGATTTTTTACAGCAACTTGTTGTGTGACTAAATAATTGGGATTACTACACAATTTTTTTTTGTTGAATCTAAGTGTATTCAAACAAAACAACTAGGTGTGCATGTCCATTTCTGGAATGATACTTCTGACCAAGTTGAAACCCTTTATTGAACCTCTGTGTTCATGGGACACACTACAGTGGAAAATGTCCTAGAATTACTCCTGAATTCTTTGAAAAAATTGAGTTTTCAGGAAGTTATTAATTATCCATGGATGGTCCAGCTGTTAATTGGAAATTGTTTAACATGGTTCAACATGAAGTAAAAACGGAGTTTAGTAATGAAATGTTAAATTTAGGTAGTTGCGGTTTACATATAGTAAATAATTCATTCAAAGATGGATGCAAAGCTTCCAGATGGCATGTTGATTCCTTAGTGTCTTCTTTGTTTTGGCTATTTAAAGATTGGCCAGCACGAAGAGAGGATTTTCTCAATATATTTAGCCTAAAAAAGATGGCATCTAAATTCTGTTGTCAAAGATGGCTAGAGAATATTCCAGCAGTTGAAAGAGCTTTAGAAATTTGGGATGATATAAAACTATATGTAAAAAATGTGGAGAAGGGTACTTTTGCCAGGCCAACATACAAATCATTTATGACCGTTCGGGGAATCTTGCAAAGACAATTTAATATATGTCAAATTAAACTTTTTCTTATCTGTTGCCAAAATATTGGCACCATTTCTAGTGATTTACCAAGTGAAAAACCACTTTTGCCATTTATAGCAGAAGATTTAAGAAAACTCATTTCCAACCTGATCTTAAATTCCAACCTTCTAAAGAAAGAGCACTGTGACATGCTAAGTAGTGCAATTAAGATTTCAAAACTGGATTTGTCTGATAAATCATTCTTCTATCAACAAAATTAGTTGGTTTTGTCGGTGACAGACTAAGACCCTGCTATTCCAGAAAGAAGTCTCTGAAAAGATGTAGTTGAGGTGAAAATGCAGTGCCAAGCATTTATTTTTGCTCTTGAAGAATCTGTTGGAGAAATCTCCTATAAAATATAGCGTCGTCAGATGCCTTTCAGCTCTTGACCCACGACAAATGGTTTTGAGTAGTGCCGATAATGCTGATAAACTTGCAGATAAAGCTGAGGAGACTGGCGATTTAAAATTCATTTACCAATCAAATAGTTTTCGTCGATCTGCAAAGGAAAAAAGTCTTACCTTGTACACATAGATAATAATATTGAGACTTTAATAAAAGAATTGAAAACAATGTATGCTTTGTAAAAGCATTCTTATTTTGTTATTTTATTCTTATTCCCTCAACTTTACTTTTTTTTTTTTTTTTTTAAGAAAAAATTATTTTGTTTTTCTCATGAATAATTTAAATCTAGAATTCTAAAATTATTAAAAGAAAATTGTGAATATTAATTTTTTTAAGTTTTCAGAGTTGAATGTTTACTTCCTTTGTTTCTATTCTAAAGGTAGTACTTTTTTAAAAAAACTCATTATTTTGTCTTTTTTAGAAAATACACAGAAGCTCAGTTATAACGTGGTTGTTTGTATCGCGAATTCGGATATAAAGCGATTTAGTCTTGGACCCTGTCTATTTTCAAAAAGGTGTATAATTGTAAAATTGCAAAATTTACCGTTTTTCGCCTAAAATCAAGTCAAAGGTGTAAATTAATATGCTTGTTTCCTTATTATTTACAGTAATTGAGACTCTATACCAACCCTCGAAAATCCTACTCGCAAACTCGCAATTTGCGAGTAGAAATTAGGCGCTTGCGAGTGGAAAAAATCATCTCGCAAATCGTTTTTTTCCTAAATTCAAAACCTTGGCTGCTGTGCAAATTCAAATACCGGGATGTGAACTCCCGCGAGGGGTATTTCATGATGGAACTTTCCTCTACCCATGACCAATCACCATTTGTCAATTTATAGGTAGGTGATGTGCAAGGACGTATATATAATGATAGGTCGCGAAGCCAAATTTTATACACCTACCAATTGGGCGGGTTCCGCTGCTAGTATAGGTATATCGTATATATATGAAATTTGCCCCCCCCCCCCTTGTTAATTAGCTAGTGAGTGTAAATTTCCATTTGCGAGTTGGTTTAGGCACGGATTTTTGAGGATTGCTCTATACCCACCCTAACGTCACGAAAATGCGTCAAATACAATATATTTTTAAAAAAATACCAGAGTCGCGGACTTTTTCGTTTAACCAAAATGAATATTGAGATCTATTTTTCTGCCAATGACAACCAGTAAAGAGTCCCATGTAATCTAATAAGCGTATGAATACCTAGTTTCGATCCACGTGACTCGTCGTTTGTACAAGATGTCAAGATGGCGGCGCCAAATCGATTTTGGCTAATATAACCCATCAAAGTGTTGAAAAGGTAATGATTTATGTATTTATAAATATAAAATTCTCTCACATAGCTCTGAATGATGTTGGTAATCGCGAAATGACCATTTTAAATCGATTTGGAATCTTGTGGGCGATAAATTGGTGCGATATATGACATTTGAAGTCACAAAGTAATAAAAAGTTTGGTTATATCGCGATCTTCGAGATCTTGGATCCGAAAGATCGCGTTATAACCGAGCTTCTGTATAATTAGATAAGTCTATGAGCATTTGTCATATTTCTGGTTCAGTGTAGAATAGAAATTAAATAGTTTAATTTGTATTGAACGTTAGTAACTGTTTAACTTTAAAAAAAATCAATCTTTCATTCTGTGTTTTTCATGCTCTTGCCTTTGGTCATATTTTTCTTCATTAATAAAATAATTTTGCTGCTTCTGTCCATTCATAATTTTACTGTTCTACTTTTGTTTAAAAATTGTTTGTTATGAAAGGAATTATTTATTGAAATTGTAGACAAATATTTATTTTAGATATTACATACAGTCAGACCTCGATATAAGGTCACCTGCATATAAGGTCACTTTTCTAAAGTCCCGGCTCATTGAATAGGAATTCTATGATATGAAATATCGAATATATGGTCAGGTCTTAAATACCGTAAGCGCATATAAGGTCACTTTTGTCTGTGATTTCAGTGCCACACTGATTCAATTCCAAGAATTTTTCCATGGGTACGATCTTTTATCGGCGTCATTTTTCCTTCTGACGGAAGGGACAGCTTTCCCATGCCTGGACGAGTGGGAAGGATATTTCTCCATTCCCATCGCGTCACGTGTCCATCGTTGTTCACCAGGAAGTCAAAGGAAAGGATCTCATTCCAACCGTTTCTGTGCTTGTTATGATGTTGACAAAAAGAAAAACGTTGTCTTTCAGAGAAAAAGAAAATCTTCGAAGATTTTGAAAACTCTAATGTATTGAAAGCAATACATTACATTTTGCCAAAGAGCGTGGGATACCACGAACGAGACTCAACAATATTCTGTCCTCGCATACTGTTGCAGAAACATGTAATGGAAAGAGAAAAAGGAAGCGTTTATCACTGTATGAGAAAGTTGAAGAAGGCCTTCTCCAATGGATAAAATTTGCTACAGCACATAATGTGCCTATATCGTGCTTAATACTGAAAGAAAAAGCTCTACAAATAGCCACCGAATTAGGAGAAAACGATTTTATGGCGAGCAATGGATTGGATACAGAGATTTAAATTAAGACATGACTTAAATTTTAAAACAGTGTGCGGTGAAGCCGGTGATGTGGATGATAGCGTTTTAAGTGATTGGAAGTAATCCGTGTTAGATGACATTTTGAAGTGGTATGAACATTGCGATATAATTCAATGTTGATGAATGTGGACTTTTTTTCCGGGTCTTTCCCGACAAAACTCTTACTTTCAAGAAAGAAAAATGTATGGGAGGGAAAAAAAGTAAAGAAAGACTGACAATTTTTTTAGGAGCTAAAAAAAGTAAAGAAAGACTGACAATTTTTTTAGGAGCTAATATGGATGGCTCTGAAAAACTGAGACCGCTAGTTATCGGAAAATTTCAAAAGCCACGTTGCTTTAAAAATGTCAAGTCTTTACCTTTGGATTATGATGCTAACATATTTGAGAAAACTATACGGCGTTTCGATAGATACTTTTTGAAAAATAAAAGAAAAGTTGTTTTCATTGCAGACAATTGCCCTGCTCATATCAACATACCTCAGTTGAAATCAATTGAGCTTGTTTTCTTACCCCCAAATGTTACCAGTGTTTTGCAACCTTTGGATCAGGGAGTCATTAAAAATCTGAAATTGAACTACAGAAAGCTCCTTCTGAAAGATTTGATTTCAGCAATTGATGAGAAAAAAAATTTTCATGTGTCTGTGTTAGATGCAATTTTTTACATTCATAAAAGTTGGAGCTTGGTGTCAAACACATGCATTTCAAATTGCTTTCGACATGCTGGTTTTCAATTTTCTTCAAATAGTGTGGATGAAATTACAGCTGAAGATGATGAAGACGATATTCCTTTAGTTGTGTTAATACAAGATCTCAGAAATCGCGGCTGTGCTATAGAAAGTGAAAGTGAATATGTAAAAATTGATGATGAAATTGCTACCACTTCTCAAGCTTCGATTTCCGAAATTGTTTCGCAAGTTTTAGATTCCCAATATAGTATAAAGTGAGGATAACGACAGTGATATTGAAAGTGAAGTGGTGACACAAGCAGAAGCGCTCAGAGCATTAAATGTCGTAAGACATTTTTTTACGAGTCATGAGGGAGCTGAAGAACATTTTCAGAAATTACAAAACTTAGAAAACATTGCACAAAAGATGAAACCAAAATCACGACAGTCCTGTATTATGGATTATTTTAAGTAAGGTCAGTTGTATATCAGTACTTTGCTCGAGCATACTAGTACTATTTTTAAAAACTTAATTCCGAATTAAAATTTTTAAAAATAATTTCTTTCTGATTCCTAATTTTTTAATTGGTTCAACTAAATTAAAAAAATATAACTTAATAAACTGATATTTTTGTACGTATTAAATGCGTATGAATCGGTTGTAAGGTCACTTTCGCGAGGTCCCAAGGGGTGACCTTTTATCGAGGTCTGACTGTATTTATATTTGTCGATAACTAATAAAGTAGCCTTAAAAATGTAAAAAAATGGTCTTAAAAAGGCTTTGTATTTTTATCTCTCGAAGAGTGGGAACCATGACACTGCTTCAGAAGTGATTACTTCAGCACCGGTTGCCACTCTTTTTATTCTTGTTAGTGACTGTAGAATTTTGAGTTTTCATATAGGACAGAAGCAGCTCTTCAAATGAAGGTGTAGGAGAAGGTATTCGTGGAGTAACTGGAGAGTAATGAGCATTACTTGATCTGGCAATGGGAAATTGAGGGTTATTCATAGATTCTGGGCAGTGCGATGATGAGGCCATTCGTTTGAGGAACCAGGTTGTCCTAAGTCCAAAAAAAGTTCAGTCACACCATGCTGAGAGGTTTCTGTTCTCAGTGTTATTAACTCAGTAAACTTATTTTCAGAATTCTGATTGAGTACGATCCATCTCTGTAGGGCATCAAGATCATAAATGTGATTTGGAACCCCATCATTGTTGAACGGTACTATTCCAGCCTTTTGAAAGCAACTTCCTATAATATTTTGGCCCAAATTTCCATATATTTCCAAACATTTGTGAAAACACACCCTTGGACAACTTTCTTCCGATGTTTTGCCTCTGCCACGAAATTAGATCACCTATCCCATCTCACTTTAAGAGATTTCATTACTGCCAAATATAAGGATTGCAAAATATGACTAGAATGCGGAGGTAACTTCAAAATTGTCACATTTGCCTGACGTGCTATTTCAATAAGTTTCAAACTAACATGAGTTTTACGCCCATCATAAATAAGCAAAAGTGGCTCTGTTTTATTCCTCCCATATGCAATCAACAAAAAAAGTTTCAAAATCTCATGTTTTCATCCATCTATTATCAGTTGCTGTGTAAGTTGTTCCCATAAATCCAGTTCCATCTGCTGCCATCCACTGATCCCTGATATTTTTACCTTTGAATATTATCAAAGGGGGAGATTTTTCACAGCTGCATTACACAAAAACAAAACACTGATATTTTCTTTTCTAGAACCTGTAATTATTCTTGTGGCCACAGATCCCTTCCTACCAACAATTTTCGTCTTGGAGGAGTCTTACAAAACGATGTTTCATCCAAATTCCATATTCTATGGGGCTTGTTTGCAAGACCTAACTTCAATGGAATCTTTCAGAAGCGAAAAATACCCTTTAACAATAAATGGATCACAACTGTTCTTTCTTGAATACTCCAAACTTGAAGTTTTTTCAAAGAGAGGTTGTTTCTTTTTGCAAATCATTAACCAATCTGTTGATGGTTGACTATTCTTGAATGGCGTTTTCATGTTGTTTCCTTTTACATATTCCCCTACTAGATCTAAAACTTCGTTCCTACTCAGCCCATGACCATATTTCTCTTAACATTGAGCCCATCTACCAACTGCTTTTCTTCTTCTAAAAGTATTGTAGTATCTCTACCAAATGATGAAGATTTACAACCTCTCCTATTTTTCAAGTGATCAATGAGGGTTGATTTGGGAATCTTGAACTGCCTCGTAGCAGCTTTTTATCCCTCTTCCACTTTTCACAAAATCCAAAGCTGCACGAAGATCTTCTTTCGCATACACTGTACCACGATTGCTTTTCCTCACGTTTGTTCGTACCATTGCCTGAAAGTAAATAATCAACCGTAAGATAGATGAAATAATTAAAAAGACTGCTTTAAGAGAGAGGGAAATTAGGCTAAGAGAAAAATGGGAGGAAGTTGTAATGGGGTTCGCACTTACCCCTCACCTTAAAATTGAAGGCAAGTGCGACCCCCATATAAACAAAATGTTGAAAATACCAGTGTTTGTATTCCATTAAAATAAATTGTGACATTGCTAGTGAAAGTATTATTGAATAAAATCGCATACCTTTGGGTGACTTCAGAAACACAGCAGGAATAATCACATAACCTTCACCCATAGGCGGATCTGGGGGGGGGGGGGCTAATGGGGGCTATAGCCCCTCCCTTTAGCTGTGAATATAGATTGGATAAAATATGGTATCCAAAGGCTGCTGCCTGATAGACATTAATATTGCCATGATGACGATTTCAATTGCTAATAAAAAGCTGGCGTTTAACGTGCATTTCAGACATACAGGTATAGTCAGCTCTTCAGAAAAGTTAGCCCCCCTTCAGAAAAGTTAGCCCCCCCCCCCCCCTTTAAAAAATCCTGGATCCGCCCGTGCCTTCACCAACTCAAGACAGCTAAGCTAATAGCAGAGCCTGCGCAATTCCTCTGTTCATTCGTCCTTGAAGGAAGTTTGTGGTGCGCTCTAGCGATAATAACAATCACTAGGAATCCGTCTTATCACTTCCGACTGATGGCACCACCTACTTCATTATTTAATACATAATATTAATATATTTAGGGGATGCATTTACCCCGTCGACACACTTGGCCCACTTCGCCCTATATAGTTTTTCTTAGTATTATTTTAGTGAATGTTACTATCAACTTATATAATTGGCTAAGATCGTCTGTCTGTCTGTCCGTAACTCGATATAATTTTGTTACCACTGCACCGATTTTAATGAAATTTGGCATACTTACTCAGTTTTTTACGCTGATTTTGAAACTCAAAACCATTTTTGCCCGTAGAAGCTTCGTTCACAATTTAGCGCAGTATTTAGATTATACAAAGGTGAGTTTGGTTGCTACAATCATTAATAGGAAACAATATGACATCTACATTATTTAATATTGTAATGGAACAATGCATTATTATTAAATTACTTGAAGAAAGATAATTAAAAAATCTACAAATTGTCAGAGAATTAAAGCACAATAAGCTGTCTGTAATTCGAATAATTAAGCTATTAAGATATATCCAACGGTTCTCAATGATACCATTGAATCAAGGGTACACAAATTGGATGAAAATATTAGTTCATTGTGTCATTCCATGTTGTTTCCATGAAATTTTATTCTTGGGAACTGACCTCGACAACTGAAATTCTAACAAAACATACATTCAAAACCAAATAATTTTGTAACCACTGCATCCATTTTAATGAAATTTGGCATACTTACTCAGTTGTTTATGCTGATTTTGAAACTCAAAACCATTTTTGCCGTAAAAGCTTCGTTCACAAGTTAGCACAGTATTTAGATTACATTTACTTTATATTTGATAGTTGATAATAAAATGATTTTTCAGATTTTTTTATGCCTGTCGTCCGACAGGCTTTGCTGCTAGTTATTAATAACATAGCTTTAAAATTTTTATCAGGTTGTTTTAAATTGGTAGGAGACCAAAAAAGATAATAGTATACATAAAAGTAAAAAAGAATGAACATAACTAAACCAAAAATTCACTGAGCTAATTTTGATTTTTGTACCGAGAATTGCAGGCCGTGCTGTTTCAAGTTATTAAAATCTCGTCAGTCTGACTCGCCCAGTATACCCAGCTCAGTAAAGAAGAACAATATACAAAATGAACAAACAAACAAGACAATGACCTCTCAATTAGAGAATAAAAAGGGTGAACAATTAA
>JAFIDM010009631.1:53389737-53404917 GCA_023159025.1 Thereuonema tuberculata
GGAGGAGTGGGGCGGATGTGGGCGTCATGAGCTTGTGGTGCTTGCGGCGGAGGTGTTCTGCCATAACGGAAACTGAAGCTCCAGTGTCGATCAATGCGGTGGTCGGGCGGCCGTCGAGCAGGAGTGTTACTGTATTTCTGTCCAGTTCTGCGCATGTCATAGCGACCAAGCTGTTGTCCTTTACAGAGGTCGCTGGGAGCAGTTTTCCGAAGAGGATGAGCGGAGGGACTGGCGGCTGATTTCTACTGGGGATGGGCTCTGTTCTCTGCGGTGTCTGTAGGCTGTGTAGGGAGTTTGGGCGGCGGGTGGCTGCTGCTGGACTCGGTGAGCGGCGAGGGCTTTGTCTACCTCTAACAGTTGTTGAATAAACTGCTGAATCGTAGATGGGCTGTGGGCGGGTTCAACTGTGACGCTGCTCGGTGTAGTTTGTTTGGACGTCCCGTCTCGTCTGTTCTCTATTGTTGTGTAGGCGTGTTCTGCAATGTTTGATGATGTGACCTACTCGGTGACAGAAAAAGCATATGGGGCGATCCTCCGGTGTCCTCCATTGTTGCGCTTCATTGTTTGAACGGTAGGCATCATTAATGGGTGGGCTGTGGGGGCGGGAGATTGGTGGTGACCGGGCTTCTCGATATGTTTGACGGCTGTCGAATGGACGCTGCTTTGATGCGATAGGGGCGAAGTGGTATCTCAGCTGTTCCTGGAGGTCACTGATTTGGTGCTGCAACGTCTGTATCGTAGTGTCAGTTGTTGATGCAAATTGCATGACGGGAGCGAGACCAATTGATGACACGTTCGGCAGTCGTCTGAAGTTACAGCCTTCTTTCAATCGTTGTGCCTTCATAGCTTCTATGCGGCGGCACTCGGTGAGGAAAGAGTCAGTCGTGTTGATTCGCAGGGCTAGTAGAAGGGTGAATGAATTGTCTGCGACGGCTTTCATTAAATGCTGCAGCTTTGTTTCATCTGCCATGTTGGGGTCGATGATGCGGCAGAGGTTGATTACGTCCTGCGCATACTGCTCACATGATTCATCCGGTCTTTGTGCTCTGTGTTCCAGGGCTTCTTTAGCCTGCTGCGACCTGTCGCAAGGGGTGATGAAGGTTGCGGCAAACAGTATTTCAAATGCGGGCCATGTTGTCATATGATCTTCGTTATTTTCAAACCATTGGCAAGCTGTTCCGGCGAGGGCGAAGTAAACGTTAAGGAGCTGGCTTGAATGGTCCCAACCGTTGTATTTGGCGATGCGGTTGAAGTCTTGTAGCCATCTGATGGGATCCTCATTGGCTCTGGCAAAAAATATCGTTGGTTCACGAAACCTCTGATGGGTGAAGGGTGTGGCGGCGACGGAGGCATACGTTTGCGTCTGCTGACTCGTCATGTTGACCGGTGAGAGGCCTTGGATGCGGCGGCTTCTTCGAGTGATGATTGCGGGAGAGTCCTGGCTCGGGACGGGATGATGTAGAGGCAGCTTCGGTCGGGTTTCTGGCACCAATTGTAATGTTGTGTTTGTGGGTTCAAAGGACGAAAGGACGGCAAATCAGACTGAATGGAGTGCTTGGAAGTTCTCTATATCTTTATTTAAAAACATGGGTTTTTATACAAAAATGAACAAAGAAATCACCTGCCATTGGTAGGTTTGAAAAACAAAGGAAAGAGTTAAAAAAAAAAGGGGTAAAGGGTTAAAAGTTGAAGGGGCGTGGTCAAGGTCGTTGACCTGACCCCTCATAAAACTAACGGTTATTTTAAGGGAAAAAGATAAGACAATAGAATTTAGTTAAAAATATAAATAATAAATAAATAAATAAATGAATATAAAAATAAATCATTACAATATATAAAAGCAAGAGAAAATATATACAGGGTGTTTCAAAAATACACGGCATAATTTCAGGTATGTATTTCCCACATGTAGACAATCAAAATAGTTCATTACAACATATGTCCGGAAATGCTTCATTTCCGAGTTATGGCCTTCACAACATTGAAAATCACCGGAACGTTTTTCGTTCCGCCGGTCGTTGCCATTACAGAAGATGTTCAAAATGACCACCTCCTGCTTGAATACAGACCTCACATCGATGTCTCAATGACCTGCGAACACGATCCCACACTCCAGGAATGTTGCGTATGTCCTCAGAACGTGCCACAATTCGATTCCGAAGGGATTCCAAATCAGGCACCGGAGACGAATAAACCAATGATTTTAAATGGCCCCACAAGTAGAAATCGAGAGGGTTCAGATCAGGTGAGCGTGGAGGCCAAGCAATTGGGCCACCTCTACCTATCCATCGATCAGGAAACGTTCGATCCAAGTACCGGCGAGCCGTACGACTGAAGTGTGCAGGAGCGCCGTCATGCAAGAAGTGAGCGTGCTGACGATCGATCAGTGGAGTGTCGTCATAAACATGAGGTATGGTGTTTTCCAGGAAGTTTGTGTACGCCTGCCCCGTAAGTCTGTTTACAAGTACATGGGGTCCAACTAATCGATCACCAATGATACCGGCCCACATGTTGAGGGAGAACCGCACCTGGTGATGAGATACAACAGTTGCATTTGGGTTTTCATACGCCCATACATGCTGATTGTGGAAATTTGTTATGCCATCTCGTGTGAACTGTGCTTCATCTGTAAATAATACTAAGGCAGGAAAGTTCGGATTTGCAGCACACTGCTGCAAGAACCACTGACAGAACCTAACTCGTGCAGGGTAATCTGCTGGTGACAGCGCCTGTACACGTTGCAAATGATAAGGATACAATTGATGCTCTTTCAGCAGTCTCCAGACAGTCGTATGGGGAACATTCACTTGCAACGCTAACCTTCGTGTGCTGACAGAAGGAGTTCTGTTCACAGTCTCCAGAATCTCCTCCTGTTCTTCTGGAGTTGTAGACCTTGGTCGTCCCCTTCCCAATCCAGGAGAGTGAAATTTTCCATACTCGCACAGACGGTGATGGAGACTTACAAATGTCTTCCGATCTGGACATTGTCGCTGTGGGTACCTCTCCTGGTACAAACGACGAGCCAGCGCAGCATTGCCGTCTGCCTTACCGTACATGACGTGCATCTCTGCCAGCTCCTGATTTGTGTACATGACACACAGTCGAACGCCAAACACACCACTGAATTTAACCTTCGCCTCGGAATGATCTGTCAGAGTGCCCTCTTAATGTGTCCTTTGACGGCAACGACCTGCGGAAAGAAAAACGTTCAATGAGACATCGATGTGAGGTCTGTATTCAAGCAGGAGGTGGTCATTTTGAACATCTTCTGTAATGGCAACGACCGGCGGAACGAAAAACGTTCCGGTGATTTTCAATGTTGTGAAGGCCATAACTCGGAAATGAAGCATTTCCGGACATATGTTGTAATGAACTATTTTGATTGTCTACATGTGGGAAATGCATACCTGAAATTATGCCGTGTATTTTTGAAACACCCTGTATATCTATATGGATGCAGATGTCTTAACACATTCAGGTCGCTGCCCGTAGATTCTACGGGCGGCCATATATTCCCTAAATTTACGTTGCTCGGCAATTCTCCGAGCGCGTATTTCTCATTGTTTTCCTTCACTGTGGCCGGTGTTTTTTTGAGCGGCGACCACTCGGGATAGTTTGTATTTTATTGTAGTTCAAAAATATATCAATTGTGGAGTTAACTGTCGATAATTTCTCGCCGGAAGTCACAGAAGTGTACCGATGACGGCACTTCTTTTGGAAGTCTGTGTGTAGTGTTTTCAAAGCATTTTCAAATGACTATGTTTTTATATTCTTTATAATTATAGCAATATAAAATATAATTTTATATTGTTTAATATTATTTTTCTCTGATTTGTAACATTTTGGAATTTTTATGTATTAGACATATTGTGTAAAACTTTTTTTTTCCTCAATTTTTATCCTTTTTTGTATCTAAATATCTGTTTTACCATAATAGTTACAATAAAATGTAATAAACTATTTCGAAGACAAACATTTATTCTTTATCACAGATCCCAAGTACATTTCCAATTATACGTGCATTGATAATACACACACTTTGAAAACATGCCAAAATAGCACGACCTGTGGGGGAAGACAGAGGGATGAAGGGTACGACCTGAAAGTTAAGAACACTGTGTCTTATTATGTGAATTGCTTAAAATCAAAAACTAATGTGCCAATAGAAATGTTTCCAAAGCCATTTTTGTATTTCCCATTCATCCTAACTTAACATTTTGAGGCATGGTTGTCCCAAAGAATGTAAATTTGCTTTTGCTACAAAATTTGGTTTTTAGTGTAATTGGTATCAACCTGAGAAACATTAATTCTACCAGCTTCAAAACAGTTGTAGCTAGCTGATAATTATGGAGTTATTATGAGAGATTGCTCTTGGATTTTTTACTAAGTCAAGAACTTCAAGGTACTAGCTCAGTATACTGTGAAAGCGCACACACCCCTTGCCATACAGTATGGACACTGTGTGGCCATAATTAAACAGGAGGTGTTTGGAGAGCGATTAGCCAAAAAAGGCCAAATTTGGTGTATATACTATTCAGACCATGAGTTTATGATTTCGGAGGGAAACGTTTTTAGTTCTGAATGCTGCTACCTGGGGGAAACTGGTGCTGTACAGTGACAGACAACAGACATTATCATGTATGCAGATATAAGCCTAACATGAGTGGCATTGGTCAGTTTGATCTATTTGACTGTGCTGTGAACCTTACTATATGCAATGCATTGTTTTTGATCGTGCGTTGCTCGTAAAGTTTTATTACCAAAATAACAGTAATGCATCCATTGCACTTTAGTTATTCTGAACAACAAAGGGCCTACGGAAAGGTCCCATGACAATTGCCAATTTGCAAAACATGATCTCGCGATTTGAAAATACTTTATCTTACAAGTGCAACCAGGACACAGGCGCAAACTGGCATCAAATGACAAAGTTGAAACTGTTGCAACGTCCGTAGTGGAAGCGAATGCTGCACACGGATCTAGCAGTTCTCGCGCAGTATCAAACAACTGGATATACTGTATTCAACTGTACGGAAATGTATACGCAAAGTGCGGAAGTTGTACTCTTCTAAGATTAGCTAAGTCCAACAACTGGTTCAAGGGAATGCAAAAATGCATCTGCATTTCTCTCTCCTGTTCCTAGCTCAGATGGAAGTGGAGGATGCATGGCCTTATAACATTCTATGGAGTGATGAGGCGCATTTTTATCTCAGCTGCACTGTCAATACACACATCTGTCTGATTTGGGCTAAGAGCTAAGGGCATTTTGATAGTTTGGCAACATTGAAGGACCGAATACTGCTTCACTGGAGATTTGTTACGGTCCACAGTAGAATCTATGATCCATAGAATGCAGATTTTGGACAAAGTGCAAGGACAACATATTGAACCTTTATGTTTAACTGCAGGGGCGGTCTGGCCAGGTCGGCGATCGCCGGCGGCCCCCAGCCCAGGGGGGGGGGGCCCCCCGATTGCCCTGTTTTGTTTTTTTGGTTGTTAAGATAGGATTGCCCTGTTTTTTTTTTGGTTGTCAAGTAAGTCAAGGGCCCCGCAAAATTCATCTTAGGGCCCCGTACCCTCCTAGCGTTGTCCCTGCCTCCTCCCCGGTAAATCATGTACTGGTTACGTTCGCCAGAGAAATGGTAAAGCCTTAAAGGGCCCCAAATTCGTTTCCAGCCGAGGACCCTCAATTACGCCAGACGGCCCCTGTTTAACTGCCTAACAAAACCTGTTGTCAACTGTGCGCTTTTGTTTTCCTATGTCTGATTAACTTGCCCTGCAGAACCAGTTTCCCCCTGGTGGCACCGTTGGAACTAAAAAAATTTTTCTGCAAAATCGTAATCCCATGATCTTCAGTATATGCACCAAATCTTGCCTATCGCGCTCCAAACAGCTCCTTTTTAATTACGGCCACCAGGTATATAAACACTAAAATATACTCTTCCTTATTACTAATGAAATTTTAGTGTTTCGATATAGTGGCCATCCTAGAAAATGATTTTCTGTGAACTATAAACTGATAATAAAAATTATTTTTAAATTTTAATTAATTTTAATATGATCATTTTCTACCCCCCCCCCCCCTTTTTTTAAGAATTAGACCAAACTTCTCATAAATGTTTTCATTGTATGCATTTATTTATTTTTATTTTTCACACTCAATGTAACTGTTCTTCAATGCATTTTACAAGATTAGGATTAGAACAATAGAAACTCTGCACTTCTCCAATTGACCTTATTTTTTGTTAATTGAAGATGATTTTCTACAGCAGTCTCAAACTTGTTATCTGTGCACAGTCACAGTTACCTACTTCTCGCTAGCTCAGATTCAGGGGCTAAATTAACAAAAATATGTAAATAAATAACAGTGCTTCACAGATTACAAATAATTTAAAATATAATTTAAAGATAAAATTTACATAATTTCCTTAACAACTTAATGTTAATATTATTCATAATGGAAAATTAACAAAAAAATAAGCTCAGTACGAACAGGTTCATATTTTATTTTAATAATTTTAATTATTTTAATTATGTTTTGAATTGGGTTTACTTGTTATGTGAATTTATTTTCCAGTATGTCCAGTCCTGCCAAAAATGTGTATCCACCTCTGCCACCACTACCACCACCATCTTCTCCACCTCCGCCACCACCACCACCTGAAATAAACCTATTTCGACCCAAGAGGAAAACTATGGCATTGATGAGGCAAGTTTTCTAAATAATTTTTTTTAACCCATTTATGCCGAAAGTAATATTTGTTAAATTTTTAAGTTGAAATTAATAAATTAGACCAATTACAACATCTTTAAGTAAAAAATAAAATGTTTTTATTTAATTGCTCCCTGTGTACCAAATTATGGTCCGACCTATATATAGGACGCTAGGCCTAAATGGTATACAACATGCTTTCTGTATTACTATAGTGTTCATTCCGCAACACACTTATGCTGTGTGAAAGTCCTTGAAGCACTTTACATGAACACCTTTCCCACATTTTTCCCACCTTGTAGTAGTCTTCTGATGACAATAAGCACATCTTGTTTGCTTCTCCTGTGGAATTACCATGTGGTTATAACCATCGAATCGGGAATCAGCCGGGGACTTAGATGATTGTCCTTTCTGGCCTTGGTGAGAGGGATTTCCGTATCTTTCCAGGTAAAATCTTGCAACACGTCTTCGGAAGACTAGCAGATCAAGATGATTGTCTGGATTACATTTCTTATGTAACATTCAGGCATTATTCATAGACTGGTCCAAGAAATATGTATTCAAGGATGAGTACCACTTCTTTCCTCTAATGGATACCCTATATTTGTTGATGTTCTGATCCATCCTGTCCACTCCACCCATGTGTTCATTATAAATCTTTACCAGATTAGGCTGTGAAACCCGTATTCGTTTCTTCTGCTCTCAAGAATACCGATTCGCTTTGTTTATGGGATTTACTCCTGAAGCATTTGAGCAAAGTGTCACAACATTGTTGTCATTCCAACGACAAAGCAAAATTTCGTTTTCCTCATCTACTTTGTAGTCATAAAATCCTCTCTCTTTTTTCTTCATCTCAGCAGGCTTCATCAGTGGGCACTTCTCCGTTCTGTTCTCTCTCACAGTTCCGGTTCCCTTGATTCCAGCATCCTTCAAAGCTGAAACAAGCCTAACACTCATGAAAAAGATATCAAAACACAGGTGATAGGGAAGGGGATTTCGGTCATATACACCCAAAACAACTGTAATGAAAGGAGTCATAAAGAAATTTAGATAAAAAAAAAATTATACCCAAAATACAGTATGACCAAATATATGCAGATTTTCCTAGCGACCTATATGTAGGACGTCATGTTTCCATTCATTCTCCTAGGCCTAACGTTCGTTACAGGAATTTGGTATATTTACCTTTCCATTACCCTTCCTTTCGCAGTTTATAATTACCAAACACATAATTTTACGACTATTTTATCAAATAAATATCTTACCTAGAAGTCGAAGCCATTGCAATTTTTGTCAAGAGCTTAGAAGTTGCACAAACATCGTATGATAAGGCATGTGCAGGTGGAAAATTTCTTGAAACGAGCTATGGACACGTAAGCGTAATGTGTTTACTACCATTCCCGTGGGGCCATCTGAATTCTGAATGCATAACTATTTCGGGAAGCTCAGTTTGCCAGCGTACTACATGTAGGACGCGAGGCATAAATGGGTTAACTACTATTAATTATTTATAAAAAATTATATTTCACTTTCTCTTTAATTATTTAGAAATTATTTAGAGTCCTAAAATTAATTTTTACACCATGGTTTTGTAATTTTGTTTTCATAATAATTATTTTATTTTATATAATGCTCTCAAATGAACTCCCTTGTGGCTAAGCAGTATATCAAAAGCTTGAATAAAAACCAGTGATTCATTTTATTTAATACTTCAGAGACAGAAAAATAAAAATTAAAAAATTTGCAGGATAAAATTAGTTTATTAAAAATTAACAAATAAAAATTATAAAAATTGGATGAAACACATTGGTGAAATTGATATTAAGACAAAAATATAATGCAGGTGCATTTATTCTAGTTTGGAACAGTACCACAATTTTGCCCATAAGATGAAGAACTTTCTAACCAAATTGCATGTATTCGGAATCGGTGATTTTTGTAATTTTGTCATTATAATAGGATTGAGGAAAGGAGGTTTTTAGATTGCAAGAAAAGAAATGCCTGAAACAGAAATGATTATGGAAATAATATAATACACACTGCCCTATTTCTACTGCTGTCAGATCTTACAAGTGAGATCAGTATATTTCACTTTACTATGGATAGTTTGAAATTGCTATCCTAAATATCAACAATCAGAAAGTTTCTTAAGGTTTGTTTGTTTTTGTTTTTTTTTTATCTACCAAAATAATGTCAGGCTGATTAGCTGTTTCTATAAGATGATTAGAAAGTTTGTCTTGCAGCAAGATGACTTGATACTGAATTTATTCCATAACTGATAAATTTAAGTATTTATAAACTGTCAAATGCTAAGGATGACTGTCTTTTGTGATTTTATTTTGAAATGTTTTTTATATATGTAATTTGACTAACCAACAGTGGAATCTCTTTAACACTTGAGCTGATGAAATAATAGGCACAAAACACAGTCTTGTTTCACTATCTGCTATCATATTAATATTATCATCATCATGATGTTATAATTATTTCTTTATCTTAGTTTTTGTTATTACCTTATCAGGTAGGCTGTTATTTTTCAGGATAAGTCTTCCATGTTTACAATTGGTTCTGACTATTTCTGTTTTTCGGTCTGTATAAGTTTCTTTCTTTTTTTTTCCTTCTAATTTTCTTATATATACATCTTGTGTATTATTTTCTTAAGTTTATTAAGTTAGCCCTCATTACATTGTTTATTCGATTTAAGTCAGAAAAAGCATTTCTGTCCTTTGCCTACATAGGCCTTTAAGAATTAGGTTAGGTCAGGTTTGTCTCAACGCTGTAACGCTTATCCTTGGTTTATCTAGCGCACATGTGAGTGAAAGGGTTTAGGGAGTCTGCGCAGTGGAATCGCTAATTAAATAATTAAATCAACTCTGTGCTGGACCCGAAAACCTCGCTAATTAACTATAAAGTAAGGAAAGGATTTGGATAGGGGAGCGGTGCGTGCCTGTGAAGCGATTGAGGAGAGAGGCTTATTTGTTTTGTAAACAAAGGTCAGAGAGCTCAATAGCAGCCCCGCAGCCTGGTCATAGTCGGACAAGACAATCCCCGAGGCATCTATCACTTAGTGTGAGTTCGCCCCCAATGTTAAACCAGTGCAAGGGGTCAGTAAAAATTCAACGTCAGCAGAGTGAATAAATACAAATATAGAGAAGGCAGGATGATTAGTTTAGAATAAAATAGATTTAATAAAGGATTATATATATACATACTTACACACACATACAAGGAAGTGAGTATAGTTGGGATAGATAATAAAAGGAAAATGCATAAACATAAATCTTACCCCGGGGTTTTCAAATGAAGTAAACAAGATAAAATATGAAATTACACACAAATATCTAACACTCTTTACAGTCAATATTATCGGCGTTCATGCGCACCTGTATTGTATTGTTCACAATTCATAGATATATATATAGCTCGTGGCAGTTCTCTGGAGTTCAATGCAGTCTAATGATTTGTTCGTACTCTTGATTTATTTGCCGAAGAGCAGTTCAGCTGGACACAGTTAGCTTGGATGGAGAAGTTGTTACCTTCGGTAACGCACTTAGCTGCAATGCACTTTTCGGCAACATATTTCACAGGGGGACACACTTTCACAAGGGAAACACTTTGGCTACGTAGGCCCGGAGATTGAAGAACACTCTAAAGATGCAAGAAGATCTCCGGGAATACGAGGTATTTGCTGAAACCTGCTTCCTAGCGGATATTAAGCGGTATCTTCAACGGGATGAGCCAAGCGCCTTTTATTCAGGACGGAGTCGGCCTTCCTTTCTTTGGTAGTAAGCACCCGAAGGTGGAGGAAGAGGGCTGACCGCCCGCCTTTGTCCAATGCATTTCACCCTCTCTCCTGAGCTCCGCTCGGTACACTGTTTTCAATTCTATCCAAAATACTCTCTTCCCCTTGTGGCGATGTCACCTAGTCGCAGAAGACGCTGTCGTGTCTGGTAAGATATCTGTTGATGGACAGGGAGAAAGAAAGACACAAAGAAAAGGTAATAAAGTTGCAGAAAAGCGAGATTGAGGGTAATAAAGCAAATGGAGGAAAGTCAAGATGGAAGCCAAATGTGGGAGGAGGCTGAGAACACAATAGAGCATCTGGAAGACATCCCTTTCGGGAAGATAAAGAAATGAGAAAATATTTCTAGAGATTTTTCTTTCAAGGAGAAAGATGAAAATAAAGGGTTGGGAAGAGAGAGATTATGTAACAATCATCGGGCCGTTACAACGCTTACAGCCCATAGAGCGCTGGAGGTAGGGCTTCAACATTTTTTAGGCCACTGGAACTAAGATGAGATTGGATGGCCAGCCTGTTGCTTGCCCGCCTGTACCCCCGAGAAAGAGACCCCAGTAACCATTCTACAGAGGGCTGGGTAGACCCTAGGACCTGTTTGGAGGAGCATGGAGTGTGGAAAAATCCCCACCCTCCTCCAAGGCCAGGTATCGAACTCGGCTCTTCCAATCCACAGCCTGTACTTTAAGGATATGAGAAAATAAAAACATTTAAGTGTGCGCTTGAAAATTTTAATGTGGTCTAATTGTACATTAAATTGAATGTCTGTTTGGCTTCCTATACATTCAAAAACACCCTTTGGTCTATTGTGTGACGATTTTGTACATAGTGATTGCCTATGTGCCAGTGGATAACATAAAGTACATGTTTTTAATTTCTTCATTTAAGATTTTTTGTTTTTGTTCATTTTTTGCCTCCATTAACAACTTTTGTAGAATGCTACATCTCTGTAGGGCAAGAACCAATTTACAGAATTGACCACATGACCATGGCTGCTGCTTTTCTTAAGCGGCATTGGGCAGATTTAGTTTTGGCTTGGAAAGGTAATACTTGGAATTAGCAATTAGTAATGCTGTGGAATTAAATTTGGATGGGGAAAAGAATCTTTGCAGGTGTTTTCAAAAACATATAGAACAGTTTTTAGATTTTCAATACTTTGCAGGCCACAATGTTGGATTCTAGGTTAAGACATGTTCGACCAGACAAAAGTATCGAGGAAAAGCTCTCCCCAAACTTTTCACAAAATTGTGAAAAACTCAAAATTTCTAAAAATGTTATAAATGCTTTTTGTTTTCACAATGTCATTGATTGGCAGCCATTTTTTAATACAAAACTTTTATTTCTGAAATACTGAGCAATTAGTAATACAGTAAAACCTTGTTAACTCGTCACTCAAGGGACCAAACATTTTTGACGACTTAAGCGGAGTGACGACTTGGGCGAAGTGGGAGTTTTTGAAAAAACCCCCCACTGAAATACAGTATTTTCATGAATTGCTGTAGGATTCGGTGAGAAAAACAAGATTTTCAGAAATCAATACATGCAAATGAATGAAAATAATAAAAAAAAGCCTCTTTTTATAGTTACCACATTTTAATCGTTTTAAAAGAAAGGTAATGTCTGTCTTTGAAACATTCCAGCCAACCATTGCTTCCGCTGAAATCTTCAATGTTCAACTCCTTAGCAATTTCCATGGCTTTTTCTTTGAGAATCACGGCAGAAATCGGCACATTAGCCATCGAACCAAAACCTCCTCGATCTTGTCAAACTTCGATTTCCTCATTCTCTTTCTTTTGTCTTTGCAGTCAGCTTCTTCAACTACTTGTTTCGATGAAAGAATATCGTTTACACTCGACAGAGTCGCAGCGATAAGTGTACTTTGAATGATTAGCAGAGAGATTTCCAGAACCCAAATCCCCCGAAGAGGTAGGAAAGGAATGAAGTGACAGGCGTAGACGAAAATTCCCCGTTTCTTAAAGTGAAGGGGCGGGGCTAAAAAGACAACACGATGGCATGCAAAATGGAGAAGAAAGATGCTTTTGGCCATTTTGAGGGTGACGAGTTATCCGGAGTAGAATTAAATTTGGTGACGGGTAAAGGAGGGTTATTTTACATTATTGTCTACGAGACCTTGTCGGGACCAAAGGAAAACGACGACTTAAACGGAGTGACGACTTAACAAGGTTTTACTGTATCATTGTTGGACTGTAACACATGACCGTCCCATCTGAATTACAAGTGTTCTCATTAACTCAAGCAGAGGTTGGAGATGGATTCAGTACAGATAACTTTGGATTTCATGGGCACATCCTGCTACTTCAGCTATGCATTGTAAACCTTATTAGGGGTTTTATTATGCTGAAATATATGATCATTGTATAGAACATTCCATTGAAGAGGTAAAACTGAAGATAAAAATATTCACATATGATGGCCAAATTTTGCCATTATATGAAAAAGTCAGTCTTGAGTTTATTTGTAAGGAAAATATCACATTAGCAGCCAACAAATTAATAAGTTCCAGAACAAATAAATGAATTGATTTAAATGTTACTTCAAGTAAACTATGTGATAGTATGAATGTCAGTAAATCAAAACTAAATATATAAAGTTAGACTGTATAAAAAAAAAACATTCATTGGGAAATTGCTTATTCCTTCCTATTCCAGTATTACGCATTTCTACAGGGTGATCAAAATTCCCTTACAATATTTAAAGGTAGGTCAGAAATACAAAAGCAAAACGTATTCATAGTGGAATGCATGTCGCCAAACGCCACCCGAATATGCTAGAGGGCACTGTTTGGCAGTACATTAGTTGGACAGGGTGAGCCATCGTCATTTAAGATGTTAACTTTGTATGAGTAGAATGTATCGCTTCACTAATGCTGAGAGGGCAGATATGCACCTAGCCTATGGGGCAGCAAATGGAAATGGATGAGCCACTGTATGATTATATCAGGAACGGTTCCCCAGCAGACATGGGCCTAATCATCAAACATTTGCAGAGATTCTGTGAAACTGGATCATTTGACGGAAGCAGGCATGACTGTGATTGGCAACGATCGATGCGCAGACCTGCCATGGCGAAAGAGGTCGTACACCGAATTGAACACAATCCATGTACAAGTACACTAGCTATTGAGCGTCACCTTGCTCTCCCTCAATCCAGCATGTGACAAATATTACCACGAGGAGTGGTTACATCCCTTTCACTTGCAATGGGTCCAGTCATTGCAAGCTGGAGCCCGCAATGTGTGTGGAATTCGCACATTGGTTTTCGCAGCAAAGTGCCATACAGCCGGACTTTCCAACATGGGTTCTCTTAACCAATGAAGCTGCCTTCTTGCGTGAGGGTGTTTTTAATATTCACAAGGTGCATGTGTGGACGCTTGACAGCCCATGAGCTAGATGACCACATGCTGCTCAACAAAGATTCACTGTCAATGTTTGGGCTGGTATTGTTGGCGACTTGATTGAGCCATACCTTCTGCCATCACTACTTGACAGGTATTTCTGAAGGAGCTCTTGCCAGAACTGCTGCATGATCTTCCTTTATTGTTTGTGGCTGCATGTGGTTTCAGCACTACTGGCCTCCTGCACATTTCGGCATTGATGTACAGGAGTATCTCGACAGTACTTTTCTGGCGCGATGGATTGGCTGAGGTGGACCCATCGCTTGGCCATCACAATCACTCGATGTGCATTGATTTCTTCCTTTAGGATTACCTCAAAGCCATTATCTAAGAGACCCCCATTGCTTCTGATGCTGACCTCGTTGCAAGAGTCACTGTAGCAGCTGGATGTGTCGCAAAAGGCTTTGCATTTTTGCACATTCAGCAATCCATGCATTGACATTGTGATGCGTATATTATTGTTGGTAGAGGAATTTTAAGTGCCTATTGTGAACCCGTAAGTGTACATCTTACTGTCATATTGTAAACATAAGGCTAATAAACTTGTCTTTTATTTCTGAACCTTAGTGTACCTTCTAGCACATTCAAGTGGTGTTTGCAGACATTGGTTCCACTATGAATATGGTTTGCTTTTATATTCCTGACCTATCTTTAAAGTTTGTACAGGGAATTTTGAATCTCCCTGTATAGGCAAATAAAGTGACAGGCTAATTTTTAACATGAATTTGGAAGGGAAGGGGGGGGGGTTGAGAAATAAATAAATTGAATTAGGTTTTAAACATTTGTTTTCTTTTTCTTTTCTATATCTTGTACTTTCCAAAATGACTATTAGTAACTACTACTCCATATACAGTGAAACTTCTCCGAGCGGCCACCCCTGTATAGCAGCAACCCTTCTAAACGGCCAATTTTTCATGGCACGGATTTTTCGACTCATAGACCTAATGTTAAAATAACCTGTATCAGCGGCCATCTGACCCCCTCTAAACGGCCACCGAGTGGGATCGCCCATTTCATTTTTCGGGAAATTCTACTCACTCCATGCTTTAATTGTAGCTTTTTTTTAAAAAATGTAAGAAAGCATAAAATAAAGTACAGTACTATTTTCTCTTTAAATAAGTTTTAAATTTTATTTTAAATAAGGAATATATGTCAGACTTGTTTATATTACTCATTATAGCAATTATCTTATAATAGTAAATAAAACCCTTCAGAGCGGCCACCCCCTCTAAGCAGCCAAATATTCTCGGTACTGTG
>JAFIDM010009631.1:53404927-53450891 GCA_023159025.1 Thereuonema tuberculata
TAGGGAGTCATATAGAAATGAATTTAATCAGCTAAGATTTTTTTTTTTTAGTTAGAAATACCAAACTAACTACTAATTTCATAAATTTGATAATTTTGAATTTCAATAATTAAATTTATTTCGCTGCTTTCTTAATGCATTTTTAAAAAACTAAATATATAATAAGTTTTAGATATGGTAATTTGGAAAAAATAAAATAAATGATAATTTAAAGATTATAAAAAAATATTTCTATCAAATGTTCTAGTTAGAAAATTAATATTAAAACTATATTAATACTAGACAGGTACCATCGCTTCGCTCCGGAACCCTTGCATGTATAGCATTAAAAAAAAACATCTTTATTTATTTAGCAAATTATTATGGAGATCGGAGAATACACGACTTCCCAGCTCGTTGTGGTCTTCTCCGCTTAACTCAGGTGTATTGCGTGTTGGCACTCACAGGGGGGGGGGTTGCAGCAAAAACACTTCATTTTTGCATGTATCTTCCAAATGCAGAAACGTTTGTTAATGACTGATATACCATTCGATAGAACTTTCAAATACCAATATTTTCTCAATATAATGTTCTCTTCCAACTTTTACACTTTTCGTTTAAATTGAGAAAAAGTCAAAATTTGACCCATTAAAAGGCGCCATCTTGGAAACCAAAAACTTTTTTCGAAAGATTTTTGTAGTATTTTGTTTGTATTAAAAAGCTGTACATTTTATCCATTTACATGACCAATCTATCTCTTAAAATAAGTTTGGTCACAAAATTGGAAAAACGTAGTCTTATGACAGACAGAATAACGCTTTTATTCAGGATAAATCTGAAGAATTAAGAATAGATCGAGTGGTATCCCATGGATGCAACACATCATGATTTAAGTTTTATTCTGATTCATTTCGCTATATAATAAAAAAATACTTCTGATAGTTATTTTGAACAGAAGTTAAGATATGTAAAAATCTAGATTCTGTGAAAATACAAGTTGATTTAAATTAAAGTATTGCTATGCAGAGCACTCTGGAGAGAGAACCAGTGGGTGAAATGTTGTCAGACTTGGACTGTATACATTCCAAATCATGGGAGAAAGATTCCTGCAATAATAATAAAAAAATAATTAAAAAATGACTGACTGGGAAATATGGTGCTTCAAGTGGCAGCAGTTGTTGAAATTTGCATAGCGTGTATTTTGAAGACATTGAATCGGGTTTAAAAGGAGCTGGTGGAAGACATTCTTCGACAAATGCAATAGTTCTCACTTTGCCGGAACATGCCTTACTTTTAAAGTTAATCCTACCAGAATGGTGAAAATGCTGCTGCAGTACTTCGAGAATAAAGATGCCACAAATCATTGCGGAAAGGTCCACTGACACCATGTGATGCATCGTTCATCGATTTGAGGAGACTGGTAGTTTCACACTCTGAGCAGGAAGAGGCATAAATCTAGGATAGCGTAAGTGGTCGAAGACGTTGCAGTGTCAGTCGTTGAGCAATCACATGAAAATATTGAACGTATTTGTAGTGTTTGTGCCATAGCAAGGCAGTTAGATGGACCATACACAATAGTATGAAGACATTTCTGGCACGCATGCAGGTGGACAAGGATTGGCCCTGGAACATCCACGTGATGAAGCTCATTTTCATGTTTGTGGAGCAGTGAACATGCAAAACTGTCGCATCTGGGCTAATCCTCATCAGTTTCAACAGATTCCCCTTACATTCACTGAAGGTAACAGTGAGGATAGGGTTTACAGCCACATTTCTGATCAGCCCGTTTTTCTTTGAGAATATCCATCCAATCAGCCCTCTATGACCTGCGCGGTAATCGCAACTCGTTTTCGGGACAAGTTGCACACTTTCTTCATCCCGCTCCCCCAGCAAAGAGAATGCCTCAACCCTACAATATTTATGCAAGATGGAGCGCTTCCCCACATAGGAAGTCGTCGTGTTCAACAGTTGCTGCAACAACATTTCACAGAGGATAGAATCATCAGTACCGCATTCCCAACAAGATAGCCCCCCCCTACCCTCCGGTCACTAGGCCTTAACCTCTGTTATTCTTGGCTTTGGGGTTACCTCAGAAGAATGATTTATTGGGGCAACGTTCTTCATCTGACAGATTTGAAGGACAGAATAGTACTGCACATGCGGAACATCCCTACAGATCAATTATGTTCTGCTGTCAAACATGCTGTCCTTTAGTATCACCTCATTTGGTCCTAGAATGGCCAACACATTGAACTATCCTTGACAGATCCCTGCAGCCTCAGTCAGCTCTTGGTGCTGTTAGCCACTTTTAAATAATGTGTGGAATGAATGAATAAATATTACTCTTCTAACACCTGGTATGCTGTTGTTTATTTCTTGTTCACACACCCGTCGAGATCTTACTACTGTAATTGGTACCCTCAGGCAGCACCATATTCTCCTCATCAGTCATTTTTTGAACTTTTTTTTTTTAATTGCAAAAATCTTTTCCCTATTATCTGGATTGTATACAGTCCAAGTATGATGATGATTTGTCCACTGGTTCTCTCTCCATTGTGCTATGCATAGGGATATTTTAATTTGAATCATCTGTAGTTTTAACAGTTCCTGATTAAGAGACTGAACTGATTTGAAATAACTTATGTCTTTATTTCCATACATTTCTTATAAAATAAGCAAAAAATATGATTATACTATGTAGGTACATATATTATATGGCCAAAAGTATTCGGACACCCTTCTGAAGAAGTGGATCGGGCAGGTCAGGAGGTTTGATGCGTCATCGGACGCTATAAAAGCTTTGGTGGGGGCTTGGGTGGTCATAATTCTGTGTTCCCAATAAAATGAGTAAGTCAGGCGAGAGTGATAATTGGATGCATCGTTGTAGGAAATTGGTTCGTGAAATTGCAGACATGCTGCACATGCTGAAATCAATTGTGAATGATGTAATTGTAAAATGGAGACGTTGAGGCAGTGAAACGACAGCTGCACGAAATGGTAGACCAAGAAAACTGACTGACCATAGCTATCGAACCCTGAAGAGAATAGGGAAGCAAAATCATAAGTCTCTGTTGGTATTGATGACAACTAAGTTCCAACATGCGTCGGGCATTATCGCTAGCAGCAGGGCTGTTCGCCAAGAGCTAAACTACTTGGGTATTCACGGCTGTACGACCACTCACAAGCCAAACATCTCCGCCGTCAATGTGAAGCGTCGGTTGCAATGGTGCAGTGCTCACTGCCATTGCACTGTAGAGGAGTGGAAAAACGTTCTATGGAATGATGAATCTCGTTTCATTATCTGGCAGTCCGATGGACACGTGGGTTTGGCAGATGCTCGGCGAGCGCTTCTTATCCGACTGCATTGTGCCAACTGTTAAGTTCGGTGGCAGCAGCATAATGGTGTGGGGGTATTTTTCATGGTTCGGCCTGGGACCCTTAGTTCCTGTGACGGGCAACATGAACTCTGCGATGTATTGGGCCATTCTGGACAATGCTGCCCTTCCACCTCTGTGGTACTTTGGGGAAGGCTCGTTTCTTTTCCAGCAGGATAACTGTCCTGTACACACATCGAAGCTGGGCGGCCATAGTTTGAGGACTTGGGTGTTCCACAATTTGACTGGCCGTCTCAGAGCCAGTCTCAACCCCATTGAACATTGTGGGATGAAATAAAACGCAGAGTATGTGCTGACCCACATCTTCCATCTTCATCAGAGTCACTTCAGCTGTCATGACTGCCTGGAAGTCAGTTCCTGCGACCACCTATCAAAACCTGGTAGAAACACTTCCCAGACATGTACAGGCTGTCATCGATGCAAAAGGTGGACCGACGTCATATTAATACGTGCCTCAGGAGCCTCCTGACCACTGGTGTCCAGATACTTTTGGCCATGTAGTGTATCAGTTGATTACCAATGTTCTACCAATGGTAGAATTACAATGGAAGATAGAAGATGAAGAAAACATTATCATTGGTTCGGTTTATTTTGTTCCAGAAGAAAAATGTACTAAATCAGGAAGTGGTTCATTGCTTGTTGTTATGCTTGCAATATAAATTTTGTAAATGTCCTGCAAAAATTATCATTGATCTATATATCTAGTTATGATAAAAAGAAATGTAAAACATCTGGTAAATTTATTTTTATAAATTAAATGACAAATATGGAGGCTATTTAAAATTTCAAGTACTGTATTCTATTATATAATTGTATCTTACTATTTTGTATTTCATTTTAAATCATACATTTATAACTTCAGATTAATTTATAACAGGCTATATAAAACACACAATGTGAGGACTGTCCAATATTTCATGGAGATGTTCCTCGGGTCTGTCTTGATCGGTTTAACTCAAAATACCTATTTACAAAACTCAAATAGTTTGAGATATTCATGGGAGAAAGAAAAGGTGTATTTTATTCAGTTGTTTTGTTTATTATTTACTGCAATTATAATTGTCCTTCTTGCAATACCCCTTCATACCTTTTTGTTATAAGCAAACTTAAATAGAATTCATTTTTTGAAGAGGTTGTTCATATTTATGCAGTCTTGATTAAAGATTTCTTCATTCTTTTGTATTATCACGTGATTATCAGGTAGTCCATTGGGCTTCAGATGTGATTAATAGTTAAGAATAAAGAAAAGAATTTGTTAAAATTCACTTGGTAAAATTGAAGTAGGGGAGTATTACCCTACAATTTTGGAACACTATTGCATGTTCATTCTTCAGGATATGGTACAAACATATAAGATGACACACAGACAAAACCCATATGGTGATGGTACATGGAGAATGTGTTTCGAAACTATATTCCCCTGCTTCAGTTTTATCAAGTAAGTGCATTTTAACATATTTTCTTTACTTTCTTTTATATCATTAATGGACGTATTAAGCCTTCTCATTAATAGTTCCGAATCGTCTGTTTATCTTTGCTGTATGCTGTCAATTTTCTCAGAGCAATTACATTCCTTCAAACTTAGCAAAGATTTATTTATTTCTCCATGCCCTTGGTTCTCATTATTTCTGTATTCTACAGATCATTAAAGATATTTTTTTTTCTGCTCTTTTAACAGTTCTTTTGCAGAATTTCAAGCCATGTCATTTTCACTGACTTTTCATTATCTGGCATGTAGTTCTAGTACTGTTGTTGGTCAGTTTCCTATACAGGGTTCATCATCTGTTTTGTTATTCTTCCAGAGCAGCTGTTTTCAAATTTTTGCCACATATTTAATAGTATGTCGGTATTGCAGAAAGGCAATAAATTTACGGGGCTATTGGGACCATGTCAATTTTGACTACATATATTTCATTTGATTCCTTTCAACAGTCTTCATATGTATTCCTATCATTCCTGTTACTACCATCTTCAGACTTTGTTTTTCTTTTGTGTTTTTAATTGATTGGCCATATCTCCCGTCTTGGAACAGGAATTCAAAAGTAAGATTTAGTGATAACATAAAATGCTAATTTTTAATTAGTAACATATGACTTATAAATATAGTGTTTGCCCTTTCACTATCTGTTACGTTTTGACATGCAACTACAGTCGAACCTCGATATAAGGTCACCCCTTGGGACCTCGCGGAAGTGACCTTATAACCAATTCATATGCATTTGTCAATAAATAAGCATTATATAAATACAGTATAATTCTTTGTAAAATTGAATACGTACAAAAATATCACTTTATCTAGTTATAATTTTTTAATTTAGTTGAACCAATTAAAATTAATGGAATCAGAAAGAAATTATTTTTTTAAAATTTTAATTCGGAATAAAGTTGTATACAAATAGTACTAGTCCGCTCAAGCAAAGTACTGATGTACATCTGACCTTACTTAAAATAATCCTTAATACAGGACTGTCGTGATTTTGGTTTCATCTTTTGTACAATGTTTTCTAAGTTTTGTAGTTTCTTAAAATGTTATTCAACTCCCTCATGGTTCGTATAAAAATGCCTTATGACATTTAATGCTCTGAGCACTTCTGCTTGTGTCACCGCTTCACTTTCAATATCACTGTCGTTATCCTCACTTTCTACTATATTGGGAATCTAAAACTTGCGAAACAATTTCGGAAATTGAAGCTTGAGAAGTGGTAGCAATTTCATCATCAATTCTCACGTATTCACTTTCCCCATCTATGACACAGCCGCGATTTCTGAGATCTTGTATTAACACAGCTAAAGGAATATCGTCTTCATCATCTTCATCTGTTATTTCATCCACACTATTTGTAGAAAATTGAAAACCAGCTTGTCGATAGCAATTTGAAATGCACGTGTTTGACACCAAGCTCCAACTTTTATGAATATAAAAAATTGCATCTAACACAGACACGTGAATTTTTTTTCTCATCAATTGCTGAAATCAAGTCTTTCAGAAGGAGCTTTCTGTAGTTCATTTTCAGATTTTTGGACAAAATTCTTGAAATTGAATCAGTATGGCACTGAAATCACAGAACAAATTGACCTTATATGCAATTACGGTATTTAAGACCTGACCATATATCCGATAATCCATATCATAGAATTCCTATTCAATGAGCCGAGACTTTAAAAAAGTGACTTTATATGCGGGGTAACCTTATATCGAGGTACGACTGTAGTTATATCTGATTACTTTTTAAGTTCAAACTATCTCTGGTTGAAAACATGGTAGGGCATAATTCCAAGTGCTTCACGTCTGGTAAATCTGTTTGATGAGGGATCAAAAATAATAATTAAACTTACTATTATAACACAGGTTTTTCAAATCATGTGATACAAAAATATTTGAACCAAAATGATTGCAAGGAATAGCTTTTATCTTAAATTATGGCAGTTTTCTTTAATTGAAAAAGAGGTAATATCCTGAAGAATATGTGAAAAACATTATTGAAAACTTACTTTTGTTAATTCTTCAAATGTCACTAGTATCATGAATCTTAACTGAGGATGTGATTGCACTTTATACCCATTTTTCTTTTTTTTTAATTTCATAAGTATTGACTTAACGAAAAGAAACTTCTAAAGTAGACATTGCAGCGAAATATTTTTTCAACGAGTTCAACAGAAATGTCAAAAGTTTAATGTACAATTTAAATTGGCATTGTCAAAAGAGTTTTTTTTTTTTTAAATAAGACTGAACTAATATTAGTTAACTACTAATGAATGTTAGTAAATTAATTAAACTTTTTTTTTTTCTGAAATTAGGAGAGTCAATGATGTGCGAAGAAATTTTAAAAGATATTCAGATATTGACACTTCATACTTACTGGAAAATCCTGAAGAAGGTGTTCCTTTTGAAGATCCTAATAAACAACTCATGGTTAAAGTTAGATGGAAAACTGAGATCCATAAAATCCAAATGAGAAAGGTAAGTTTTCAAGTTAATCACATTTTTAATTATTAACAGTCATTATGAATTAAGAAATATTTCGATTGTAGTTAAAATGATTTTAATAATAAATTGTGTATCAGAAACATTTTTTTTTTAATTTGTCTTATTTTATTAATGATTTGTGATCTGTAAATAAACAATTTGTATAAGGAAGGAAGGAAATAACATATAGTTCCTAATCAGATTAATTAGAATACTAGTGCTTTATTTTATAAAAAGGAAGGAAGATAACTTGAGCTTTCCAGAAATTTTTCAAGATTTTGTTGTGCTTCTACCACCAACTGCTGATAACTTAATAGCTTCTGTTTATGCTTATTTCTTTCTCTTCAAATAATAACAATCTGCAACACATTTTGTGTTAAGCGGTGTCATATTGGATACGAGACATATCACTAGCCATTTTTCTTGTATCAGCCCATTTGCTTGGTTCTTATGGGTTTCCAAAGTTTATATTTCCTTGCTTTGACACAACATTATTTTTTATAGTATACTACAGTATAGTTGTACAGGCAGTCTTCCCTTGCATTCAGTTTTGTTTGTCTGCCCCAAAACATTGAATTGGAACAATTGATCCTTTGGTGTGAGTGTCTAAAAGGTGAAGGGATTACTTATGGGAGGGTTCCTATTCCATAGGTTAGCATCAGTGGGTCCCCTATTCTAGGAAAGAAGGATCATGTAGTTAAGTAACTGCTGCTTGCTTGTTATTTTGCTGACTGCCAATACAAGATAAAAAGTGCATACTAAATGTCATTCCACATACTAAAGTCAGATTCTCTGGCATTTGCTTTTAGTATGTGGAAGGTTAAAGGGTGTCCTTTCCCTTCAGCTGATGAATCAGCTGGTCACATTCTACTAAAGTAGGATGTTTTGGCTAGGATCAACTGCACAGGAAAGGGGGAAATGGATTGTTGGCTTAATCTTGTATCTTTCTGATTGCATAGTCTTTACATATCACTGGCATTGCTTGAATTTTTTTGTTTGTTCTGGTATTAATGATGTTACCTTCTTGTACTCATTGTTGTGTGGGGAACATGAATTCCAAATGTATATCTCTTAGTGGATCCTTTAAATTTCCCATAGCCCTGACCAGTCATCTGCTGCTTGCAAATCAACATCTGCTAAATCAAGTAGTGCACCAATCTTTATTATTTTGCACTTGGTAACCAATAACCCATTATCAAAATTGTCTCCCCCTTTTTTTTTTATCTCTAAAAGCCTGCCTTGGTGGAATATCTACTATTAAAACAACTAAGATGCTTGATCTTGTGATTTGCTGCTTGAATTCACATCTTCATAAGCAGCCAAACAAGTTTTCAAGATGACATTTGGTGACATTCAGCAACAAAAACTGAATCCTAAATTCTTCAAAAGTTGAAACCAGTTCTGTACACTGTGTGTGATCCAAAACTGCTTGAGCATTTTGATTTTCAAGAATGTCACTGGTGAATCATGTTTCATATCCACTGTGACAACAGAGAAATTCCAACAATTACAGTAACCATCAACTTGTCAATGTTTCTGATTTCAATCAAAGCCAGATATCTAAATTATTGTATTCCTCTATATATCCCCAATCCTCTGCACTGCTTCAACTGTCAATGCCATGGTCATAGCAGTATGCAAAGGCAAGGCCTGGGAAATGCATTAATTGCTTCAATCACCATCCTGTCTATTCCTGTTCTTGCTCCTGCTGGAAGGAAGAAAAAGACATTACAATATTCTTTTCTATCCAAATTCTTGAAAACAGGTTACAGTTCAAACATTAAGAGTTTTTCCTCTTCCATCAAGTCAACACAGATAGGATTTACTTCATGTCAAACAGCAATAAAAATTCTGCTCTTCCAGTCTTTGTTGACATTGTTAAAGCCCTTGCTAGTTCTGCAGTCTTATTCGTGTTCATCTTCTCATGTCTGTCACAGAAATTTCTCTCCCAGACAATTTTAGGTGGATAATATGAAGGGCAGGTAGGTAGTTGATTTGAGTCATCATCAGCTTCACAGTGACTGACAACAGCTGTTTGAATTACAGAACTTCAGAAATCTAATCTTAAACAATGAGAATCCTTATGCACACTTATCAGTCTATAGTGTGCTTATTGGATAACATTTCTTTGAGGTTATTCAAAATGCAGTAAACAGCATGTTGATAGTTGTGAAAGAGGAGGAGGATTTGTTTCCTCAACATACATGATACTCGATCCTCTCCTGAAGTCTTACTCCTTTGGAAGATGTTGCTGCATGCATGTTTACAGGACAACTATTGCCATTTGTATCCTTTATTTTCCTCCTGCTGTACCAATTTCACCTACAGACTTGTAGAACTTCACTGAAAAATTGCCACCTTCTTTTCTATTACTTCACTGACTTAATTCATTCTCTCCATGAACAGTCTTGGGTTGTTCGTCAACTAACAGCAGAGACGTTATAATCGAAAACCTGCTACTTCATCACTGTCTCTGCATATTCAATATGGGGTCTTCATACACTTTACATACTCACTTTTCATCACTTTCCTTTTCAGCAGTTGGTTCGGCACTAGATTCCGCTACACTTTCTCCTTATTTTTCTTCTGAAGTTATTGACAATTTTGGAAGCACTGTTCTGGTAATTCTTCACAAATTCCCTCAAACTTCAGCCTTTACTTCTCATCCTTCTCAGTGGAAATTTGACATAAAAGATTGTTTAAGTTTCAGTAAAGGCCGGTCACAGTTTATTTTTGTTATTTTTTTTTTTTTTTTTTTTGACACTTGTTTTTTTCTTTTATTTAATGTTTTCTTATTTTTATTACTCAAAGATCAGATCATTATTGTAAAGTCATCAATAAGGCTTATATTTCTTTTAATCTTCCTTTGATATTTTGTTTTTCTCATTTTTGGTAATTTATTGCTTGCTCGTATTTTTGTTCTTTTTATCGTTGTTTTCATGAGAACTTTCATCTAGTTTGTTTCCCGTAACCATAAATCTATCGTTTATCTTTATGTGCTAGACTCATTGTCGCCTGTACCGCCATTGGTTAATTTTTGTATATTTATTGGTGATGTAGTCTTATCTATTTAACCAGATATTTTGTAATGTTAGAAGTTGAAGAGAGAGATTGAAGAAAGACAATCAGACAATGAACAAGTTGGTCAATTATTTCAAGGAGTGGCAACTCTCACTTTGGGGAATTGAGGATGCTATGTTGATTCTCTTGGTGATATGTGTCAAAATGACAAAATACGGAATAAGGTGAAAGAAGAGGTTGGAACTTCCAGTGATCAATCGAGTTTAGAGACCAGTATCTGCAAAATGTACTGTAACGGCAGAAGCCAAAGATGGATGCAAATCCTGACTACCATTCCGGAAGGAGCTGACGCTTTCCCATAACTAATTCTGAGAGTGCGCTTTGGAAGTGAATCAACTTTTCTTTCCAATCATCCTGAAATCTTGCCTGGTTGCCCAAATGGCAATAATTCCCAACTAATGATAAAAAGTGAAAGAAAGAAGTGTTTAGTGCATTATCATTTAGTTATTCTTCTTTATTCAGAACCATAGGGTCCCAAACCAAAAACAACTTCTGGTTCTTCAACCAGAACATGTAAGTTCAGTTGAATCCGGTTAATTGGACCACCGGGTAATCGGACCAGCCGCTTATTCGGACCGAATCTTTAAAGAGCCGAAACGAATCCTATGTACATAAGCCTAATATTATTCGCTTATTTGGACCAAAATTCCGTTTAAACGGACCAAAGAATGTGACAGCGAATAAGAAAAAGAAGCCACAACTTGCCTGCGTACAACGGATGTAAAGCGGGTCAGCGACATATGGGAGGCTCCCCAGGAGAATTTACCCTATGCATTTATCAAAGATCAGGAAGTCCAAAAGTGACAAGTACAGAACCAGTGGGAGGTGAACACGCCCACCACTTTCTTTCCTAAAACAGACAGCTCGGCAGCCGCCAGCGAGATCGTTGACCCACTGAGTCTCTGCTTTTCGGGGAACTGAAATCAAGCATAAACAAGAGTGTTTAGAGAGAATTTTGTCTCCCTCCTGACCTCCACATCTTGACCCCAAAACACCAAGGTTTCTTCAGAACACTTTAGTCAGTGAACTGTGCGTGTGTCTTGTCTCCCCTGCCAAAATGCCACGGCTGGACTTGACATTAGCTGAAAAAATTGGTTTCCTGGATAAGATCAAGCAGCAACCATCAAACATTAGTCAGCATCGGTTGGTGGAAATTACCGGCTTGGCAAAGACTACAATTTCGTGCTTCACAAAACAAGAGAACGAGCTGCGAAAAGAATGGGCACAATGTGAAGGACGACGAGGAACTTCTCAAAAACGGAAGCGTGAAGGCAAGGATCGAGACGTCGATAAGGCCCTTAATGAATGGTTTGCGATTGTTACTGGACGAAGTGTGCGAGTAAGCGGCCCAATGTTTAAAGTGCAAAGCAGAACTCGCTAAAAAACTGGACCACGATGATTTCAAAGCTACGGACAGTTGGTTGTCTCGATGGAAATCTAGACATGACATAAAATTCAAGAAAGCACGTGGCGAGAAAGAAAATGCTGATGGTGCAGGTGCTGAAGAATGGAAATCAACAAAACTGCCCAAGCTTCTTAAACATTTCCAGCAGATGACATCTACAATGCTGATGAAACATGGCTGTATTATCAGGCTACAGCGGACGGCTCGTTAAGTTACAAACATGTTGCACTCTCTGGCTCCAAAAAAGTGATGGATCGCGTAACTGTCTTGTGCTGCGCAAACATGTCAGGAACGGACAAGAGGAAGCTGCTGGTTATAGGAAAAAGTGCCAAGCCTCGCTACTTTAAGGGACTTAGAATGGACAGTTTACCAGTTGTGTATCGTGCGAACAGAAATGCGTGGATGACCTCTGAACTTTTTAAAGAATGGCTGAAGGATTGGGACAGAGCTACAACGCCAGTAAAGAAAAGTGTTGCTCCTTCTCGACAATTGTGCAGCACATCCTCATTTAGATTGCTTGAAGAACATCCAACTGGAATTTCTACCTCCCAGGACCACAGCTTTGGTGCAGCCAATGGACATGGGCATCTTCAAAAATTTTAAGACCTTTTATCGTGCAAGGTTGATTAATTACGTCCTTGAAGCAATTGAAGAAAGTTTGCTGACCTCATTGTCAAAAGCAAGTGAATCAGTGCAAAAGTCAACATCTTACAAGCAGTTACATTTGTGGCCAATAGCTGGCGAAAAGTGAGCATTGAGACAATTCAGAAATGTTTTTCTCACTGTGGCTTTAAGCATTTGGTCTTGGATATGGATGTGGACATGCTGATTGAAAGTGAAAATGATGATGGAAATGTGGAACTTCAACAGGTCGAAAATTACGAAGAATTTTTATCCATCGACAACGAGCTTTAATGCTACGATGACAATGAAGATTACAACACTGCAATTGTTGCTCGAGTTGCAGCGAAACATACGACAGCATCGGAAGACCAGGAAAGTGACGATGATGCCCCTAATGAGTTGGTGCAAGTGACAACACAGGATGTCAGGAAATGCATTGAAACTTTGCGATGATATTTCATGCAGGAGGGAAGTGAAGGCAGTCCCATTGCTGCGTTAGATGTTTGTGGTGATTTTTGTTCAAGTGCAATCAGTCAAGAGAACGCGTCAGGTCACACTGGATAAGTTCTTCAAACATTGACTGGAATTTGGTAACAACTTTTTTATTGTGATTCGCATGTTGAGTACTGTAGATCGTTTCGAAGAATTTGTTTGTATATTTATTTTTCAATGAACAAAATTCGACTGTAGTTCTTGTTTGTATGTTCGCCATACATGTGTGCCGCACAGTAAAGGTCATAATGACACTTTTAAAACACTGTATTTTACATATAGCACGTCCTGTCTTAATTGTAACATAGGGCATGTTCGTGTAATCGGACCAGCTGGTTATTAGGACCAAAATCATCGCCACCCGATGTGGTCAGATTAACCGGATTCGACTGTACCTTTATTTATCTTATGTTTATCGTCTAAAGGGGCCATAGATTTCTTCTATTCTTAACATCACACCAAAATTAATTCTTCTATTCTTGGCTACAGCAAATGAACATTTGAACTTTCAAGAAGAAGACAACTACCACAGAATTTCTCTTAATCTTTTACTTTAACCAGAGTGTGTATATTGTTATCAATTTAAAAGTTACTATAAAGTTTGTTAGTTTCATTATTATTGTATCCGTTTCATTATTTTAAAGATATTATCCCATATCATTCTATTAATAGGCAAAAATTGTACGGATCTTTGTAAATTTGTAATTTGAAATAACCAATCACAGTGCAGCGTTGGAACACGTCAGGCATGACGTCACACCGATGTTTAAACATAGCGCCTCGAATATTCTTCCCACTTCACCTCGACGGATCGCGATTACACAATTATTATCAGCGTATTGGAATTTTCTTTCCCACATAAATGAAGTTTGCACTGAAATGCATGAAGTTCATGCATTTATCAGAGAGTTTGTAAAACCTCGGTTTTTACATAATTTCGGCTGTGTAGCCACGCTCACTACTCAACAAGTAGGGGACAATGACAAAGCACGTGCCGTCATTGTTGTCCAGACAGGATTATTGATGTCGGCAGTTGGACATTCGTTATTGTTATTGTTGAAACTGGTAAATTAATTTTTTATTTTCTTTTATTTTAACAAAATTTGGCTTAGTCATTCAAATTATATGTGGGCTGTTGCGGAAGTCATGGCTTTTAAAAAATGAGCTTAGAACTTCTTTTTCAATCTTGTGTTTTTCAAAAATTTCAGGGTATTTCAAAAATGTGGCATTTGTTTTACTTCTGTTAATATTGCCTCAATTTCGACGAACCTATTCTTTTAGGGCAGCAGGTTGCCATTATGTTTCATAATGAGAAACCGCAGCGCTGGCTACTACGAAAGTGGTATATCAATTTTTTATTTAAGAATATTATGATATTATTTTAACAATAAGTCGATATTCAAATTACATATGGGCTGTTGTGGAAGTCATGGCTTCTAAAAAAATTAGCTTAGAACATCTTTTTCAATCTTGTGTTTTTCAAAAATGTGGAATTTTTTTTACTTCCTTGAATATTTCATGGGTCTCAACTAGTTTTTAACTATTTGAACCATACCTACATTTAGGTATTTACTCAGGGCCAGCATATCTAAAGTGTTTTTTGTTTTATTTATATATATTCATACTATTTGCCTATGTTAGATTTGGAGTTTTAATATTTTTTTTATTTTGCTCCCAATTAATTTTTGCATGACATTTGGTAGCAGAGCAGAATTTCCCTACAAGTCTTAGTTTTTTATTTTATTGTTCTTGAGGGATTTTATAATAAATATTATCCATGACAGGCCAAATTAGATAAAAGTTATTGTCTATGAAATAATCATAGTTTTTGTTGATCTTTTTTTGTCATTTGATTTTGTAGATCTGAAATGAGACTTTCAAAGAAATGTGATGAAATGCTATGAGTGATGGCTTCTGATTTTTAAAGCTAGAGAACCAATCAGCAACAACATCTCAAGTTTCGACTTTCAGTTGGCAGTATGGGTTAACTGCCTTTGTGTAACACAGTTTCCTTAGAATATTAAATGAATTTTATAAAGCTGTCAACCTGTTCCAAATTGCACAAACATTGTATTTTGTGCAATTTAACTAATATCTATTAAAGAGGAAGCAAAGTGCATAAGAATGCTAGTTGTCAGTTTTTGATTGCATGAGAAGCAATCCCTTAGTGCTTTGCAAACCTGGTGTTCTGTCAAGAAGGAATAAAAAAATCTCTAAAAAATTAAAATGTGCACGTTGTGATACAAAGAATGAATTTATTTCAGAACAAACTCTGTTTATTTTTGAAAGATAATCTCCTGACTGATAAGTCAGAATAACCTAGGATTGAGTCGAAGCAGTGGCAAAAAATGTGCTGCTGCTTTAATACCATAAATGTGGGTTCTTCTCCTTTGTTTACTAATATGTCACATAGGATTGGTACTGACTAATGATCCTTCTCAAGTCAGTAGAGCAAGTTTTAAAAGTCTTTTTTTTTTTCTACGATGAATCAGATGATGAAAAATAATGACAGAGGCAAATCGTATCATCAAAGAGCACTTTATTTTCTCAGTTATCAAAACTACAATGACTGCTTCGTTCATTTGATTTGACCATTACAGATGTAATCTTCAAGCCATTTAAATGCATTACTTTACTCCAAACAAATATAAATACTCCAGAAATGACCAATATTTCATTTATCTAATCAAAAGACTTTTTCTAGGTCTCGACGTAAAGGAACTAAAAAATATTAAAATAAATAAGAGAGGAGAAAGAAAAGAATCTTCTTCTCTCTCTAACCATTACAAAATATAACAAACAGTCCTTACACTACATCGTGTCTTTGTTTCAAAATAAAATAAAACATAATTAACAATTAAAACAATAGATCATTATTGGGAAAAAGATTTAAAAAAAAATTTTAAATTTCACTTAATCTCTTATTTCCTTTTAAAAAATTTCGAAAAAAAAAACCAATGACATTTCATTAACTTTAAGTGATTTGTTCTTATTAAAATATTTGCAGCAATTTATAGTACATGATTCCAATATTTCTCTCATGTATCTATCTGTAGTTTCAAAAATAACTTACACTAACGGATCTGGGTTGTGGTTAAGATTTGAACAGTGCTCAGCGCAATCATTTTGGTAGTTGTTCTCGTATGCTTTAACGTGTTCTTTAAGTCTCTCTTGAAGTGTTCGACCTGTCATTCCAATATAATCCCCTATATCATTATCCTTACAGTCTCTACATCGCAACAGATAAACAACACCCATTTTATGTAACATCTTATACATAACTCCATTAGGGAATTCTTCAAGAAGAAAAACATTATCAAAGATGTGAATGTCACCAAAGATAAAGGTTTTAGAACAGTAAAGTTACCTATAGGATTAAAGATCAACAGGAACATCAAAGAAGTATGTAAGAATAATAATGTTAATTTGGTTTTTTACAAAGACAACGTTTTATTTAAGACAAGATTGGTTGAAAAAAGATGTTACATAAAATGGGTGTTGTATACTTGTTGCGATGAAAATAAAATCTGAAAATGACCCGTATCGAAGAATGAATTTGATGTGCCCATTCACTCTACCAGAATTCATTCTTTTATTGTAAATTGCACAGTCCTTTCAGTATTTCACCATATCAGGTTATAGCTCTCTATCTTTGGTATTGCTGTTTCTGGGTTTTATTTTTGTTTTTTTTTATGCCTCTTAATCAGTTGTAGATTCTGTATCACCATCTTTTCATGTTTTTAATTGCAGTAATTCAGAATCCATTTGATTTACTATAAAAGTCTTGTTTCTTCCTAGATTGAGAGAAACCAGGTTTTTCAAGATTTTTCTTAAGTCAAACTATCCACTAAAGCTGTCCCCTCTCCCCCACCTCAGTTTTTTTGTGTTTGTCAGTCCTTTTTGTTTTCATGAAGTTGCCGTTTTCTTTACTTATGTCATTTTTCAGGGTTTGACTCTTAAACGCTTTGGAAGATTTCATATCTGTCATATCGAAAATTAAAATTTTTCATTATGAACAACATAACTTGCAAAAATCATAGAAGTTATTTTATATACAGTGCAACTTGGATAATTCGAAGCTGAAGGGACCACTACAAAACTTCGAATTATCCAAGTTTTCGAATTAAACAAGTTACATCTTTTAACTTTAATTTCAGGTCCACTGAATGCTTGAAAAGATTATTCTGTCAATAAGTAAATATTTATTCAGAAAGATCATGGTATGAAAGACTTAAAACATTATATGTATGTATTATGTTAAACAAAATAAGATTTATGTTGCGTAAGCTACAGTACATGTTACATTCAATACAGAAAATTATAGTTTTTTAAAAAATTGTGCAATGTCTGGTTGTTTTGTAGAATTCAGTCGCTTAAGGTTAGCAAAATCATCAAGCATGTTTAGTGAACGGAAAACAGCTTCACTTATGTTGGTTTGTCCTTCAATGTACCGACAAAATTCGGCGCTATCCCCTACTCGTTGGCGATTTGGCATTTCATCACACCCTTTTCCACCTCGCAAATGACGGCGACCTTTTCAGGGAACGTTAAATTCTTGTACACGCGTGGCTTACTGAAAGACATGGTGACACTGACAGCAGGAAGCTCGAATGGCGTCTGAAGCGTCACGTGTCGAACGGTGGCGGGAAGGGGATTTCAGTTGTCACCTGTCGAATTTCTTAACGATGAAACGCCGAAAAGTCGTTATGGTTCGAAATTTTTTATAAAAAACTTCGAATTAAGGAAGTTGAACTTCGAATTATCCACGATTTTTTAACATTGATTTAATAAGAAATTCAAGGGACCAAGAGAAATCTTCGAATTAACCACGATTTTGAATTAAAGACGTTCGAATTATCCAAGTTGCACTGTATATACATACATACACACACACATATATACTAGCCGGGTACCTTCGCTTCGCTCCGAAACCCTTGCATACGTAGCATAAAAAAACAACTTTATTTTGCAAATTAATATCAAGATCAGAAAATATACGAGTTCCCAGCTCGTTGTGGCCTTCTCCGGATAACTCGGATGTATTGTGGATATGTATTGCACATACCTATATATCGATAAGGCAACTTTAAAGCGAAAATATAAATCCTCTTTATTCCCTATCCCATGGGAATTTCGAAAAATCCAGCCTTACTCCTTGTCTACATCATAAAGGAAACCTCTGTGCAACATTTCAGCTTTCTAGGTCCAAGGGTTTGGGACATAGAAAGCTGGGCATTGATGAGTTAGTCAGTGAATGAGTCAGGACTTTTCTTTTATATATATATATATATATAGGAACAAAGGAATCAATATCTTTGAAGAAATCTTCAGATTTGTTGGAGAATTTCTCAAAAAAATATTGATTTTAAGAAACTATGTTAAACTATGAATATATTGTTTATTTGTTAATAGGGAAAGACAGACAAAGCATGTAGTACATATTATATTAATAATGATATGGTTTCTCTGTTAATAGGGAAAGACAAACATAGCATGTAGCAGATATTGTAGTTAATAATGATATTGCATATCATTGGTAAATTATATTAATTCTGATATTGTTATTTGAATTTAATATTCCCATGTTGTAAATATCTGAAGAAGTCCTTGCAAAATAGGACCAATCATTTATGAATTAAAGGAAAGTGTTTGAAACTATGAAGCAATAGGAATTAATATATCCTGTAATTCTTCGAGATAGTTCACTATTTATCATGGTTGGAACTAAGTTTCCCATTCCTAGATTATCAATTTTCATTCATGTTCTAATCTATATTACTAAAATCTTTTATTTCTGTGTCTGTTTGTCTGTCTGGCACAATTGTTGTGATTTGTGAAAATAGAAATAATTTCTACAAGTTCGCTACGGGAATCAAACCTCCAAACTTCTGATCCGAAGTTAGACATTTATCCATTAGGCCATGGGTACTACATTCTAATCCCTATAAAAAATACAAATATGTCATAGATGCACTCGCTGGTTCTAAAAGCGGTCGTGGGTTAGGAGAATCCACTTTTATCAGGTTGCTAGTTGTCTTTTAATATTTAATATTTCAGTTATTTGATGCTTTCTTTATTTTTTTAGAAACATTGATCCAATTGACAAGCAATCGATTAAAAGCTACCAAAGAAGCAACTTTTGAATTTCGTAACGCTGCTCCTGGTTAAGCTTTCAAAACAGCTGACTGTTTAGCAAAAGTAATGTCCTAGTTCTTTGAGCCAAACTTCAGTCTTTTCGGAACAAAGTGTTAGGCCCTCATTTTTAATGTCATTGTGCTATTGTTAATTGCATAAATTTTTTGTAAAATTCATCAAGTGAAATTTTCTGACCGTAACAGCTGATGCTATCAGCAGTAAAATAAATAAATAAATTGTACCTTTCACTATATTGTGTATTTCTGGCAGTACCTTATCATTGCTTTTACGTTGTACCACGACATTTTCAGCTCAAAAGCACACTTTACTACTACCAAACCACTCCCAAACGTGATTTGGTATGGTAACACTAAGAGGCCATGTGAATACTGAATATTTCACATCATTACATTTTTAAAAAATGGGAAAGGCTACTTTAGGGTTTTTTTTTTTTTTTTTTCTGAAGGATATGTGTGGGTTTCAGCAACAGTTCTCTCTACTTGGCATCTTACCCTTGCCTAGTAGGAGCTACCCTCTACTTATTTTTTAAAATCTGGGATGTCAACTATTAGACCTGCCTGACTCTTTCAGACAATTACTTTAATATGAACTGTTCAATGAAGTGGTGATTGCCGGCATTCTGGTCTCTAAAACTTAGAAAACTAAGAACTTAAATTATGAATAAAAATAGGCTCAACTCTGGTCATTTAAGAACTAGAACCTCTATCTAACCTCAGCTATGTTGTGGAAATGTTTTATACCTATTAACAGGCACTTCTGCTCCTGTTAAAGTATTCTCATTGATGAACAGTGTTTGGTCTCAGAAAAGAAGTTGAATGTCTCAATCATCAGTGAAAGCCAGAATATACTGCAAACTGAACATAGAACTAAGTTGCACGTAGTTTTATGAAAAAATAAAGAACAACAGACCATTATTATAGAAAGATTGCATTAATCAAAGATATGAATGGTTTCAATCAGAGAATTAGCATATTTTCTACAGTAAATTATAGAATTATTTTTTTCTCCTGCAGTACATTACGAGAAGTGTATTTCTCTACTACTTCCTTTCTACACTTTTAAATGTGTATTTTCATTTTAGTATTTAACTGAGCTTACACTCATTCATTTGTTAATTAAAATAAAAAAAATTAAATCTTGTAGAAAAAATGGTATAAATGTAGATTATTATTATTATTATTATATAGAAACAATGGTTTTGAATGCAAGGTTGGTACTTATAACCTCCAAGTTTTATTAAAATCAAAATTTAGAGTCAGTAAGCATGTGTTGATTTAACGTAAATCGATTCCTATTTTTATTTTTTTTTATTAATTTTTGTTTACAAAGAACAGTTATTTAAAAAAAGAAAAATTACTAATTTTTAGGGTACTGAGTTGCATCTAGACAATATCTTATGACCTTAATTTTTCTTTTTTCTTTTTAGTCTGAAAAATTCCAGACCGTAATTGAGAAAATGAGAGCTATAACTGGAGTTTCCGCAACCCAGTTAATTTTGAACTTGAATGATAATATTATTAGAGGAAATGATACTCCAGCTAGTATTGGACTACATATTTCAGATATAATTGGTAAGAATATTTTTTTTCTTTCTAATTGACGTTTTTTGCTAGTTAGTTTTTATATAAAAAGTTGGAATAGATGCCAACACAATCTTTACATACATAAAAACATTAGTTTATCTAAACGGATGTGGCAAAGAAACTATTACTAAAATCATTGCTCGTCATTCAAGTGTAAAAAAAAAAAAGTTAAATTAAAGGTCCTGATCATTAGTTGAAAAAAACGAATGAAACTAGTCGCGCTAGTAATTTTATAATGTTTTAATTTCAACCTTTAATTTATAATCTTAATTGGTATATCCGTTGAGAAATTTTTAAATATCGTGACTTGCGACACACTTAAGTTTTTATTATTAAAAAGTTAAATCGTCTGTAGTTTCATATTTGGCATTATCTAAGTGTTATAAATGAAGAACCAATACTTATATGGATTCTTCTTCTTTTTTTTCTTCAGACAAGTTACTTAAATGACATCCCCTATCCCTCTACTGAACTATATCTATTCTAAAATTCATGACCTGTGTTTGGTAGAAGCAATTTCAAATTTATTATAGCAAATACATGGCTAGCAAAACACTGGGCATTGGGTAGACTCGGTCACTGTTAAAATCACTTCTGAAAATTTGCAAAATAAATATACAAGGTGTTTCCAAACTTGTTACAGAAGAATATGGTAGATAGAGGGTATGCAAACAAACAGTTTCATTAAGTAATGTGCATCCGGTCTTCCACCAATATGGCCATGTGCAGGACAGTGTGATTGTGTTATGGCTGGTAGCAATATTCACACGGGATGATGGTTTTAACACAACCAGCACATTTGGGCAGAGGAAAATCCCCATTTCATTGCAGTTTGGCATCATAAACGACATACTCATTGGTCCACAAATCTTACCAAATTGCTTAGCGGGGAATTTGTACCGGGACTTCTGAAAAACACCTTGCCAGTTCTGTTGGAAGAAATATCGCTCGCTATATGCACCTGAATGGGGTTCCAGAATGACAGAGCACCTGAGACTCCGGTCTTGTGGCACGATGACTCCTGATGGAAACATTTGGTGAAAGATGGATCGTTAATTGATGTCCCGTCCCATTGCCTCCATGATCGCTAGATCTTAATCCTCTTAGAAGAAGAAAATTAACTTCTTCTGTTGGGGCTGTGTAAAGAGCCTCGTGTACTCCACACCTGTCAATACCATCAATGAATTGTCAAATCCTGAAATACCATCCATACTACACCTGGTATTTTTGGACGAGTGCTGCAGTCAATGCTCTGGCAGTGATAATTGTATAGAATATGAGGGGCATCACTTTGAACGTCTTCTCTAGTGAACAACAATCCAAATAGGCAGGTGGCAGTGGCCCTTCCATCAATGATTTGTTTACCAGCCACAACATTAAAATGACTAGCGCCATATCGATGCAAGACTGTACACACATTACTTAAAGAAAACTGTTTGTTTTCATACCTTCTATCTACCGTATTCTTCTGTAACATAAGTTCTGAAACACCATGTGTATACTTGTTAAGATTGAAGGTAGCCTATTTAAAATTGACTAATGCTACAATGCTGTAGAATAATTAGAAATTACTAATTTTTGTTTCGGTTTAAGAACTAATGGTGCTTTTTTTATGGCTTTTTCCAAGTTTTTAAAAACAAATAATTGTTATAAAATGTACAGTATTAAGTGTCGAAAGTATGATTGTGCACTTCTACATGGATTTCTATGTTGGTATGTAAACAATCAGTTTGTCCAGTTAGTGTATGATGAAGTATATTAAAGGGACTAATGCTACGATCCTGTAGCATTATTAGAAATTACAAATTTATATTTCGGTTTCAGAACTAATGGCACTTTTGTTTTGATCTTTCTTACGGCTTTTTCCAAGTTTCTAAAAACAAATCATTGTTATAAAATTACAGTTTTAAGTGTTGAAAATATGATTGTGCATTTCTTAATAGTTTTCTATGTCAGCTTGCAAAATTTCATATTTCTAGCTACTGTAGATTTTGAATAAAACAGTTCACAAAATGTGATCTAGTTGGGAATGGAGGGACTCACTTCGTTTGTCTAAATTAAAAATAAAGAAAAGTAGTTTATTGTTCTTTTGTTGATTAATATGCAAAGTAAACATTCAAGATTCTTTTTAATTGGTTGTAAAACAATAATTGAAAGCTTTGAATTGGGACAATAATTTTGGTCCTGCACATCTCGGTGTAATTGTCTACACATGTTAAAAAACCACCATGGATTGCTCCTCTTCCATAGAATAGCTTCCAGGGGTCCTGAACACCCACCCATTTGTTTGACCTAGGAAATAGGAGTTTGGTAGTTTATTAAATTCTGTTTATTTGTTTGCAGTTAAAATAAACTGCCTTGGTCTCTGCTTCTGATAAATAGAGGAGGTCTCTGGGTGACCCCTTGTGATCAATCAGCTGATTACTCCTTGCTAGTTTGGTAATAGTTTTTAGCTAGTGTCAGCCATGTTGTCTGGGAGAGTATGGGATTAGCTTAATTTTTCTTTACTGTTTGCGTATAGTTTTTTTTTTTTTTTTTTTTATATATAGCCCTAGTAGAGCCTTAAAAGTTTTGGCAGTCATGACATCCCATGTTGGGTGGAAAGCACATACTCAACATTTCTTCTGGAGTTGGATCCCATTCCAGATGTTGAGCTTGCATTGTAAACTAACCACCATCTATTTTAGTAATTCTTCGTTCTGTTGACAGATAAGCATCTTACAAAATTCTTCTTCCTTGATAGTCAGTGCTTTACAAGGTGTCACTTCTGCAATAAAATCTATAAAAAAGCTGAGATTGATGATTTACTTCTCAGAATCTAATCTGCTCTGCCAGCTGAGCAACTCCTGAACTTAAAGAACCTTTGTGATGTACCTGTTTTTGCATACAAGCACAGAACCTTGAATTCATCAAAAGGAATTATTATCGAGACGATTTAGATGGTTTAATGAAGAACTTCTAGAGGACTTTTCTTCTCTGGGTGTGACTGTTATAACACAAATACACATTCATTGCAACAATTAAAAAGTTCCAATCCAAACCATGATTCTCACTTTTGATTCTTCAGCACTGTCAACCTCTGTCAAAGCTGTTTACCTTCACTAATAAATATATATATATACACACACACACACACACACACACACACACAATCTCCTGTTTCAACTGTCAGTGCTATAGTCATGGGTCTGCAAAATGTAGAGATCACCTGTTCCTGAGTAGAGAATTTATTAAGAATAGGCAACCTGTGAGGAGATTTATGTTTTCTCACAGAACAAAAATCTGCTCACAGGTTGCCTAAGATGTGCATTAATTGCTTCAGAGATCATTCTTCCTATTCTTGTTCTTGGCCTTGGAAGAAAGAAAGAGATCCAGCCCACCACAATGAAGTATTCTGTTTCATATCCCCAAGGCTCTGAAAAGGATTATTGCAGTCAGCAATGAAGACCTTCTGGTCAGTTAAGTACAAGGAGATATCTTCAATCAAAATGACATCACTTGTCCTCCTTAGAAGTCCTTCTCTGCTGATGTTAAAGCCCTCCCAACTCCTACTACAAAGTTGGAAGTTGTTACTTCACAATCAGCTGTATTGCCTTTGCCAATGTCTTCAGGTCCAGATGGGCTAAACTTTTCACAGAAGAGACCTTCATTGCCTCAATAAACTTTTTCCACGATCTCATTCACATTCACCTTCTTGTATCCATCAATATTCTCGACAACCAATATTTAAAGATGGCTGGCATCGGCCGCGACTGAAACAGACTCCTGTGATTTTGACGATGAAATAGCTGTATTTATTCTCATTAAATATTCCGAAAATAATGTTGAATAAGTTTACTTACTGTGAAGATTCTTATCGGAACATATCGTATTGACAATAAAAAAATTCTGTCCACGTATATTGTTTCTTCTTCATGGAGGCTGCCATTTTGGAGCATACTGCGCCTATGCACAGAAATCCGAAAGTGACGTTCATTGTTGTTTACCAATCGCAGCCACTTTTATAAACGCATTTCGATGTTTAGCGAATATCAGTAAATGACTTGCGATCGCTTCCATAACTAATGACTGCTTCGTTTCCTGGTTGGTGCACTTGGCCATTAGACAATTACCTGGTTATTTAACCCTCCCTCTTTTTGGACAACTGCACAGTGAATACATGCGACATTGAAAGGAAAAAGCTTTAAAAATTATTATTTTATTACAGGTAAAAATAAAATTATTATTTTATCACACATAAACACAAATTTATTAAGAATAAAATAAAACAAAAATAAAGTAAGAACACTGTAGACAATCTGATATATATCTAGACAACCCAGGTCAATCATTTACTCCCTAAATAAGTTTCCAATAGTCGAGACCTAGCTAAATCACTTTCTCGCACTTGAAAACGGTAGATTTACCCCATTTCATCAAAATCCTGAGGCCCGTTTCCAAGATAAAATTTACAAGAATTGCTCACTTTGTAGTATTTGATATATTCAAATTGCAGGGGTTATGTTTCAATTTGCATGATGTCCAAGTCCTTCTTCACACCTACTTGCCTGAACACTTTGCCTTCAGGAAACTTTCATTATGGGAACCAATTCTAACAACTTGATACACAGTGCTGAGCAAACAATATGATGATAGAGGAGGGAGAGGTGATGAAAAAATGGAATTTGCTTTTGAGAAAAGAAATAGAAAAACAACAGTGACAAAAATTTCCTTACTATTTTAAATAAAAATAATAGATTAAATAAAGATGAATTTTAATAAAAATAAAATTAAGCATAAAAAAAATCTTAATTTTATGCTTGGCATATAATAGTCTTTCTTTTCCCTGCAATTTTAAATAAAAGTAATACAGTAGAGTCCCGAAAACTCTGCCTAATGTGGACCAAAGGGTGGCAGAGTTTGTGAAACTGTCGGGTTATCGAGAAAGGTGTTAAAAAAAAAAAGTAGCAGTACGATTTTTTTTCGTCATAAAATACTTTTGTTGCTTGAGAATACAACAGTTTACAAAGAATGCTATAACTCAACTTAAACTGTCCAAATAAACTTAAGAAAATATCTAATACATGAACTGTATATAAATGTAACTTACGAATACTATATTTAAATTTACCCTTAAATTTGATGTAAAATTATTTTATGAAGGCATAGAGCCTTTACTAATGAAAATTAATGAATACAGTAATTTACCTGTAGGACAGACTTCAGAAAATTACTTTATAAGGCATAAAGCTTTCTCTAATGAAAATTAACTAGCCTACTTTTAAGAAATTGGCTACTTTTTTTTTAAAGAAATGCGTAATGTCCTATTGTTTTCCGCACTGCACTCTGCGTCTTGATGCTTCATTACGAAGACGACAAACGAATAGTAAGTCTATTACCTAAGACGCACCTTGTTGTTCAAAATAGTGAAGAGCGGTTTCTACCGCCTTTAGTCCCTCACAATGTGATATTTTAGGGTCTTGAACGGTGGAGTCCTCAACGTCTTCATCATTTTCATGAATTTCTTCATTAACTGTGACAGCAGCAATAATTTCTGCATCGGACATAATGTCTTGCTCGGTATCATTCTAGAACCACTGTTTGACTTCATTTTCATTGGCTTCTTCACATCCAGGAACTTTTTTCACGAGATCAATTAAGTTCACATTTTCTTCATCATGATGTTCAACGAACTCATTCCCCTCTTGATCAAGGAGTTTTCTCCAGGAACGAACTAGTGTTAGTAGCACTAACTTGTTCAAGGAGTCTGCCACCCATCCAACAACATCCAGTAGGTCAATTTTCTTTAACTTCTGGATAAGATATTGACCATCATCGTTTGCAGAAAGAAGGGAGGATAACAGTTGCTCCTATATCTTCTCTTGAGACTAACCAAAACTCCTTGGTCCATGGGCTGGCATAACACTGTGACATTGGTGGTAAAAACATTGCTCGTATGTCCCCATTTTTTAACTCAACGTCTGGATGCGAAGACGTGTTGTCCAAAATCGAATTGCCTTCCTTGGCAGATTTTTAGATTTTAAAAACTGCTCAACCGATAGAACAAATACTTCATGAAACCATTCTTTGAAAATTGCATCGCTCATCCAGGCATTTGACTGGTTTCGTTACCAAACTGAAAGTTTATCCATTTCACTGTGCTTAAATGCACATTGTTTCTTTGATTTTCCAATGAGACCAAGTTTTAATTTGTGGTCACCTGATGCATTACTGCATGCTAGGATAGTTACTCTCTCCTTGCTTCTTTTAAAACCAGGGGCTGACTGTTCTTCCTTGAAGGCAAGAATTTTAGCTGGTAACAGTTTATAATTTAACCCTGTTTCATCACAATTGTACAATTGATCTCCGGTCAAACCTTCAACTTCGATAAATTTTTGAAACTTTTCCTTAAACTGAGATACACCCTCCGTGTCACCAGATAGTTTTTCCCCACAAATACTAAATTGTTGGACTCCATAGCATTTTTTCCAGCAATCAAGCCATCCAGTGCTGACGACAAATTTAGGATCGTTGTCTTTTTTTAATTCTTTATAAAATTTCAAGGCCTTCTCTTGCAAGATTGGCCCACTAATTGGCGTGCCCTTCTCTTGTTTGGCGAAACCAAATGTAAAGTGCTTCATTTACCTCATTAAACTCACTTTCCTTCATACTTTTCCTTTCTTTCAATGTTTCTGTGCAAATTTCCGTCCACTTCTTCTTCCAGTCTCCAATCGTACTTTAGCCACTGCACTGACACTTTCTCCCTTATCCAATCTCTTTAATGCGCCCAACTTTTGCTCCATAGACAAGTTAACTTGTTTTCTTTCAATGGAAGATGCCATTCACAGAGTACTGTAAAGCACACAAAAACTTTGAAACAGCTCTGAACAATATTCACTCACATCGGCTTAAGCAAAGCTGTTAAGAAATTGACTAACCCTGGCAAAGGCTGCAGGTAGACTGAGCGTCTGAGCTCGCACCGGCGCCAGTCATGGGGTGGATGAGTGTGATGCGAGACAAAGGAATGCAGGAGCAGGGGTAAGCGTGCACACGGGCAATGACCTTGAATGGGGCTCCGGGCGGGGTTTTTCTGCCGTGCCAGGAGGTGGCCGAGTTATCCAGACTGCAGGCTTATTGAGTGCTGAGTTTTCGGGACACTCCTGTATTAGATTATTTTTGAAAATTATAGCTTTTTGCCAGGCTTGGTAATTTTATTTCTTTATTTAGTGGGAAATAAAAGCTACGATTAAAAAAAAAAATATGAATTTCTTTTTCCTTAAAAAAAAAAATTCATTTTAATGAAGTGAAACCAAATACTAGTGCATTGATCAACTGTTGTGTGATCAAGTCTGTCAATAAAAGCATTGATATTGACTTAGGGTGACTGAGGTGTAGATTAAGGCTGCATTATTTATGATTCCGCTTGACTGTTAGCCCTGCGTTTTCACTTCGTAAATATATCAAAGCAGAAACCTCCTCATCAGTCTTTCAGTCTCTGTACCATGAATATTTGTCAAGCTGCTTAGTTTACAACCTTTTATACAGATGGATCTAAAGGGAGAGCCATACAGATCAGCTTTCTACACTCAGAATTTCAATAATACCATTAATCTTCCTTGTCAATTTTCAGTCTTTATAACAGAACTCTAATCCTTATTATGGCTTTAAAATACATACATTGATTCATGTTTATTTGGCCGATTTAGATCATGTCATAGACTTGACAGAACCCTTTTCTCCACCACTGGTTGTGTTCAGTGGGGTACCCCTGCATTACAGTTTCCATTGAAGAAGGCTACATTCGAGGGGGGATATGGCTTCGCTCCTCTTTCCAAGCTTTCCAAAGCCCTTCTACTGTTTTCGGTCATCGTGTTCCCAGAGCCCGTTCAAGTAATCCGAACTCACAGAATTCCATTGGAGATGCATCGGGGATTTTACAGGAATCATACTGAATAGGATTGCTCGTATTCCAGTTTCAGTTGCCATATTGGCCATGTACAGCTGGGTTGCTCTATCTGTATCTTTGCCTGATGAATGCACACTTATCTTTTGTTGCTGCCGTACAATGCGGGAATATCGTCACGTTACAAGAGTTCCAGGACATGCTTTCAGTAAAAGGTAATAATTAATCTTGTCCTTTGCAGGTACCTTCCTCAACGGCAACTTTCCTCTCTAACTCTAACCTGCAACAATCATGAATCCTATCGAAAAGTTTTCTTTGCATTCGTGGTACAAATCGAATCGTCCTTTGGCATCAAAAGGGCGATAAAATATTGCCCTTGACTTTTTGGTATCACTAAGATAGATCCATGCCTCGTCCAAAGTAGTGTGACGTACTTCCATTTTTCTCCCGATAAGTGGTGCTCGTAAAGCTTTTGGCTTTGGTCTTCAGCAAAGTGTCGGGGAAGTAGGCAATGAATGCGAGCTTTATAATGCTTTTCTAATTGCAGATCACGCCTAATTATCTGTGCAATCGTTGGCTCAGAAACTCTTACAGCCTGGTCAACCACCTTTTGTGTGCTAGGGTTCTCGCTGACCATCATAGTCTTCAATTTCTTAATGTTAGAAGTTGCTGCCGGTAATGGGTGTTGTTTTCGGGCCTGTGGAATACCCCAATCTTGGCTGATGGGCTTTGTATGACTTTCTGCTATTACCCGGTTGGCGGTGGACTTGCAAAAATGAAAATTTCGGCATTTGCACATGTTCACAATTTTTGAAGCAGCATATTTAGCATCGGAAAGGGCAACAATGTACCCCTCCCACCAATTTGGGATTTTTGGCAGCATATGTAGATAATCAACTACAGGCTTATGACCTCTGATTCGAATGCAACAATACTGCATCACATGCACGTGCGAGATAGCTGTGCCCTTGAAATCGACCGAATAAACCATAGGTATCACGAAGTTGTACTAGATAGTTCAGATAATATATTATCACGAGCTAATAAAACGAAAAGTGTTATCATACACTATGTAGTGCCATTACAAAATCCTATAAATAATGCTGCGGGGTAGTTGCAGAATGCATACTGGTTTAGCAAAGTGTAAATGATAATGAGATATAGCTGGAGTAAAATTTTAAAATGATTTATTACGATGGTCATTGAATAAATCATTCAGATAAATCTCTACAATGGTACTGTTCACAAAGCTATGAACTTCCATATAATTCACAAAGTACAGTTTCACCTTAATGTTCAATACTATAAACACATTAACTGACTTATCACTATTGTGTGATATCTTTATTCCTTCTAATCGGAAATAACTAACTAATTGCATTAGCACACTTCCACAATTTAATTGCACTGGTATACTGTAACACTAACTATAATAAAATGCTTTTTGCATTAACTCACTAATCATGTGCACGTCAGAGCACTTTTATTCTACGTATCACTATCTACTCTACTAATGTTTATTTCACTTGTATGATTATTAATAATTAATTAATTCACTAATGGCAATTATACTTTCTATCTAGTATGATATCTTGCATTAATTACTTTCGAGTGATTGCATAATGATAATAGCCTAACTAATTCACCTTATGTGATTAACTACTTGAGGTATTATCGCTTAGTTCACGGTCATCACAAAAGTACTTGAAATTCACTGCTAGTTGACACTGCGCGTTGACGAACACTTTTCCCATCCAAAAATTAATAATTAACAGTACTTACAATAAGTTGACTGCGGTGGCTTATTTACCCATGTGGAAAATTCGTCCAGTAGTAATCAGGTATCCACTGCCAGTCTTCATTCAATGTTGAATCCGCAATCCATTCCTTCCTTTGGAACTGCCGCTTCCTAACACTGTCAGCTGAATCGTCCTCCCTCCGTCCAAATGGAACAGGTCGGCTTGCGTCTAATTACGGCTTTCTATCATTGACGTTTGTCGAATCTCTTTGCTTCGATGGGAATAATTAAAGAAGTAATTTCTTCCTTTAAACTGAATAAATAGTTCTAAACTTCTCACTCGATAAATTGGAATCTTTCCAATTATAAATCCTTATTCGGGTCAGGTCTGAGCTCACTATTCAACGGGTAGGTAATACTTGCTTCCTACTGCGAAGTCTCCAATTCACTCTTCGGATTCGTTGGAATATTTCACGTTGTGAAATCAGAATAAATAATTGCACAAAAGTTCTCTTTTGTCTTCTCAAATAAATTATATTTATTTTTCCTACTTGACTCTTCTATTTATAGTTCCACTAGTTCTCTCTTCAATAAATGTCCAATGGGATTAATCCTAACCGTTCTATTCTCCGGTTTAATCTTGAACTAATTCTTCACACGGAATTCGTCTTTTCCGTGACTGACTAACCTTTTAATTACGAAGGCATATTAATTAGCTTAACAGTTCTATACTGTTGTAACCCTGGACTCTATTATTCTCGAACTGTCCTAAACTGTTCTCGTCTGACCCTTCAAGTTCGCTCGACTGATCGACTGATCTCCCCTCGTCATCTGCTCTAATGGAATTGAACGTCACCTCTCTTAAAACGTTATTCTCGTCACGTCAATCCACTCATTTAAAATATTCAAATTTTATTACGTTGTTTCACTTACAACGTTCAGAGAAAGAAAAAAAATTCTTTTCAAGCATTTTTTAATTTAATTATATTTCTTTCAATAATTAAACTTTTAAATCCTACTACAAGTTCGCAACAAATAATATAAATAAATGAATGTATCTTTCTTTCTTTGTCCTTTATACACTCCTAGGCCCTTTGACCTATCTAGACCAAACTTTGCAGAATTACTCTTTAGGACACTGGGAAAAGATAGGCTACCTTAAAACCTGGACCCCCCCCCCAAAAGGGTTGAAAAGGAGCAAAATCCCTGAAATAGCCAAATATCCACCTGGTGGTGACAATGAGAACTACACAAATATTGTGTAAAGTGAAAAATTCGCTCTCCTATGGGAGGCAGGGACACTTGGGTGGGGTGAAGCCGACACAAGGGCCTAAGTGTCCCACACCCGACTGACACCGGGACCTTATATTTAGGGTCCCATCGACACCAGGACTTTGTTTGGGACCCCTTCTCGGGCCCCCCAAGTCAATTGCAAAAAGGGAAAAATTCCCTCTCCTATGAGGGGCAGGAACACCACACTTGGGTGGGGGATGGCGACACAAGGGCCTAAGTATCCCACACCCGATCGACACGGGACCTTATATTTAGGGCCCTTTCTCGGGCCCCCCAAGTCAATTGCAAAAAGGGAAAAAAATTCGCTCTCCTATGGGGGGATGGCGACACAAGGGCCTAAGTGTCCCACCCCTGATCGACACCGGGACCTTATATTTAGGGCCCCTACTCGGGCCCCCCAAGTCAATTGGATCAATTGCAAAAAGGAAAAATTCGCTGTCCTCTTGGGGGCAGAGACACCACAATTGGGTGGGTGGAAAGCAGCACAAGGGCCGAAGTGTCCCACACCCGATCGACACCGGGACCTTATATTTAGGGCCCCTTCTCGGGTCCCCCAAGTCAATCGCAAAAAGGGAAAAAATTTGCTCTCCTATGGGGGGCAGGGACACCACACTTGGGTAGGGGGATGTTGACACAAGAGCCTAAGTGTCCCGACACCGGGACTTTATATTTACGGCCCCTTCTCACCGAGCCCTTTCTTTCTTTGAGTGGCGTTGCAACGCATGCCATGTACATATATACATACAAGGTGGGCAAAATACAAGGTGTTTTCTGGTGTTCGAACTCTTTTCGGGTAGTTATGGTATTTATTCGTTACAGAGCCCGTTTCCTGCCATTTTGCCATTATTTTTTGCATTGTAGACTGTTGGAGGTTTAGCCAAAACATGTCCAGCCTTAAACACTTGCGCAAACAGTTCCGCACAGGTTTTCCACAACTCGTGCTTCGCATAACACTCGATAATAAACACGCACTGTTTTATCGTGAGCACCATTCTGTGTTGCTTTCAACTGGTCACTAAACACCTCTGCTCCTCTCACTCATTAACACGTAATGACACCGACGTACTCAGGACAGAACATGTGGGAGATACGCATGTGCCGACATGTGACGGCAACGATTGGTGCATCGCAATTATGGTTTCCAGCATTTTCTGTTCATTAACAAGGGTCAGTCCTATTGTCAATATTTGAAATATATCTATACATTTTTTTTCCGGGCCGCTTTTATTTTGCACACCCTCTACAGGGTGGGCGGAATGTAACTAGGTATCGAAATGATCTTATATCTTTTATGTTTATAGAATTATTTACTTGAAATTTATACAGCATGTACACAGATGTATGGGAATGTGATTGCCTACCGGTACCTTAAAATTCGATGTAGGCACCTGTGGCGTTGACCAATGACCTCAAACGACCTGGAATGGAATCCACAGATTTCTGGAGGAAGTTGTGTGGGATGTGGGCAAGAACTTCCCGAATCCATGCTTCCAATTCGTCCGGTACACCTCGTCCTTTGTCCAGCCCCATAAAAAAAAGGTCACAGGGTGTCAGGTCTTGACTTCTTGCAGGCCATTCATGAGGTCCCCTTCTCCCCAACCAACATCCCGGAAACTTCTCATCCAACCAGTTACGGACGACATTCGCAAAGTGAGGTGGTGCACCATCTTGCATGAAGATAATGTCGTCAGTATTTTCCCATTCAGATACCGTGGGCCAAACGTAATCCTGAAGCATTTCAAGGTATTGTTCTGCGTTCATTGTGTCACGCAGGAGATATGGACCGAAGACATTTGTAGCCATTATTCCACACCACACAGTCACTTTTGGTCGAGACTGCATCTTCTCCACCGTAACTCCAGGATCCTGTGCCGCCCAGTAATGGCAATTGGGCCGATTGACGAAACCTCCCACATGGAAAACGGCCTCGTCACTCCAGAGGATGTTGTCGAACAATTGAGGCCAATCTTCATGCCAACCCAACCCAACCTGACACCCTGTGACTTTTTTTTATGGGGCTGGGCAAAGGACGAGGTGTACCGGACGAAACCTCGCACATTGGACGAATTGGAAGCACGGATTCGGGAAGTTCTTGCCAACATCCCACACAACTTCCTCCAGAAATCTGTGTATTCCATTCCAGGTCGTTTGAGATCATTCGTCAACGCCACAGGTGCCTACATCGAATTTTAAGGTAGGCAATCACATTCCCATATATCTGTGTACCTGCTGTATAAATTTCAAGTAAATAACTCTATAAACATAAAAGATATAAGATCATTTCGATACCTAGTTACAGTCCGCCCACCCTGTATATTAAGATGACCAGACATCCCGATTTTTAACAATTTGTCCCGCAGCGTTTTAAAAAAGTCCCGATTTTTTTTTTTTTTTTGGTTATTGAATTCCTTTTTTTTTTCTTGGTTGTTGAACTGGAGATTGGAGATGGGAAGAAGAAATGTTGTTTGTCAATATGAAATGCTGAAGAGAGAAATGATGACTTGGCCTGAACTTGTGATGGCAAAGTGCTGAGAGAGAAAGGAAACCCACATTAATGGCGATCATGAGAGCCTATAAAAAAATATGGGTCTCGCCTTTAAGATTATTCAAGATTAAAACATATGGTGAAAGAGGATAACAGAATTAATTTTTCAACTTTGGTAAACCTTGAATATTATTTTAGGTAAACCTAGAATATTATTTTTTTTCTGTTAGTCTTCTGTTTTCTGGGCCATGATCTATTTGTTTACATAAGCCTGTTTCACTGACTGATATCAGAATATGAGCTGTCCATATGAAGCGATTGTGTTATGCATATAATATTCTTGAGTTACTAAATATGCATATGAGTTGATTTTAGGGAGACATAACACTTAAAACTAACAATTAGAATAAAAATCCTGTAAATTTTTTTCAGTTGATAAACTGATGTTCAAACAAATCTAATTGATTCTATTAATGAATTTACCTTGATAATATATTGAAAGACACATTGTAGGTAACTAACACAGTAGCAGAGCATCTTAGGATATAAATGATTAATTCAATAATATTATTTACCATTTGAACATGCACTTTTGAAAGTCTGACAATGACAATATTTCCAGAAGGAATGCATCTAATTTCCAATAAACAATATTTAAAGCATTTCAACCTACCTCATATTTACGGCTTCAGCATTAATTTGTGATTCAGTCAATAATATCCGTACAGTTGCTAAATTTCCTTTTTGTACGGCTAAATGCAATGCTAAAAGTTTGATTTAAAAAGAAAGGAAAACATTCATCATTTTTAAGAATTTGTAATTTAATTTCTTAATTTGAAATGAAAAATAACAAAATTCTCTCCCTTTCATTGAAACTAAAAGAAACATTAAGTATAATAAGGATTTTTTTATTCTTTTTAATTGACAAATAGTAACGTAATACCGTTATTTGCAGTTAATTGATTTTTCTGCATTTGTTCTGCATAAAAATAACAAAAAAGTTTATTGCACAGTGGAACATTTATTATTACAGTCAATATTGCAGTTTGGTTAGCGTAACCATAATATTTTGACAGGGTAATTCATGTTTGTTGCAGTTAAAGCAGCTTAATTATGAGGCCATTTAATTTAGAATTATCAAACACATGGTCCTGCTCATAATGATTATGGATTCACAACTTAAAAAGTCCAAAAATCTATTTTTACTGATTCTGCTTTAATTTTGCTGGAATTCTCTTCCCTACTCCCCATTATGACTGCCCCTCACTTATTCAAAAGAAAATATGAATAAACTTTTATAAAACTTTAGTAAGCATTTAAGTTACCACCTTGACACTTAATTTCAGCCACTATTATTAAGGTCAGTGCGGTTAAAAAAGATCCTCCCAGAATGCAAAGCAGCTTATAGATTGAGCTTTCCTGGCTTTTCATAATTATTGAAATGGAAGATAAAATGGCGGTCGCGTGTCCACAATCAACATTTCGACAGGGAAGAGTTAACAACAGTCAAGTTAGGGAAATTATTCTTAAAGTTGCTCTTCGATTTCTAGAAGATGTATCGCCCAACAACGATTTGAAAAGTAAAAAGGATGCGTTGAAGGTCACTGCAGAATATACTGGAGTGAGTTTGTCTACGGTGAAGAGAATTGTACAGTCGCCATTGCTGCTGACGCCAGGGAAAAAAAGGCCTCGTTTGGCTCCAAAGAGTTCGCCTGATTATTTTGATTGTTACGTCATTCGTCAAATTGTTGCTGATATGCATATCAAGAAGGAATTGCCGACATTGAGGACGATTGTCGCCGAAGCTAGGAAACGCATTCAATTTACAGGTCAGTCAACAAGTATGCGTGTGATTCTGAGAAAATTAGGATTTCGTTTCAAAAAAGTCAATCACTGATCTGTTTTGCTTGAACGAAGTTTTATCGTTGCTGCCTGCTGCCTTTACTTGCGTTCAATTAGGCGTATGCGAAACGAAAAACGTCACATTGTTTTCCTGGACGAGACTTGGGTGAACGAATGTCATTCTGTGAAAAATGTGAAAATCCCATTATCAAAAGCCCGTTTAAGGGCTACCAAATACTATGAAAGAGCACATTCAATTTTCTTGAAATTCAACTGTTTATTTGTTAATTTTGAAAATTTCCCCTGATTTCAATGAATTATTTACAAATAAAATAAAGTATTTCTCCCACCCCCAAACAAACAATTAAACAGTAAAACACAAACATGTAACCACTGTAACACAACTGAGTTTCCGTACAAATAAAAAATAAAAAATTATTGTTTGTTTTTTTTGTTTTAACAAAATTAATAAAAATTAGACTAATAACGTAGTGGTTAAAACAGCAAATTTCAATACCCCTTGAAATATTTTCTATCATTGTAAAAACAAACATTTCAGTGAATCTCCATGATCAAATAAATTTCTCATTTCAGTGTATTGATTTTAAAGTATGCTATTTGGGTTTTTTTTTTAAGAAAATGAATTTTTTTGATGAGAACTTGACTCATAAATCATTTTCATTACAGAAATGTTCAGAAATTCAATTAACGTGCGTTATTTTTTTCAATTAACTTGTAAGGAACCGCACCAAAAAGAGATATGTATTAAATTAATATTTACTTGTTTGTGTGGGGGTGGGGGAATATTTTCTTTTATTAAAGCTATAGTAACATTCTAATTTTAGTAGTATATTCTGCAGTGACCTTCGACGCATGCTTTTTACTTTTCACATCGTTGTTGGGCGACCGCCATTTTTCTCTTCCATTTCAATGGAAAAAAAGCCAGGAAAGCTCAATCTATAAGCTGCGTTGCATTCTGGGAGGATCATTTTTAACCGCACCGACCGTAATACTTTTCAACTTTCAGTAAAAGTCTTTAACAGAATCTATTTTATCTTTTCATTATGATGCCCTATTTTTTTTATGTATGCACAAAACCACTGTTACAACTGCATGAATCCTGTTACCTAGTAACAATATGTTTGTCTTACAACCACATATTGCTCATTTGCTACAACAATGGCATAACTCTAAAAACATTTTCCAGAAAACGAGTTCGAAAGTTTCAAAAGCTAATGAAATGCAGTGATGCAATACTGATAAAACTCCCTCTCGTGTGGCAAATTTTAAAAGCTTAGGTATGTCATAAAAAGACCTTTTTTTTTTTCTTTTTTTCAAACTACTGGAAAATGATCATTTTTTATCATTGCTGCAGCAGATGAGCGATATGTTCAAAAGAATATGAAACAGCAGTATTGTTATTATCACTAAGCCCAATGTATGTTGTAGCAGTTTCGGTTTTCTTTCTTTCTTTCTTTTCTTTTTTCTTTTTGAGGGGTGGTGGTATCAATGGCATGTATAAATTCTTATCAAAATCATCGAAAAGTTGGGAATTCTTAAAAATCACACAGTTTTTTTGAAGCCCTGTTGCTGACACATGATGGGCAAGGAAAGAAGTTCATGATAAACATTTCAAATTTCTATTTAATTTGCACTAACTAGACCCCATGGATCTTCGGAAAACTTGCAAGGACTGACAAGTAATTTTAACTAAAAAAAACAAAGACAATGTACAATGTGAACTATATACAATGAAATATATGCCTTTAAAACCTGTTTAAGCCTGAATTAGAACTTTCAAATTCATCTGTACAAATAATTTAATCTTTCCAAACTTGACAATAGCCTTAATAGTTTTACTAACTATCCCAGTTAAGGGTCACTAATGGAAAATGAACATTTTCCAGGTTAAAACTTATTAAAAATTATTTAAATCAACAATGGGGTAGAATAGACTTGCAAATTTAGCAATGATTTCACTATAGCAAGATAAATGTGAAAAATTAAACATTAAAAAACTTATTTAAGACTTTGCTAATATGGAAGCATGGAAAGTTTTCTTGTTAAAATTATACGAATAAATGCAATTAAATATTTCTGTATTTCATTCGTTTAAACACATTTCTTTATCTGATTCGAACGCAACAATGCTGCGTCACGTGCGAGAGAGCACGCACCCTTGAAATCGACCGAATAAAAACGTAAATCAACCCTCTGTACTCAAAGAAGGTTATCGAAAATTCTGATAGGCACTCTGCAGAAACTGAGATCACACCCTGAAGGCCCACCATATTATTTTGTTCATTTTATTCTTATTACAGCATTTTAAATATAACATTATCCTACTCCTGTGAATTCTGGATTATGTTGGAAATATTGGCAATGAACTTACTGATTCTCTTGCCAAATCTGCTTAGATTCTTCAATTGCATCATATTCAATATTCTATAGTGACTATTGCTCAGTTGTTCGGCCCTGTTTGAAGCAAGAATGGAACAGATTGATCAAACTTCTGCTATTTGTTTCATATCTGTCAACTTCAGATGAAAAATAATCAGTAACAAATAGTTACTACCATGATGATGATGATGTAAACTGACACGTTTACTTATTGTCCATAACAAACTGCACAATTTTTACAACAAGAATAGCCACTTGAATGCGATACAAGGTGTGTTCAATGGAAAACCAGAATTATTTTTTTTCCAGGGTATTTATTGCAACCACTGAAATAATTAAATTATCACTTCAAAATAGCCCCCTTCTAGTTAAGTGCACTTATGGCAGCGCTTGAGAAGCGTTTAAATACTGCAGGAAAAGAATTCTATGGGATGGGTGCGCAGCTACTCGTGCACCGCTGACCGAACCTCATCGTCGTCCCTGAACTTCGTTCCGTTTAGCGCATCTTTCAGTTGACCGAAGACATGGAAATCCGAAGCACGAGGTCCGGTGAGTACAGAGGGTGTGGGATGGACTCGAACCACAGCTCCTCAGTAGTCAACACTGTTGCTGTAACAGTATGTGGCCTCTCATTGTCGTGGAGGAGATACACCCTCCATTAACAACCAGTGTCATTTCTGGCGAATAGCTGGCTTAAGATTTTCCCTCAGAAGGTTTGAGTAGGTCGCCTGGTCACAGTGCTTCCACTGTATTTGTAGTGCTCGAAAATCAGCCCCTTATGATCCCAAAAGAAATTCAACATGACTTAACCTGCAGATTGCTACACCTGAAACTTGTTCGATTTTCATGACAAGGTGTGTCACCACTCCAAGCTTATCGCTTTCATTCTGGTTCATAGAAGTGTACCCAGCTTTCATCCCCAGTGATGATACTCTGCAGAAATGCTTCACTATCAGCTTCTTATCGACGCAGAAGCTCCGGGCAAGCATTGGCACGTCTCTTTCATTTCTGGTGTCAGTCACTTGGGTACCCATCTTGCACACACTTTTCGGAACTTCAGCTCATCATGAATGATATGATGGGCTGATTCAACACTAATATCCAATAGTGATGCCACCTCCTTGACTGTGATGCACTTGTTTTCCCGTATCACATTCTCCACGGCACACTGTGCCCTTGTATATGTAGTACAATTTTATCAGTTCATATTTTCCTGCTTTTAATCAACATCGTTGTTTGTGCTTTTATCCTCTTTATCAATTGAACAAGCCTATCCATAACTCTACTTTCAAACAACAGTGATGTTTTATCTATCTTGTCTGTAAAATTTTATTTCGTTTGAACTTGGAATTGTCCTGTTTTATGTTTGTAGAGTTTTAGCTGCCCATTCTTGGCTCAGCTTAGCTGAAGATGATTTTGCACCATTAAAACCCAACAACCAACCAATCTTGTTCCAATATTAGACAAGGTAGTAAATAACTACAAATTCTTTATGAAACAAAATAAATGAAATGAAAGTATACTGTAAAATGCTTACAAAAACACACACACACATACATACAAACTTAGTTTGGGATCAACCTTATCTCCTATTTTGATTTTCTAGGTGGTTTTAATATAAAATATAACCATTTCTGTGACTTTTCTCAGTAGTAATACTGTAAAACAAGACTTAAATCCATTTTAGGAGTTTGTAACATTCTATTTTCTTATTTTTATATTCCAAGATACAAGCCAGTAAGAGCTTTTTATCTGTCATATATTTGGTAATATATGAATATTTAAAAAAAAAAGGATTAAAACATAAAAATAAACTGTAAAGCAAGCGATGGTAATCAAATAATTATACTTTTGGGCCTTGTGCTATTATTTTTGGAAGAGGGTGATTGGCATCTTGGTTAGTTATCTTAAGTAGTTTGTGCTCCTATTTTCTCATGTTTAATTTTTTTATTGATTTAATTAGAGATCAAACTGTTCAATTGAATTATTTTAAGTGCAGTGTTATTTAACAATGTATTTAGATTGTGAAGGTATAATAGAAGATGTTCCAGTTGGAAGTTCCAGTAAAGATTCCAACATGATTACTCTTAAGCTTCAGGCAGAGGGGAGGAGAACAGTAGAAATTATTACTGCCAATAAGGTAAGATTTGGAAATTAATTTTATAAAATGTACTTTAACATGCACTGCAACCGCCGTGGAATCGGAATCGAATATGAATATATATATATATTTATATATATACATACAGTGAAGTCTCACTTATACGAAACATTCAGTTATACAAAGAATTTCTAATTCCCCGGCGAAACCCCCATAGTCCTTATGTAATTCACTTATACGAATAATTTTTGGTTCCCCCTCATATTCGTATAAGTGAGACCACTGTATTATTATTATTATTACCTGCGAATAAGCCACGACGGACCAATGAGCTAGCCCAACCTGACAACGTCAGGACAAGGCTAGGAAGTCTGGTAGGGTGACGAGAATGCACCTCTCGTCGAGAAGAACCCTGAGAGAGTGAGTCCCAGGGAAGAACTGACGCAACACAGAAGAAGAAAGAAACAGCCAAGCCACTACAGGGATTCGAACCCATGTGCTGGCACATTGGCCACACGGCAGACCATTGTCTAGACCGCTCGGCCAAGCTGGCATGGCCAAAGATATATATACCAGGTCTACCGGCTTAAATCCGCTGTTTTTTAGATAACAAAAAAGACGTTTTTTTCAATAGAAAGTGAAAAAATGGTGTATTTAGAGTACTGGTCCTCGCTAACTACACATTTTTCCCATCTCTCGGGCAATTTGTGGATACCTTGCCAAAACAAATCCCTCCCTTTTGAGGCAAACCACGTATCAAGCCATTTTCGGACTTTTTCGTAGGATTCGAATTGTTCCTCAGCAAGTGAGTGGCCCATCAACGAAAACAAGTGGTAGTCAGATGGTGCCAGGTCTGGTGAGTTAGCGGCATGGGGTAGCAGCTCCCAGTTGAGTGCCTCCAAGTAGTTGCGGACCATTGTTGACATGATTGTCATGGAGAAAAATCAGCTTGTCATGTCTTTTCTGATATTCCGGCCTTTTTTCACGAAGAGCACGGTTCAATTTGATCAGTTGTTGGTGGTAGCGATGGGCATTGACAGTTTCCCCTGGTTTCAGCAACTTATAGTAGACGACACCCTCCTGATCCCACCAAACGCACAGCATCATCTTCCGTCCGAAGCAATTGGGTCTTGTGGACGATGTTGATGGTTGGCCAGGGTCAACCCATGATTTTTTGCCTTTAGGATTCTCGAAATGGATCCACTTTTCATCTCCAGTAACGATCCGATGCAGAAAGGACTTTCTTTTTTGTCTGGCAAGCAAAATTTCGCATATGTTTTAGCATCGCTCCATCTGCCGATCAGTCAATTTGTGTGGGACCCATTTTCCGATCTTTTGGACCTTTCCCATGGCACGTAGGCGAACGGGAATGGTTTGTTGAGCAACTCCAATTGTTCGGCAAGCATTTTTTGCGATTGTGTGTCGTCGTCGTCCAATAGGGCTTACAGTTCACTGTCCTCAAATTTTTTAGGCCGATTTTCACGCTCCTTGTCGGTAACATCGAAATTGCCGTCTTTGAACAGACGAAACCAGTCTCTGCCCGTTGTTTCCGATAGAGCACGGTTGCCATAGGCCTCCACAAGCATTCGGTGCGATTCGACCGCCGATTTCTTGAGATTGAAGCAAAAAAGCAGAGCTCCCCGCATATGCTCCTTTTTTGGCACAAAACTCGACATGATTACCACAGGAAAAAATTAATTTTTTCTTTGAAATTGCTATTGTTGTGCACTGCTTATTGTTGCCAGATGTCAAACGCATGAAACTAACAATATGGCGGTTCGATAGTCGCTTTATAGGACCACTTACACCATCTATGAGCAAACAGCGGATTTAAGCCGGTAGACCTGGTAAATAATATATATATTTTTTTTTTACAACCTTTTAACATTGTAAAGGCTGTAGAATTGGAGTTGTGAAAAAATAGTTTTTTGTTGGAGTTGTAGCCACATGACTAAGTTTCTGACTCCATAGTCCTGACTGCAAGTCTTTCCTTTTAATTTATTTTGTTCTCTGCTAACTCTGGAAGGAAATTTCACATTTGGGGTGCTTATGAGATTTGTCATGATATATTACCCAGTGTATCTGTTTCAGCAAATACTTTGATGTGAATGATGTTCCTTGCAAAGAAAAATGTGTTCATTCACTTATTTTTATTTTGGTCATCCCATTATTGATAGGATGATCTTACCATGGATAGTGATTGACTTCATGACATATCCAAAGAATTGTTGCTGATAATATCCACTGGTTTTACATTTGTCCAAATAGTTGCATGAAAATTCTGCCATTCATAGTGGACAAACTTTGTCCTTTTCAGTGTTAAATGCTCAGTTATGAGTTCTTATAATATAGTGGTATTAGTATTGATGATGAACATCAATTCCTTGAATTTTGCAAGCGGAGTATTGATCAATTCCATTTTTACTAAAATTTGCAACTCTTTAATCATTTTGGAAGAGTTAAAAATCACTTAACAATTGGGTATTCCTATATTTTATCAAAATGATATTTGAGGTGATTATCTCCTTTGAATTTATTAATACTGTCTTTTTTTTATATTTACGCTAATATTTTTTTAAAAATAATTGTTTAAGTAAATGTTTTAATACTTAAAAAAACAGTTTAAATAATGAATGATAGCAATGTTCTTTCACATGTTCAGTCTCCAGATTTTTTTATTACATCTATCAGCTGATCTTTTATCTCTTTTCAACTGATTAAATTTTATCTTAATTATACATATCTTCTCTATGACTACTTACCATGTCTTCAGATATAAACTCCTAGCCATCTTTTTTACCCTTTTAGTTAAGACTTGATCAGTCATTGTTTTTCTCCTGTCGGCAGTTTTGTTAATCAAAGCCTAGCTCTCAAGACACAAACTCACCCTTGTCCTTTTCTCTTGGTATGCTTGCAGAGTCATTCTTTTATCTATACATTAAAGGATCTTCGAGTAAACAAACTAGCTTCAATTTAAAGAAATATATATATATATGGTAGTGATTGGTAACACCTTTGTTTTATTTCCTTTTGAAGCAATCATTGATACCTATCTTGAAAGCTGCAGTTTGCATGGGAGTTAACTACAACCTTAAATCCCTCCATATAATATTTCCTTCTTTATTAAGACGTCATTGTTGAGTTAAACTCTACAACTACCTTCATAGCAGCTGACTGTTTTTTCCTTATTCTCAGTCTGCCTTTTTCTGTGTTTTAATTCTTTTTTCTATGTGCTAATTGACTATTATTTTTCAACAGCTTGACAAGAACTCCATGAAGGGAACTATATTTGACAAATTGCAGTCAGTGTGGGAAAGTTGTATGTCCTTATTTGAGTAGTTGGGAAAATTGTATGTCCTTATTTGAGTAGTTGACAAACCTATGTTGTGTTAAATTGTTTTAATTTAACTGAACTGCGAATTTCAAAAGTCGGGTGCCAATACTTTTTGGATGATGTCAAATCAAGACTTGACTAGCCAGTTCTTCAAACAATCTTTAGCAGATGCTTTTTATTAGTGATATCTGCTTAATATATGCAACCACAAAAAGTGTTAGTCTATTCCAATAAAATCTTGCTCATCTTCATGTTAATCTCATATTCCACTGATGTTGAGGTAAAGTTGAAGGCCTTAGTTACTAACCTTAGTCTGCGGTGATCGGTTCCGGTGTTACAGCACTCACAGGGCAACCTTCTCTAGGTGCATCTTTAAAGGCTTGCACTCCGCACCAGAAATGCCCATACCACTTATAAATTGTACGGATGGAAAGTGCATCATCCCCAAACACATGCTCGAAAGATGAGCAACATTCAGCAACTGAAAGACCCTTTTTGAAGTCGTAGAAAATTATAGCATGAAAGGCTTCCTGAGACATCTCCATTGAGGAACAACTTCTACGTGGCTTTCATGTCACAATGGAATGGCTCGTGCTTAATTGCATTTGAAGCTGCGTGCACGAAGTCTTGCGCATTTTTTATTCTAGTAATTAGACTTTGGCGCTTCTGATAGGCTTAATTTTTTTATTTATTTTTCACATTAATTTATATACTTTGCACGGACTTATTGAACATCCCTTGTATACAGTTCTGCCCAATCATCTGTTCTTTGCATACTTGATCCTATTCATCAGTCCCTCCTTTTGTAGGTTCTTTATGCCTTGGTGCATTTCACAGTTCTTCCATTAAAAGCCTTTATTCTAAAACATATAAACCCACTCTGAATCTCCACAGATTGCACTCTCCAATATTTTACACACTTTTAGAGTTATGAGCAGACACACCATGCTATCTTATTGTCTAGATTTAATTTGTAACATTTCTTCAAACTTGGCACTACAGTTTTTGCTGGCTACCAAGGCATATTGGAATTCCTGGTAATGAAATTCTATACAAAGTGACTATATCTACAGCCACATACCACTGATGCTTAATCCAATACCTTGCCATATCTATTGTGCTATCAATTTGTTCTGAACACACACATCGAACACTGCACTGCCGTGGTTTTAATAGATGGTGTTGAACTACTGGACTGGCCTTCACAAGACCCAATCTGACTCTCACAGAACACCTCTGGGAAGAATTGGAACGCAGATTATGCATCAGGCCCAACTACCCTTCAGTGGCTTGAGTCACTGCAGCTCTCATGAACGAATGGAAGAAAATTCCTGCTCACATATTTTGAAATTGGTGGAAAGTCTTCCAAGATGAGCGCAGGTTGTGATTGATGCTAAAGGTGGCCCAACATCCTATTAATATGTGACATATTACTTTCTGATTGTACAACAGTTCGTGTCCGGATACTTTTGGCCATATAGTATATCTGGATATTGTATAATGTTTAATTTACTTTACATTACAACAACTACAATTGTCTATTAGCTTTTCTATCATGTACATGTCTTCCTGGAATTACTAGCAATGATGGAATGATCCTATAATCCTTATTTACTCCCATTCTTTGATGCAAGATAGTAATTTTTTTTTGACAGCATACATGTAATGGATGATTCTACAATTCCTCACAGTTGATATTTGCAGACTTATTTAAGGTTCTTGGATTTCTGTTTTCTTGGCTTCATAGATTTGCTAAATGATTGTTTGCTTTTATGCTGTTTGGTCAGACATTTATAGTTTGCAATTATTTATTTATTTATTTGTTTATTTTATTATTGAAAAGTTGGGTGCTTAAATGTATGCTCAGCCTATCATTTTGTGAATTTTAACCTACTATGTTAAAAAATTCTGTCAAGGTTAAATATAATAACTAAAAAATGAAATTACATTAATATTTCAAGACTACAGAGGAAGATTTCAAAACATTCATATAATCTCTTCCTTTATTTAACATATTTTCATAATTACATTCATAATTCCATAATTAGATATTAAATATTGATGGCAGAGTGCACCAAACTTCAGTTAACTTTGATGACTGCAGTTTGGACGGAGCTAAATTTAGTGGGTGGTGCTGCTCCATAAAAAATTTTTAGCCTTTGTTTTAAAATTGTCTGAAAGGAAACAAACATGTATAAAAAGAAATT
>JAFIDM010009631.1:53451291-53464862 GCA_023159025.1 Thereuonema tuberculata
TTTTTATACATGTTTGTTTCCTTTCACACAATTTTAAAACAAAAGCCTAAAATTTTCTGGAGCAGCACCCCTCACTAATTTTAGCTCCGTCCAAACTGCAGTCATCAAATTTAACTGAAGTTTGGTGCACTCCGCCATGAGTATTTTATCTTAAAAGTGTCATGATTAGTTCAAATCCAAGTGAGGTGTGGTTGTGACTTGTTTTTCAATTTCCATTACCTAAAGTGATACAGAAACTTCCCTTCCAATTTAATTTAGTTTACTTTTGACTATCTTTTACCAATGTAGTGACCAAAAAATTTTGTATATTTCAACAACTTTTACATTGAAGGAAAGATTTGTATCTCAAATTCACAAATATAAATAAAAATTTGCAAAATAATATCTGAAACAATGGAGAAAAACACCAAGCCTTTTCATTTTTGTTTAAAAACACTAATTAGAAAATTAAATTAAAAAAACTGAAACTTACTAAAATTTTCTTCAGTCTGATGTTATGATGGCATATGTTGTTAATGAGTCAAATTTCAGATCTTTTAAGAACTTTAGTATTTTTATTCTTTTATCTATGATATTCTGCTATTATTTTAAAATTACTTTACACTTTAATTAGCTATTTTAATTACATAATCTAATTCACTTCTATTTATTACTAAATTTGTTTATTACTTAGTATCCTAAATTATTATTCAAATTATTAATAATCAGTAATATCGATTGATAACACTAGTATGCATTTTTTACCTTTCAGTCTGCTTCACGAGAAAAAATAACTGATTTTAGTAAACTCAACTATCCTGAATCCGAATCTATATTTAGAATTTTTATATCAGATCTAGTTTTTTTGTAATTTGCACCTTAAACTCAGAAAAACAAGAAATTTGGTGAACTTCATGATTAAAATAAAAAATAATTAATGGCATAATCTGAGTTATGAAAGTGTCAAGACAAGTGAAAAACCTTAACTAACTGTATCAAAAACGTACATTGATTCTGCTGATATAAGATTGGTTAGTTGTCTCTCGAAATCTTTTGCCGTTTTGATGCTCTCTGCGGTGAGTCTCAGATGACTCCCTTTTTATGCACCAACAATAATCCGCCAACAAAGATTCATTCCACTTGCGCTGATATCTCGTTTCCAATGTTTTTTGATATCTTGATATAACTTTTCACCCTGCTCCTCACTCATAGCACCAAGATTTTCAGGAAAATAATTGATGCGGCTGTGTAGGAAATGAAGTTTAACACTCATTTTGGAAACCCGGGGTTTTGAAGTTTGTTAACATCTCATCAACAAGTTCTTCGTAATTTTCAGCTTTTTTGTTTCCTGGGAAGTTTTCAGTCATGCACTTAAAAGACAACCATGCAGATTTTTCTGTTTCATTCATGACAGTCGTGAAATTTGAATCTTTCATCAGATTGGGTATCTGTGCCCCCTTCGAATATACCAGCTTTAATTTTTGCCTCGGTCTTTCTATGAAATTTCCGTTTTAGATATGGAATTATGTTGCTTTCATTGCCAATACTGGTAACAAATTGCTTCATGATTCCAAGTTTAATACTAAGTGGGGAGTAGAAGGACTTTTTAAAAGTAATATTGTCATTAATTAAAATATCAAAATAAAAATATATTATTTTTACATGTTTTGGGTACTAAGTACAAAAAAGACACATACAATTATATGAATTGTAAATTTTATATTTTATTGAATATTTTAATGCCAAAAATTATAATTGTATTTTAATTATGTATGCACATATGTAGTGAATTTTGTCATCAATAAGCATTTCAAGAAATTCCGTAAAATCATAATTTCTCAAAAAATGGTCCTGATGAAACAAAACTAAATATGACTTTTGTGTTTACCTATGGTATGGAACTGAAAAATATAAATAGTTTCTCTGAAGCAAAATGGTTGCTTATCAGTGTAATTAAACACCAACCTTGCTTGAGTTGTATTGCGAACTATGAGTCTTAACTTTTATTTTATGCAGTTACAACAAATAATAAGTCCTATACAATTACAACAAAAGAATAAGGTTTATAGTGTATCAAATTATTATTTAACCATTATTCTGATAAAAAGTTAAAATACAGACTCATTTACCAGTCTATTACAGTACATAAGTTATCTTGATAAAAATTAAAATACAAATAAATGGGTTATGCAGGTTTACAATATTTTCTGAAATTTTCAGTTACAAATTTATTAATTTCAAGTCCTTTCTGTTTATTAATAACACATGCTTCCAGAATGAATCTGGAGATAGTCTGTTTCTTGGAAAAGGTATTTTATACTTCCAGGTCTGTATTATGATTATTAACCAAACAATGTTCCGCCCACTCAGAAATATTTGGGTGATTATTCCTGAATGCATTAACATGTTCTTTGACTCTCTCGTTCAATGTTCTTCCTGTATTACCAAAATATACTTTACAGCATGTTCTACACTTTAGTTCATATACAACTCCCATCATGTTTATTACAGTTTTGACTTCAGTTTTTTTTTTTTTTTTTATTACAGAACCTAAGTTCTTATGTCCTCCTCTTATAATTGACAGATTATTTGTTTCCCATTCCATTTTTTTTTTTTTCTTTAGGTAGTTCTATTCCTTATGGTATCTTGATTACATTGGTAAAATCTTTCTTAGGGACATATTAGTATTTTTCTTCTTAAAAAGTAATTTCAACAAATTTTATTAATAAAATCTTTTGGATATTCATTAATGAATAGTTTGTTTTAAATCATTAATTTTTGGTTTCAATTTGTTTTTGTCCATTGTATTATTGACAAGTTTTTCTAAACAGTTATAAATTATACCTACTTTCATTTTAATACTATGAGCTGAGTGAAAATTCATCTTAATATTACTCTGGTACTCTTTAATGCAATGTTCGTATTCTATATATATTGTGATTTGTTAATCAATAATATGTCCAGAATAATTAGTTTTCCTTTCTCCTTTTCTGATTTAAATTGAATCCTTTTGTCTATAGAATTTATATAGTTGAAAAACATTTTGAGTTGCCTATCATCCATTTTAACAAAATGTCATCTGCATAGTGCATGTATTGATATTTATTATTTTCCAGTTAAGTATGGGCTCTTTCTCCATTTTGTTAAGAAAAATATTCCTTAACGAACCTGATAATGGGCTTCCCATAGGAAAGCCTTCTATTTGTTTGTGTGTCATCATTGAATTTAAAATAACAATTATTACATTCAAATTTTAACAAATCCATAAACAACTTCTGTTGCATTTTAAAATCTTTTAAAATATTACCATTTATATCTACCCAAGTTATTAATTATTTCTGGAGTGTCATTTACTGGAATTGAGGTGTACAGAGCATTCACACCTAAAGGAAATAGTTTAACATTTATGCTTATTATTAACATTGAAAATTTTGACCCCATCAATAACTTTAATTTTTTACTATTACATTTTCAAAATGTCGTTCAAATACCTAGCTAATTCTTGAGTTGGGATCCAAAAGAGTTTATAACAGATCTCATGGGTATATCTTGTTTATGAACTTTTGGTCTGGTTTGAAAGGATGGTGTATTAGACATTAATTTTGTCATGTCTTTATTCTTTCTTAAATTCATAATCTTTTCTTCTTTTAAATTGCTCAATCTCTTCACATTATTGTACAATTTTCTTGGAGGATCATTCTCAATTTTTTGAAATTCTTTACTTTTTAATAAGTCCTTGGATTTTTCTGCAGTCTTTTGTGTTCATCAGTACTAATTTATTACCTTTGTCTTCTTTTACTAAAATAAGTTCTTTATCATTTCTTATGTTCTTAATTATCTTGATCTGTTTATATTAGTTAGTTAGCTAGGAGTTATGTATTGTTCATTCATATCTTTCATTACATTAGCTCTTTTTTAAATAATTGGGAACTTCTATCTACTTTTGAACATCATTTTATTGTCACTGATTTGGTAATTTTCTCCTTTATTCAGGATATTAATTTCTTCTCTTTTTAGCTTACTTATGTTTATTATATAGTTCTTGTGCTTGGAGTATTTAATATATTGTTCATTATTGAATTCTTCCCATCATCTTCTGATTTTCTGTTATTTTTTGTTAAGTAATGCTTCCAAATAAATTTTAAAATGTTTGCTATTTACTGTTAAAATTTTTTCGTAAATGTCTCTTGGGTAACTTGTTTTCAAAGCACTATTTAGGAAATACTCCTTCTCATGCAGAATTCTCCATTTTTTGATTCAATAGTTATCTCCACTTAAGGTTTATAATAGCTTTCTCTGCTCTATGATTATGTATTATCAGCGGAATCCTTAACGATTCAAACGGCATCAGTAAATTTGGTAAAAGAATGCTTTCTTGATAAAATATACCGTATTTACTCGCATAATTTCCCCCATCGCATATTTTCCACACCCCAGTTTTTGTGGATTACAAAATTCAATTTTTTTTTTATCGCATAATTTCCCCTCTACTTCAACGCATTTCCAACATGACCTTGACTGGCGGTCAACTCACGACGATGCGACAATGTACCGTTACTTCAGCATTTCTCTATCCCACGCTACTTTAGGGGAAGATTCCACCCCCACCCCGGTCAGTACAAGAGCAGATTCCTTCTGAATCAGTACAACAATTTCGAGTGTTTTGTGAAAACGTGAAGTTCGCGAATAAAGTGAAGTTCTCTATTAGCAGGCAGCTGATGCTGACGTCATGCGGCTATAAAGATGGTGGGCTGCGCTGCGTGAGTTACTAAATTACGTCAGTCGCACACACACTTCCATGTATGCCTATTGCTTAACTGTACTTGGAAGAAAAACAAATGTTAAGATGTGATTTCTTACATTTTAAATGTTGCGTTTTAATAAAATTGTTGTTAATTACATTTCTTGCTTTAAAAATCAATATTTAACATGGTTTTCCTTACACTTTCACCATATTTTTTTTCCTGAAATTGAAAAACATCGCGTAATTTCCCCACCCCCCTTTTTTTTTGTCAAAATATTGATGAAAAAAAAGGGGAAATTATGCGAGTAAATACAGTAAGTTAGATTCATACTTCACATTACAACTCAAGCATAGTTGGTGTTTAATTATCAATCAATATTTTACCAATGTAATAAAGATAACCATATGGAATAGAACTATCAAAAGAAACAAAAATGGAATGGGAGAGAAATGATAAGAGTAGGACATAAGAACTTAGGTTCTGTAATAAATAAAAAACTAAAGTTAAAACTGTAATGAACATGATGGGAGTTGTATATGAACTAAAGTGTAGAACATGCTATAAAGTATATTTTGGTAATACAGGAAGAACATTGAACGAGAGTGTCAAAGAAAATGTTAGTGCATTCAGGAATAATCACCCAAATATTTCTGAGTGGGCGGAACATTGTTTGGTTAATAATCATAATACAGACCTGGAAGTATAAAATACCTTTTCCAAGAAACAGACTATAAACAGAAAGGACTTGAAATTAATAAATTTGTAATTGAAAATTTCAAAAAATATTGTAAACCTGCATAACCTATTTATTTGTATTTTAATTTTTATAAGGATAATTGTTAAGTACTGTAATAGACTGGCAAATGAGTCTTTAATTAATTTATTTTTTGTTTTAACGGCGTTGAATAATAATTTGGTACACTATAAACCTTATTCTTTTGTTGTAATTGTATAGGACTTATTCTTTGTTATAACTGCCTTGGTTTTAATTTTTCAAAATGTAGCCTTAAAGAAGCAGGGAAAGGTTATTACTCTGCGAAATATTGCTGGTAAAAATGTGAAGTTTTTTAGTAATAAACAAATTTTGTATTTTCATTACACTTCAATTTTAATAATTAATGTTTGCAGTTAAGTCATTTTTAAGATATTTAGGATAACAGGAAAATGTTTTATTAAAAGTGAAATAAAAATAGGAACCTCCTTCAAAATATTTAGATTTTAAAGCAAGCAGATTTTTATTAAGGAATGTAGTTTTAGTAAAATGGAAAAGTTTTCTTTAAGATTCTACTTTCAAATTTTGTTGAACAGGTAGTTGAGTATCTTTAAATTATTTTGTGCAATTCTAATTTTAAACTTATGAGCTCTTGCACTTACCTTCAAGATAGTGCCAGCCACCTTAATGCAATTCTAATAATAATTAGCAACACATAATATACTGAAATGCCAAAATAACTGGGAAAGATGCTACCATGTCCATTTTGTGCCACCACACCCATGCAGTTAATGAAATCATCCGCAAACATAACAGCAGATATCTCTGCAATTTCAAATAGAAGAATTCGCAGCTCTGATGGCAGCTCATAAGGACTTAAGCGAGTTTGAAAGAGGTATGATTGTAGGGTCCTGTAAGATGGATCACTCCATCTCGGAAATTACGACGAAGTTCAGATTCACACTTTGAACAATTTCGAGGATTACCTTGAATTACACGAAATCAGGGAAAACATCCCAACTTGTAAGACCAGTGCTGAAAACAAAGCCCTTAATAAACATGGACAGCAGTGTCTGGTGCACATAATAACATCCAGCCTATTTGCAATGTTGATGCCACTAACAGCCCAACTCAATGCTGGGACCAGTACTAGCAGCAGCGTTTCAACAGTACAACATTCCCTGTATTCTATGGGGTTCTGGAGCTGATGGCCCACCTGGGTGCCATTGCTGACCACACAACACAAAGCTCTGTGCCTCGTCTGGGCTCAGGAACAACAACAATGGCATGTAGATGACTGGAAACGTGTAGCTGGGTCCAACTACAGTCCATCTACAGTCCAGTCGCTGTATCATAATGTGTGCCAGCTGAACACACCCCATACCATAACAGAGCCACTGTCGCCCTGTATTGTCCCTTGTAGGCATGCAGGATTCCAGTGGAAACCATGATTTGTCGGATCAGGCTATAGTCATCTAGACTCCAGTGGCGATGTTCCTGGGCCCAGGTGAGGTGCAGAGCCTTGTGTTGTGAGGTCAGCAATGGCACCTAAGTGGGCCACAGCTCCAGAACACCATAGAAACTGGGAACGTTGCACTGTTCAAACACTGATGCTAGTACTAGCCCCAGCATTGAGTTGCGCTGTTATTTGCAGCAATGTTGCATGCGAACCGGATATTATTGTGTGTGCCAGATGCCGCTGTCCATGTTCGTAAAGGGCTTTTTTTTTTTTTTGCCACACTGGTCTCGCGTGCTGGATGTTTTCCTTGATTTTGTGTAGTCCAAGTAAACCCTTGAAATTGTTGAATTTAAAAATGCGAACTTTGTCGTAATTTCCAAGATGGAGTAACCCATCGCCTGGGCCCCTACTGCCCTCTTCAAATCATGCCTCTTTCAAAGTTGCTTAAGTCCTGATAAGCTACCATCAGAGCAATGAATGCTACTACTTGAGATTGGGTATATATCTTTCATTATATATATACTTCGTTTGCGGACGATATCATTAACCACAAGGGTGTGGTGACATAAAATGGATATGGTAGCGATCTTTCCAGCTTTTTGGGGCATTTCACTGTGTACACTTTGCTCTTTGCAGTGATGAAAAGGTTCATTGTTTTTCTTCATTACTTAGTATTCACATCACAAAAATTCATTTAAATATTTGAGTTAAAAAATACATTCCCATATCACACATACCTTTAAAATATTACTGAGTGTGCCCAGTAGGTAACTACTTTTTTTCCCTTCTATTTGTGGTTGGCTTTTGTTTATATTATACCATTGAAGATAAAATAAGATAAATGTTTATATAAAAATTTTCAAATGTTTCTATACTTAATATGAATTTTAATATTTATCCATTTGTTTTTATTAAATAAAGCAACAATTTCAGAGATCAAGAATGAAGGTTTTTGTCTGTTTTGTAATTTTCCTAAGGCTCTAAATTTATTAATTAATTACATTAGGTCTAGTTGTGTTAATATTTGAAAAAGCTAGGCCCATCAGTTTATAGAACATGGCATCATTTCTAATTACTGAAAATCATTTTCTTGGAAACTATAGATTATTGTAGATGAACTTTGAATCTCCTTCCCTGATCAGTGCTGATTATTTTCACTATTATTTACAACTGTTGAACATTTATATGTAGATTGTAGAAAACTTAAATATATACCAAGTATATGGCATATTTGTTTCTTTAGCTTTTTTAAAAGTATTCATTCTTAGATTTTGGAAATCAGACATTGCTGATGATGATTGACTTTTCTAAGTGTTCTTGTATTTCTTACAGCTTGAGCCTTTGTCAAAAGTTAGAGAGAACTACGCCGAAAAAAGAGGTTTGGATCCCGAAACACTAAGTCTCAAATTTGATGGAGAAATTCTTGATTTAACAGAAACTCCGGTGGATATTGATTTAGATGATGATTTTTGTATTGACGTTTTTATTCAATCATAATGTTAAGTACAAATATATACTGTAATAATGTAAATTGTTTCAGTTTTGTTGCATTTAAGAAATCCTTATTATATTTTTTTAAAGATTTATAATTTATAACTATAACAGGACTATGAGGTTGGCCATAGAACCATATATCCATGGTTAGGTTTTTTTACTACTTAAGTGCTGTTAATTATACAAAATGAAGGAGATGAAGCAATATTGTATAACTATATAATGACAACTTTTAAATTATCATATCTTATAATGTATTCCAACTTACAATGGCATAGCTTACTAACCAGCTATGCTGTTATAGCCAGAAGATTAAATTTCATTGTTGTTTGATATATTTTTTAAATTTGTTTAACAATGTGTTCGAATGAATAGTTTGTTTCTATTTTTAATTTATTATTCACAGTGTGTTTTGTGCATGTTTTAATTTTTTTTAGTATTGAAATTAAGCTAAGCATTTGCCATTAACATGTCATATTCCAGGCAAATAGGTAGGTTTGTTCAGTTCCTGTAACATTGTGGTGAAATTTATCACGAAGGCATAACTTCATGAATAATTATTCACTAAAACATATTTGCTTCAGTTACACATTTAAATGAGATCTTTATCTTAATAAAAAAAAAATTGTTCTGATTATTTTTCTAGGTAAACTATTTTCAAGTTTTAGAAAGTTTTGTTACAGGCTTACAATAAATAAAGAGTAAAATAATCTCAAAATAACAAAATATTTCAGATAAAAAAAGGAAACACAAAGATTTAAATTGGCACCTCTTGACTTGCTGCAATTGGTTCAATTTCTGAACTATGCCACAGATACAATTTTTGAGTTAAAAACTTTCCTTGTTCATAAATTTTGATTTTTTTTTTTTTTTTTTTAATTATTGAATCTTTAGCTTTTCTATTGAAGAAATGTAATTACATTTAAAATTTAGCTCATTTAATAGGCTTTATGAGACCATTGTCAGCTTTGAAAATCTCAAATTTACAGGATTACATTCCTGACAAATGATACTGGTTATGGTTCTCTTATAAAGAGATATGCTTCCATTGAAAGAACAAAGGTTTTTTTTTTTTTTGTGTATTAACATTTATACTTAAAGTTAAAATCAGTTTTATTTCTTACTATTTTATTATATAACCACAAAATTAAGATTATATGGTTATTTTCAAGTTGGATAAGACAGGCTGTTTTGGTTGTAATCTTCGAATTGTCAAGCATTAATATGGTTTGTCTTCAGTCAAATAAAGTAATAATTGCTGTTCTGTTTATTTATTTATTAATGTTACTCACTATTTAAAATTACTTAACATGAGACAGCTTTAACATCACAAATTAGGAACATACACGCACAAGAAAAAAAAAAATGGAATCACTGATCTGTTTTTTGAAATTTCGATACCGGGAACCCAGAACAGCTGTTTCAGGCTTCCTAGCCTTCTTCAGCTGGATTCGCCCAGTATCTGACAAACCAGCGATTCCAAGAAACGCCTAAAGAAAAACAAAAGTCAACAAGAAAATGGCCCTTCATAATAAAAAACAACAATATATAAATTAAGAATAAAAAAGGGCATAAATTTAATCCCCGCTAAAATCAACTTAGCCTGTGAAGGATTAAATTACAAAAAAGAATACATTTAAATACAAGTTTAACGTGCGGAACTTAGGTTAACATCACAAATTAGGAACATACACGCACAAGAAAAAAAAAAATGGAATCACTGATCTGTTTTTTGAAATTTCGATACCGGGAACCCAGAACAGCTGTTTCAGGCTTCCTAGCCTTCTTCAGCTGGATTCGCACAGTATCTGACAAACCAGCGATTCCAAGAAACACCTAAAGAAAAACAAAAGTCAACAAGAAAATGGCCCTTCATAATAAAAAACAACAATATATAAATTAAGACTTGTATTTAAATGTATTCTTTTTTTTAATAAAAATAAAGGTTTCTCCAAATCAAATGATTCATAAAATATATATTTTCATATCCTGAAAAGCAGTAATTACAACGTCATCAAATATAATCTGAAAAAATTATTATTATTTTAATTTTTTTTTTCCCCTGCCATTGAGTTTTTAAGATTTTGTCCGGTATATGAATATAACAAAATATTAAATTTCTGCAAGTAATTAGATAAATCTTTCAATCTTAAATATATTTGGTATTAGTGACCTGCACATCTTTGGAGAAGATCTTGAAAACACAATTTCTACAAGCAAAAATCTTCAAAATTCAATACAGGGTATATCAGATGGATCCTGTCAACTTGGTAACTTCTTCCTGGGAGCCATTTTGAGAGCCTTTCGATTGACATTAATGCAACTTATGTCGGTCATCAAGTTTGAGTTAAAGGGCAACATATCTACATCAAGGCATTTATTTGATGAGGAAAATGGTTTTTCACCAAAATGTGAAGCAATGATTGCAATCAAGAAGAAATTTCAGACACTGGTTCTATTACAACAAAACATGCTGCGAAAGGGTGACACACCAAAATCACTATTAAAGAGAACCAACATATCCTTGTCAAAGTGCTGGTGAAAAGTCTGAAAAAGTTGATACAAAGTTGTCTGGTGAAACAGGCATAGCACATGCATCAATGCAACATCTTATTCACTCCCTGAACTTAAAGCCATATCATCCACAAAGAGTTCATGCACTGTCAGAGGATGATCCTAACTGAAGGATTGAGTTCTGCACCGTCCTGCTAGATGAATCGCAACAGGACTAGACTGTTTGATTGAATTGTGTGGACAGATGAGGCGAAATTCCATCTTGATAGATCCATAAATTGGCACAACATCTACTATTTGGTCAAGATTTCAGTCCCCATGCGACAGTGTCACAATAGATTAATTTGCCGGGAATTACAGCATGAGCTGGAATTTATTCCAGTGGCATTGTGGGAATGTTCTTCTTCGATGACAGTAAATGGTGGATACTACTTGGGAGTTACTGAGGACAAATACTACTGCATCTCCCAGTGTGTACCGGACATGAACAAAATGTTGTGTCAACAGGATGGGGCACTGCCTCATTATCACAATGATGTTCAATCAGATGTTTGTCATATGCTGAATTGGTAGATGTGGTGCAATCGAAATGCCACCTCATTCACCAAATCTCTCTCATATGGATTTTTTTTTCCTGCAGGAATTTGTGCATGAACAGGTCTACACAACCAAGTACAACACCACTTGGACCTGCAAGAATGCATAGAGGTTGAAATTCATTCCATTTTGAGGAGCCGTGTGAGAAGGTTTGCTGCAGTGTTGCCACACGACTGCATGATTTTGCCTAAATGCTGATGGTCTTCAGTTCAAGCATCTTCTTGATTAGAGGGTGCATTAATAGGTCATTTAATTGTAGCTACTGTATGCAAAATTGATCGTGTCCAACTGATACACCGTATATAAACAGGGTTGCAGCTTTAGTTTCTTCAGTTGTATTGTGAAAATAGTATTTCAGCAACATGCTTGCTAAATGGTTTGAAGTAGTCCATTTAAGAGAGAAGGGAGACCATTTTTTTAATTAAAACTTTTTTATTTTATTTTTTCTCCTGGCTTCTTTACGATGAAAGGTAAATTAAGTCAATTGGACTTTTAGCTTGCTCACAATTTTGAATTTTCAAAATCCAAAATAGGATTATCGTGTGGTTTCTTCATTGATGGAAGATGACTGTCTAGCTGAGTAGGAAACAACCATATAAATTATCAGTTATCAAAACTTGTTTTTTCCTGACATTCTGAAACGTGAGCCTGAAAATTAGGCTGAAATACATCAATGGGAACTTTCATTTGCTCAGAAATAAACCTTCATGTATTTAATAGTACAGTATACATTCAGTTCATTGAATAGAAGACCATTGTGGTAGTGAAGTAGAAGGGAATTGAGAACTTTGTATTAAGAAATTAAATTATTTTTATCTCGTGAAGAGAGATGTACAGTAAAGGCTGATTTTCACTTAACGTGCAGTGTGCATGCTGTTCGTCGTCCCTCAATGGACCATTGTATGTTCATTTTCACTAGATTGACTTGTCAACAACGATCCCTGTAGATTTTAACCTCCAAAATTCCAAGAGCTGAATTCGGGCCATCTGAGTTAGAGGCAGAGCAGCCAAAAGCAATAAAACCACCTCTACTTCAAATGTGTGGAGGTTCTGCCAAGCACCAAGGGCCATGACTTTGACCAATCACTTCCCAAGTGACCATTGATGGTGAAGACTTAGCTTCCTCAAGGAACTGACCCATTGGTGTAAATGGGAAACTGGTTGTCCTGTGTTTTTTCTATGGAAGAGAGTGCTTTTCTATCTTCCCCAATACAACACAGAAGACCCATAAGTGAAAATCAGCCTTACTAGGATAGTCACAAAAGATAGATGAACAAAAAAACAAAGCATGTAATGTTAACCCTGGTTCCAATATTTATAGTGTGAAACATGTTTAACACTACATTACCATACGACCTGTAGTATCTGTAAAAGATTGTCAAATCTTAAGCTTTAAAACTTAATGAACACAGAATCACTGGAAATTATTTATTTTCAAGCTATACAATTCGAAAATAGTTAATATCCTATTCACGAAAAACTGTGGTTTTTTTTTTTTTTTTTTTTTTTTTGCACCCCACCACCCACCCCACCCTTAGTTTTTAAGTAAATTAAAGATTTACATGGCACTCTTTCTCTAGACAGTGGATGGACATGGTAGAGTTGTGCGCTTGACTCTTAAAACACAGAGGAGGTCAAATACAGTATGGTTACTAATTTACAGTATTGAAAATGCAGGTGCTGACTTACGTTATATTCCATGCACGCTGGCAGCTACAAACAGTATTACTAAAGTTGTTCACTGAGGAAAAGGTCTTTTTAGTGAAGCATTATTTCTGCTCATATGGAAGAGGAAGGCAAAATGGTTCAAGTTTACAGTTTGTGTGCGCGCAGTTTTCAGAACGCTTCGGTAGACTAGCACAGAATAATTCTGTTGTACTGGGCGTTGTAGCAGAGTTCTGAAGCACTGGAAGTCTTTTGCACCAAGGGATCGAGCATATGTACTGGTCTGCACATTAATCAGACTTGAAATCCGTTGACCCACACAGTGGCGTACCAATGCCTTTGGGGGCCCGGGGCGGGAGTTGTAGATGGGGCCCCCTAGTCTTGCTTTTACAACCAAAAAAAAAAA
>JAFIDM010009631.1:53482186-53503156 GCA_023159025.1 Thereuonema tuberculata
ACGTTTTAATCAGTTAGTTTTAAAGGATAAGTTGTACTTTATTTTTTAATTAGAATAAACCTTAGTTTAAATGGAAAACACGAAGCGCCGTAACCATCAATATTCAGGGCAATACTCGTTTAGGAAAAACTTTGTGTTCGCGCTTGATATAAACTGGCAATATCAATTAGCAATAAAAATGAGCAATATTGTCCAGCAATATTGCCGCATATTGCTACGTGTTCGGCCAGCTTTGGGGAGCAAAAAAAGCCAAATACGCTAAGCAGGCCATTACTCAGTGTCATTGTAAAAAGTTGGGAAAACTCATGGCATCGTCCATGCCCGTAAATAAGGGTTTTGACATTAATGAGAATAATAAGGTCATTAACGACAGCTCTCTATCCCTTACGGATACCCAAAAAAACATCTTATCTAGAGGATTAAACTTTAATATAGGTAAGGAGATTATATCCCCCATGGATATTATCACTAATTTGGAATCACGGATTAGGCTCATTTCAGATTCACAGGAACGCACCTTATTAAGAAATAACGTTGGGCGGCTTTTCCATGAGTTCAAGCATAAAAAAAGAACACAATCTAGTTTGAACATGATTGAATACCAGGAATTAATGTATTAAGAATCAAAATTCATCAGTCGTTTCCACCGAAGCGGACAAAGGGGGAGCGACGGTTATCCTAAATCAGGATGATTATATTCAAATGTGTGAACAGTTTATTAAAGGCATCGATGGGTTTAGTTTGTTGAATATGAACGAAACTATGGCAATAAAAGAAATCAACAAAAAAATTTAGAAAGAAAGGCTCCACGGTTTGTTAACAAAATCAGTAGCCGACAACTTGATTCTGAGGAATACTTCTATCCCCGTATTTAAAGGCCTGCCTAAAATACATAAAGAAAAGCTTAACTCAATGTATAAGGTCAGACCTATTATTAATTGCCAACAAAAAGGAATCGTGACAGTATCCCGCATCATTGTAAATAAAATCAAACGCATTAAATATCATTCTAAGTATAGTATCGCTAACCGCGACCCATTTCTCGATTACGCACGCAACAATCCACCTATCCACAACACACAAATGGTTTACAAGATTATTTAACGTGCCATTTTATTAAATAGTAGGCAAACATAACACAAATGGTTTCTTTGGACGTCATAAATCTCTACACGTCTTTAACACCTGATTTAATTATAAAGGCGGTTCAGCACGCCATTGACAATGACACCGACATAGTGGATGGCAAACTCTTTTTTTTTTTAACATGCATGAATTTACACTCCTGTTAGCTTTACTTTCTCAGCTACAACTTTTCTCTCTTAATAAGCGAGTGTACATTCAAACATAGGTACGTTCATGGGTTTGCCCTCATCGACGGTCCTAGCGGAATGCGTTATGAACTTAATTGAATTTCAAATTTTCTCCATACAAAGGGTCTACAACAACGTACATCATATATGTAGGTATGTTGTTGATTCCTTTTTGATCATTAATTGTCATTACGCGGACACCATTTTGGTAGATTTTAACAACGTGCATTCTTAAATACAGTATACTATGGAAAGTGAAGTAGAAGGGGTTTTACCATTTTTGGATATCCTACTTAAAAAAAAACAGGATACAGGTTTCAATACTACTGTATATCGAAAACCCACCGATACTATGATCACTGTGAACTTCCGTTCACAGAAGTTCCGTTCCTGACAATTACAAAAGGAATTCTTTTACCATGGCCATGCACAGGACGGTTACAATCTGCTCCAGTTCATTACTATTGCAGCAGCAAATCGCAAAAAATTAAACAATTGTTCTTTCCAACTATAGTAATTAATAAGTATGTAGATAGGTTCTTCCAAAAGCAACGGTTTAAAAAAAGTAATACAGTAAAACCCGTTAAGTCGTCACTCAAGGGACCGAACGTTTTTGACGACTTAAGCGGAGTGGGCATTTTTTGAAAACAAAAAACAAAACTGAAATACAATATTTTTATGAATTGCTATAGGATTCGGTGAGAAAAAGATTTTCAGAAATCAATATATGCAAATGAATGAGTGGAAAAAAAACAAAAAAAAAAACACATTTTACACTTACCACATTTTATTTTCTTTTACTGGCATTAAAATAATCCAACAGTGTTGATTGATGAAGGTGCTGATTACTGGTAACAATTCGAAACACTTTGTAATGAAATGGAACTCCAACTTTTGTGCACATAGTTAATCGTATCTAAAACCGAAACTTCTAGCTTTTCGTTCCTATCTAAGGCTTTTATCATGTCCTTTACAAGCATTTTTTTGTACTTTCGTTTAAAGTCAAGAATTATCCCTTGATCCAAAGGCTGAAGAAATGCAGTTACATTTTGAGGAAGACAAACAATTTCGATCGCTTTTAAATTTTCGGGGCTTACTCGCTATGAAATAAAATCACACTCAGTAGCGGTCAAGAAAAACGTCTACTCTGCGAGAAGTGTGTAATTTCCCAAGTGAATTTCCCACGTGAAAATTCCCCGTAAAGGCTAGGCTTTCTTAGAGTGAAGGGGTGAGGCTGAAAAGATAGCAGGCAAAATTGAGAATAAAGATGCTTTTCGCCATTTTTGAGGGTGACGAGTTATCCGGAGTAGAATTAAATTTGGTGACGAGTAAAAGAGGGTTATTTTACATTACTCTCTATGAGACCTTGTCGGGACCAAAGGAAAACGACAACTTAAACGGAGTGACGACTTAACGAGGTTTTACTGTAGAATAAAACCGATCCAGGGGTATGGCGGCTCACAGATTGATATGCATAAGAATAAGCAATCCATTATTACACAGTACGTACCAATTACGTATGATGAAAATATATTTAAGAAATTAAAACCGGTCCTCGCCCGCAAGGCATTGGTCTAGCATGCAAACCAACTAATATCATTGGATTCATACTTAATCACAAGAAAGATTTCGATAAAGCTCAAAAATTGAAACAACAATGTACCATAGGTAAAGTGACCAAATGTCGGCCACCGAATGTTTTTTGTATTTTAAGAAACACGTAGTGGTCTAGCTATGGTTTTTTTTCGTTTTACACGATTTTTACATCTTTGGACTACCATCCTATCTTAGTTTCAATTGTCATCTCCAGATGTCGCCATTTACTTTAAGCTCTCATCGAAGACGTGAGATTGATTGTTGCCGGAAACGATTGTTTTGGCGAGATTCTTCAGATTGCAAAGTTAAGAATTCATTTTCTCCAAGCCAAAGCAATACTTAGTTTTCATGTTTTTTGTATGATTTTGATATTAGCAAACACTCAGCTGATATTTTAACGTTATTTCCAAAGTAATTAGTGTTTGTTACCTTAAAGTGCTTCAGTATTTACATTTTATTTTCCTATATTTCAAGTTGCCCTAATGTCGGCCATGGATGGCCCAAATGTCGGCCATGCAGTAGCCCAAATGTCGGCCATTATTTATTTGTAAGCGTGTAGCTTAGCCTACTTAACAGTTTAGTAAAAAAATAAACACCTATCTTATTATTATTAAATTATTACTTATTAAAGACTAGTGGCAACCCGTGAAATATACACGGAAGTAAAACAGATTCCACATTTTTGAAATACCGTGACATTTTTCAAAAACCCAAGATTGAAAACGATGTTTTAAGCTCATGTTTTGAAATCCATGACTTCCATAACAGCCCAAGTACAATTTGACTGATGACTAAGCAATAAAACAACATATGTATTTTGATCATGGTACTTCTTGCAAACATGTAATTATCCATACTTAGAGGTTAGTTTCGAAATATGCTTGAAGAGTCAATAAGTTGTGTGAGTCATTATAGCGTCATTATAAGTTAACCTCCTGCCCTAAAATAATGTCGATCCACACAAAGAATAGCGCTGTTGGAATGACACGGAAATGTTGGTCGCGCCACCTTGTATTTTGTTTCTTGCTTAAATACTGTGTCTATAGCGCTGTTGGGATGACACATAAACACACTGACCGACCAACATCCGTACGTACAGTTTTTGCCTATTAAAAGGATGATTAGGCCTATACTTCTTTTCGAATATAAGAATATACGTAGGCTGAAAAGAAATTAATTTTATAAAAAAAAATAATGTGATATATTTAAATAGAGGATAGTATCCGAGGTTTACATTTCTATCAACGCCTAGCCTAGATCTCACGACATAACTAGGAAATCCCTAGTTTTTTTCCGAATTCACCGAGGCATAGCCATAAAAAATAGTTTTTTAAAAAAGGGAAATATTAGTATTAACATCCTTTTAACTGCCAAGGAAATTATGGGATGGAGAAGGACAATTTGACTAGAAAATGCATATGAAAATTAATTTCTTTTCATCTAATATTACAATATTTCCACTGTAGGCTAGGCTATTGCACATTGAAACGATCAGAGCAAAGAATTGTATTATTAAGCATATTAAGTTTTATAAATTCCAGAAAACACTTTCGTACCATGGATGAAATAAGGCTACAATAAATTACTTGCAATAAACATTTTATGTTAACATCAGATGTGGTATATGAAATGAAACTGAAAGCTGCAAAAGAAAAGAAAGAAAAGGAAGAGCTACAAATAAATGAAAGAGAATGCGAAAAACAGCAACAGAAACAAGAGTTGAAGAAGAAGAAAGAAAACTCCCAAAAATCTAACAAGGAGAAGAAAATAAACATTTTCATAATATTTTTTACATAAATTTGTATTCTAAATGTTAAAATGAGATTTTTAAATAAATTCCTGTGAACAGCAATGTTTAACTGATGCATATTTTTAACTGGCCAACATTTGGTCATCCCCTGGCCGACTTTAAGGCAACCTGGCCGACATTTGGTCACATTGTAAGGTTATAGTAATTAATGCGTAGTTAACTTAATAATAGGTATTTTTCGTAATGCCATACTTCTTTATTTCATTAAAATTACAATAAATCTAAAAATTTCTTTCAATCATATAAACTAAGTCATCAGATCTTTTATTTTCTGGTTATTTGTAGTATGTGGCCGACATTTGGTCACTTTACCCTTTATGGAATACGATGTAAGGACAGTAAAGGCAACAATGCTTGCCTACACGTTGGGCAGTCGAAAAGGTGCCCGGAAACGCACCTAAAGGAACATGAATATGCGGTAAAGAAAGGTAACACCCTTTACCACACCGCTTGTCATTGCATGATGACGGGACATGAGTTAGATCTGAACAGTCCTATTGTCCTCGGAATTCAAAAGGACTCATACGCTCTCAGGTTCTTTGAATCGGGAAGATTAAAACCTTACAAAGTTACAACCAGGGTCTATCCACTATGAATATCCTGGAATATGAGATTTAACCTGATATTATCTATAAAGAACCACAATGGCCTGTTAATACCTTTTTGAGTCTTTTTTTTTTTCCTTCTACCTTTTTTTATTATTATTATTATTATTTTTTTGTTTGTTTCTATTTATTTCACTTCACTGTTTGGCTTTGCTCCTGGTAAAAATATATGCCGTCTAATATAGGCTTTAGACTACTCCTTCCGGTCTTAGTTCCATTGCTTAACATCAGAGGGGGTTTAGCTCCCAGCATCCATCCCGCTTCTCTTTCACTCACAATCACGAAGCCGTTCAAGGAGGATTACTTTTAACAGGAGGGGATACTTGATAAAGGAACCCCACAACAGACGGGGGTTCGAAACGTACGTCGTACTATTTTATTTTTTTTATCTTTGTATATGTGCTTTTATGGTCGGCATTTAGATTAGATTAGATTAACTGAAAGTGGGTGGCATGACTGCCGAGTACGTCGACCTGAAAGATCTTTTGTATTATCCCACGGAAAGAAGGACAGACGGAGAGAAAGACTGAGAAAGGATTGTGTGAGAAATGCAGGGGAAACGGGAGAACCCCGGGAAAACCTACCCAGCGCGGATCGCTACCATCAACGAAACCCACATGAGAACCGAACCCGGGACTCACAGGTGAGAGGCCAGAGTCTTAGCGACATCGCCACCCGCGCGGCCATGGTCAGCATTTAGTTACCATAAACTTATTTGGCCAAACTCCAAATTTGGAATAATATTTAAACCATGGGGTTTTGATTTCTAAAAAAAAAAAAAAGTTCAAAATTTCGCCACCAGGGGGGAAAATGGACAAGTGTAGAGAAAATTGGGCCTTATAATTAATAGTAACTTTTATTTGGCATCATTTACAGATGTGATTCAATATGTTTTCCTTGGAACTGTTCCAATAACTGCATTCTGTGAACAGCATTTCCTACAGCAGAACGCAACAGATCTCCAGTGATTCACGTACAACGTATTCGGTCTTTTAACTTTACTAAATTATCCACGCCACCTTGGTAGCCAAGCTTTTCAAATATCCCCATAACCAAAAGTCACAGTGAGTGAGTGCAGGCGATCGGATTAGCCAACTCGTAGGAAACGCTGATTAATTCTGTCTTCTTTACACCCAATGCAATGTGAGGGGGTGTTCCATCTTGCATAAATATGATGGATCCTACGCATCCACGCTGTTGAAGTTGTGGAATAAAAAAATTAAGCAGCATTCGTGGATACCTCACAGTATTGACGGAGCAAGTCACGGGACCGTTTGGAGTTATTTCTTCAAAAGAGTACGAACCCATGATGGACGAAGCAGTAAAGCCACACTACACTGTGACTTTCGATGAGTGCAAAGGAATCGGTTGAAACACATGAGGATTCTCCAACGCCCAAATGCGGCAATTGAGTATATTTACAATTTCATTGAGATGAAAATATGCCTAATCACTCCATAGGATGTTCCAAGGCTATGCATCCTCGACTTTTATTCGAGCTAGGGACATCAGAGAAAAGTTCAGACGAGCGTCCGTATCTCATCGAAGTAGTTGTTGAGTGGGGCTGATCTTATACAGCAGTTTACGCATAATTTTCCACACCGTTGCATACGGCATAGCAAATTGCCTGGATATTGCCCGTGCACTGCTGGACGCGTGTGCATTGTTTGGTTCCAGTGCAGCAGTTGCAACTATTTCAAGTTGTTAGTTTTATGTCAGTTTGTCCTCGTTCTGGCAGCACTTGTAACAATCCCGTATTTTCAAATCGCAAAATCATTTTTCGCAAATTTGTGATTGCCATTGGGTCTTTCCTTAAATTCTTCAATCTCCGGTATTCGCGAAGTGCGACCGAAGCAATGTTGTTTTTTTGGTAATAAAGTTTCACCAGCAGAGCACGATCACGTAAATTAAGCATTGCAAAGATTTAACATCAAAGCACCACCGCACAACCATAGCACATCAGTCGGACCTAACACACGCTGTTCGTTTTCATTTGTTTACGTCCTTCAATCTATGACGTCAGTTTACTGCAATTTGCATATTTCCATGCTGCCAGTGCCATTTTTTCCCTTGGTGGCGAAATTTTGAACTATTTTTTTTCCTTTAGAAATCAAAACAAAATATATACTAAAATGTATATCTTGGTATATATGGCCAAAATCTAATATCTAGATAGTAACACAAAATTCCTACAATATTTAAGAATTTTGTGTTATCTAGATATTAGATTTTGATATTTCTAAGCCAATTTTTTAGTTGGACGGGTGGGCACTTACATTAAGGCCAAAACACTGAAATATAAATAATTTAAGAATAATGCCCTATTAGCATCAGACTTTTTTTTATATAATAGTAAATGTTATTGTTCAATCCTGATTAGATTTCTGATCAGGATTTATGGTTCCGTTTAATGGGTCGTTTCACAATTTGTGCAGAATACTGTACTTTTAAGTAACTCAAAGAGCGATTCATTGATTTACACGAAATTTCAGACTTCTCGTATATCTGACTAGATTTTTTTGTTCATAAACCCAGCTTATAATGAAAAGTGTGCTTAAATAATACAAAGAAAAATGCATTGATGTCAAACTTCGTATTTAAGAGTTTCCATTTATTTTATACTCCTTTATAGATTTTGGTGTTGGTTAACCGTTGTTAAGGGCTACTGCAGAATATACTACACTGTTTGTTGTCAAGTAACTCAAAGAATAATGAAATTATCAGTTTCAAACTTCATATTAAGGAAATCGGCTGTTGTCCAGCCAAGATTCGGTTTTGCTGTTTGAAGCTTCGTTGCATGGGCCAAATTCTGTCCTTAAAAATGCACTAGTTTACATCAAACATCACATTTTAAAATTATACCAGCTTCTTTCAACCAAAAAAAGAAAAAATTAGAATTAGAATGCTATGCTCTTAAATAATTCAAATAATAATGCAGTAATCTATATCATATTTCCTATTTAACAGTTTGGTTTTTAATACATACACTGACTGCTCAATTGAAAGTGGACACCTGGGTGTGTCATCCCAACAGTGAAGTTTGGCGGTGGTGATAGTGTGGTCGTGTTTCTCCTGGTTTGGACGTGGTCCGTTGGTTGTGATCGAGGGAAACATGATATCCACACAGTATCTGAACGTTCTAGACAATTCCGTGCTTCCTACGTTGTGGTTGCAGTTCGGTGAAGGGCCATTTGTGTTCCAGCATGACAATGCGCCGTGCCATAAGGCCCGTATTGTCACCGCCTGGTTTCCGGAGAATAATGTTCAGGAACTTCAATGGCCCGCCCAAAGTCCGGACCTCAACCCTATTGAACATCTGTGGGATGAATTGGAGCGTCGGATTCGTGCTCGTCTGATGCGACCGCAAACACGCATCCAACTTGTGCAGGCTTTGAAGGAGGAGTGGGCAAAAATACCGGTTCCTTGCTATCAGAAACTGGTAGAGAGCATGCCACGGCGTGTGGATAATGTGCTTAGGGCAAACGGCCACAGTACACCCTCTTAGACGCTGTAAATAAAGCGTCTGTTCCATACCATAGGTGTCCACTTTCAATTGAGCAGTCAGTGTAGATCTTATGTATTACGATGATTGTATATTTGTAGTCAATTTTAAATCCTGTTATTCTAAGGCCCAAAAATTAATTCTTTTTTGTAGCTCTATCAACAATGCAGTGATGTACTGTACATTAAATTTGTTAGTTAAGAGTAAATATTGTGGGAGCATGTGACTAAATTTTAATAAAAGTCCGTTTCATGTAAAGAATGAAATGACTTAATGCGGAGTAATACATATTTCATGGTATCTATTCTAATGTATAAAGCACAGCTTGTAAGGCAAAGGTGGTTAGATCGATTCCCCATAATATTTCATTTATTTTTATTTATTTTTTTTACTGTTTATTTACAGTTTTATTTTCACTTGCGCTTTTTTTCTGTTTTTTTTTTTTTTTTTTATTTTTTTTTAATTATTATTACTAGTCGGCTACCTGTCGCTTCGCTCCGGAAGCCTCGCTTATGTAACGGAAACAACTTTTTATTTATTAAAAAAACGCGCACACACAAATTACATCAAGTAAACTAAAACTAAAATATTTTTAAAAGTTTTTTTTTTTTTTTTTTTTAATTTAAGTTTTGATGTCTATATTCTCTCAATCCACGACTGCTTTTAGAACCAGCGTGTGAATCATATAACTTATCTATGATATATTTTTAGTTTTTATAGAGATTAGAATGTAGTCCTCGTTTGTCTAATGGCTAAGACGTCTAACTTCGGAGCAGAAAGTTGCATGTTCGATTCACGTAGTGAACTTGTAGAAATTATTTCTATTTTCACAAATTACAACAATTGCACCAGACAGACAGAGAAATAAAAGATTTTTAGTAATATTAGTTGATAATTTTCAGTGGTTTTTGAGTTACAAATAACGATTTTTCAGTATTCTACCTAATAGAAATAGAGCTTCTTTCTTTCTTGACTATCTTTTTTATATTCCAACATCTTCCATGTACACGCGCTCATTTTTCAATATCACACAGAATTTGGTTAAGTAAGAATATTATATTTAAAATATTGCAACGTTTCGGCAACTATAGTTGTAATTGTCATTTTCGAATTACAAATAAACTGGCGGATGGGAAATAAATAAACAATCTTGAGATTCAAGAAAAAGGTTGAATACATTCCTTATTGATGGGGGAAGGACAGATAAGTCAAAAGACAATATGAAGAGAGTTGTAGTCCTTATGGCCTAATGTATAAGACGTCTGACTTCGGATCAGAAGGTTGCAGGTTCGATTCCTGTCGTGGATGTTTCATTGTAGAAATTATTTCTATTTTCCATTCTCACAGAAAATTGCGCCGGACAGACAGAGAAATAAAAGATTTTAGTAATATAGATTGTGTTTGATAAGTTTTTGTTTTTAGTTTTGATTTGTATTAGCTTTATTAGTCAGTGATCTTTTGTGAAACGTTCACATCCAATTTGATGGATCCGTATCACTCGTATTATCAGAAGAATTAGAGTTCAGATTAACTGCTCTGGTTGTTCTTCACGGTCGGTCAAGCAGTCCAGATTTAAAATATGTCTTCCACTTTGATAGTGTTGCGCTACAAAACTTCTCCACATTTCAGCTGTCACTTTTAAAATGCCCTCTTCAAATAAACACTTAACGTCTTCCAGTTTGAATGTTTTGTTATATAGAGCTACATAACCTTTAACCTGACTCCAAGACAATTCTCTTAGATTCAGTTCTGCGTGATAAGGTGGTAATCTCAATCCTTGGTGTCTCTTTATATTGTCATTCCATCGATTTGCGTAACAATGTGAAGGAATTCTGATTTGAGCTGATCACCTTGCCATTGTATTCCTTTTTCTATCAACCATGCTTGAATTTCATTTTTACGCCAATTCGCTGTCTATTTTTTCGCACGGACGCTGTGGTATGGAGCGTTATCCATAACTATGGCAGAATTAGGTGGGATTAGATTCAACAGTAATGGAAACTCTTACCATCCATCTCTTGATGATAATCCCAAATGCTCTTTGATTGAAACATCAAAAGTCTTTCTCCAACAAAGCCATCAACACTGCCAGCATGTAAAGAAACGTATCGACTACCTTTATCATCGCGACGCATCAGTACCTTCAATCTTGATAGTCCACGTAGAAAAGCTTCTTCCTTCGATGATATGGTAGTATCTTGCGAAAATTCGAGATGTATGGCCGGTATTAATCCAAGTTTCATCTAAATAAATTATAGGCCTATTGTCTGCACGAAAATTGCCGAATTGCACTCAAATATTTGTGGCGCCAAATGTTTACATCTTCACTGTCACATAATCGTGATTTTCTATGCCGAGACTGATACCTAAAATCATATAACTTTAATGATCTATACAATGTACTTCTGGAAATACTTGGCAACTCTGCATCGTCAGAAATGTCTTTCAATGCATTTCCTACTTTTAGTATTTCATTTTGAAAAAAACAAACAAAAACATTTTGTATCTTACCTCTAATTGCAGTGCATAGAAATGAATCACAAATTTTATCAGGACAGGAATTTACTTTTCTACTTGCGTAAAATTCACTCCTTTTGAAATTCTTTCCTACGGCAGAAAAAGACGTCACCGGTATTCCTGTCAGAAGTGTTGTTTCTGAATGACTTTATCAACAGTCATGTGCTGTTCCAATTCTCTTAATTTAGAATAAACATTTAAAATTGTTTGTTTCGCAATGTTATGTATTGATTTACCTTTACAATTACTTTTGAAATATACTGGCGAGCAAAAAAATCGACTCAACATTCACATTTTCATTTGCTGCCCATTATTTGAGAAGATAAATTATTTTGAATGACAATGTATACCATTTTAAAGCTTTCCGATGATATCACAAGGAATCAGTATACAGCAAAATTTTCTTTACTGTAGGACCTAGAACAGGAAAGCATGTTGAAAACGGAGCAATGAAATGAAGAAGATTTGCTTGAAAAGAAAAGCCAAAATACTGTTATAAGAAACAAAATTTATTCTATTTAGTATTTGGTGTTGTCACCCCTAGCTCTTATAACATCGACTGTACTAACTTCTGCACCATATCTTGCAGAATTGCTTCTCACTCCTTTACCATGGCTACCTGCAGTTCAGTGATGATGCTAGGATGCGGGACTTTTGGCTCGAACCCTTCTCTTCATTTCATCCCACATGTGCTCGATGGGATTTAAGGCCGGGCTCTGCGTATAAAATTGCTTTCTTTTAAAATACAAATGTGACCATACTTTCCAGTTATTGTTAGTATTTTATAAACATTAATTATATTAGTATTATTTTATAAATTGAGTATTTTGCTCCGCCGCGCCGTCTGTTTTGTCTGACCTTGAGTGGTTGCGGGCTGCAGGAAATAGAATGACGTCATGCGTGGCTAGCAAAGAGTGTTGATGTCGCATAAGTATTTCTTGTGACTTAAGCTTTATTTTTAATCCTCTGCCAGTGCGTAACAGCAGCTAAAATTTGGTATACAATAACTACTTGAGATCCTGAATAAATGATAAAAATTTCAAGGGAGGTTTCGACCAGTCAAACCTAACCATTCCCTTGTTAGTGGAATATCTACTTACTTATTTATAGGGAAACGCCTGCGACGCACTGGAAGCTACTTTGATGAAATCGAGTCCCACAAAAATATTAACCAATCGAATGTTCCCTTGACACGTGATCGAAAATAAAGAAATTAATAATTTGAAGTGTTATATTTTCTGTTAACTAAAAGACACACATGACAATTAAAAAGTTTTATACATATTAAAAATATATAAAACACAACCAGTTTCGCTTTGACTCGCAAAGTATTGACTAGTCTGACTAGTTAACAATTAAGCCTGACTAGTTAATGCTTTGCGAGTCAAAGCGAAACTGGTTGTCTTTTACGTATTTTTAATATGTGTAAAACTTTTTTAACTAATCATGTGGCCGATAATTGTTACATTTTCTGTTTCTTAAACTATTTCATGTTTTCAAATCAACAGTTATCTTCTAAATTCAAGATGAATTAACAAGAACGCTGGAAAAACAAAAAACAAAAACGCTCATTAACAAAAAAAAAACGACGCACCTAGGAGTTGTCCGATGGAGACAAAAATTGGTGGAGAGGAAGATTATGTACAGAATAGAAAATGATTAAAATTTCAGACAAATTGAATGATTTATTTCAGAGTTACAGAGTTACAAAGTAACGAGCTCAATAAGATGTTGACCCACCTCTACCCTGAATGCAAGCTGCCACACGACGTGGCACAAAACGATAAAGCTCGCTGATGGTCTCCTGCGGTATTTCTTGCCAAATTTGCTCCAATTGTTGGGCTAGGTCATCCACATTCCCTGGTGGATGCAGTCGCCTTCCCATCATATCCCAGACATGCTTAGATTGGAGAGAGATCTGGGGATCTGGCTGGCCAAGGAAGTGTTTCACAAGCTGCAAGACAGGTCATAGCAACATGTGCCGTATATGGTCTGGCATTATCTTGCTGAAAAATAAGGCCTGTTTTGCAAAAGGAAGGGTAGCAAAACAGGTCTCAGAATGTCGTCGACGTACCACTGTGCTGTAAGTGTGCTATAATGACGACCAAAGGGGTCCGGCTATCAAGGGAAATGGCACCCTAGACCGTAACTCCTGGCTGAGGGCCCGTGTGGCGTGCAATAGTGAAAGCAGGATCGGCACGTCTGCGACGATCGTCAGGACACAGTTGGAAGCGGGATTCGTCGCTAAACACTATACATCCCCAGTCAGCATCATTCCAACCGGATCGAGCGAAGCACCACTGTAATCTGGCCCGACGGTGTGCAGACGTGAGTGGCAGGTGGTGTAGCGGTCGGTACGAGCATAGATGTTGCTCTCTCAGTCGTTTGTGAATGGTCATGGTGGACACTCGTGTGCGGGTCGCACGTCTGATGGTTGATAACGATGATTCAGGCGCTGTGACAGCTGATCTGACAATCACTCTATCCTCCTGCTCTGCTGTGGCCCTAGGTCGACCGCTATCTTCATGACGCTGAAATCTGCCATTGTCCACCCATTCCTGCCAGCATCTTCTAATCGCCGCATTACTTCGACCCATATGACGAGTGATTCTCCGATTTGCCCAACCTGCCTCTTTCAATCCAATGATACGACCTCTTTGAAACTCTGACAGTTGCGCGTAATGAGTTCGAATCCTGCGGCGAGGCATTTTTTCAGTCGTTGAAAGGTATCCTAACTCGCAATGCAACAGAAATTTTGACCATCAGATTGAGAATCGCTTCTTATATACACCTGCTGAGTGCGCAGTTCCGATGCGTTGTAGCTCTCGTTCTTCATTCATTGGACACCAAAGTTTAATCATTTGCATGGGCGGTCCCAATGTCTTTGCATACGAAATTTCATTACAATCGGACAACTCCTTCTAGGTGCGTCGTTTATTTGGTAATGAGTGTATTTTCTTCGCTAGTGAATGCTGTGTTGCGCGGTTCTCTGACGTCACTTCATTCTTTATATGAAACTGACTACATTGCTGGTAAGAGCTACTTTGTAAAGGGCCTAAAACTTTCTGACTGTATTTAACATTTATTTCTGAAGCTGCTTATAATACTTTAGTGTGGAGGAATCGTGCAATGCTTTAATTGCTGTTTTTATATTCGATTTTTTATCTGTGCACTTTAAATCTTAAAAGAGAAAAATAAAATAGAACTTCGTAACATTCATTTTAAAAATGTACGTCAAATTCTCGCTTTAGCATGTCTTGCACATCAAAATTCTGAATGAAAGAACAAACGGTATTTTCGACAAATCTAGAAAGAAATTTTTGATTCTGTAAATTATTTCACATGCAACCATTCAAACTTAAATTAAGTCGTTCATACTCCATTTTATTTAAATGAAAACTGATCTATAATTGCTGTATGTAAGCCTACAAAATTAAGCCGACGCACCTGCTTATTTAAATAAGCAGGTGCGTCGGCTTAATTTTGTATGCTTAATATGTTCAACGCACATAAACTTACAACTGTGAAATTGCTGAATGTTTTAGATGAGAGAGATGCATCTGAAATAATTTGTATTGATATCTGGGGGCACGGCAGTGCCCCCGCCAAGACGAGCCGAAGGCAGGAAGGGCACTACGTACCTTTTCTGGAAGTGTTTCGTCATATTTTCGAACCCTCATAGCTTCGGCCTAGATAATACTAGAGAGCTCAAATTTTCAGGATATGATGCAGTTATCAGACTAATGAAATACGCTAAGTTTCATTTATTTAGCTTTTATACTTTGGATTTTATTAATACCTAAAATACGTCGATTCCGTCACTCACTGACTGACTGACTGACTGACTCATGATCATCAAAACCTCTAGGGTACTTCCTGAAGTCCTAGAAAGCTGAAATTTGGTATGCAGGTTAGGATTAGCACACAAACAACAAAAAAATTAAGAAATCCGTAACTTTCACATTCCAACCCCTCATAAAGAGGGGGTCTGGTTATGTATTATCGAACCCTCATAGCTTCGGCCTGGATAATGCTAGAGAGCTCAAATTTTCAGGATAAGATGCAGTTACCATACTAATGAAATACGCTAAGTTTCATTTATCTAGCTTTTATACTTTGGATTTTATTAAGATCTGAAATGAGTCGTACCGTCAATGCTTCGGCCTAAATAATACTGTGTAATAATGTGATTTCTTCCAAAGTTCAAACAGCTTGAATATACAAGTTGACCAATAGAAAAACAGAAAAGTAGGGTATTGAAAAAAAATCCATTTTCTAAATAATCTTAAAACTAAATTTAGTTGTAATAGATAATCCCACCCAACACATTTCATGTAAAATAAGTTGCCAAGATTCACATGCTCATAACGCTTTCACTGTTAAAAAGTTATCAGATCTCATCTTACAAAAAGAAATGAAATCCCACCCAAAACACTTCGTGTAAAATAAGTTGCCAAGACTCACATGCTCATAATGCTTTTACTGTTAAAAAGATATGAGATCTCATGTTGAGCCAAGCCCCTAACTCAACGAGGCCTAACTCTACAAGCCCCAACTCTAAAAACCCTATATCTTGGTCAAAAAGTATGGCTTGGCCGTTTCATGGAACTATTTCATCTCACCCAAAACATTTCATGTAAAATACGTTGCCAAGATGCTCATAACGCTTTCACTGTTAAAAAGTTATCAGATCTCATCTAGAGCCAAGCCCCTCACTCTACAAGGGGGGCCTAACTCTAAAAACCCTACTATCTTGGTCAAAAAGTGTGCCTTGGCATACTCCATATCCTTTACATAACTCCATGGGATTGTCTGTGTGACAGCCACGAAACGGCCAAGGCATACATTTTGACCAAGATATAGGGTTTTTAGAGTTGGGGCTTGTAGAGTTAGGCCTCGTTGAGTTAGGGGCTTGGCTCTACATGAGATCTCATATCTTTTTAACAGTAAAAGCATTATGAGCATGTGAGTCTTGGCAACTTATTTTACACGAAGTGTTTTGGGTGGGATATATATTACATTTACCCTGTATTTCTATAATGAAAAGTATACTGCTCCTGAATACGATGTACAGTTTATTGATTTTTTTTTCATAAAATTAATTAAATTTGAATAATAATCATGAAAAATATGTCCTGATTTAAACGTAGAGCACATTTAGAATCTTATGAGAAAAAAAGCTTAATGTGCATATTTAATTGTTAAGGAAAAGCGATTTTTTTTTTCCCCAATTTGCACCAAAGAAAAACAAAAATTCAAGCCTCCAGAACTTGTCATCGAAGTAGTAAGTCTGGCTGAGGAATCATAACAATGATGACACGGCCATCTCAGAATCCACTTCGTTGACAAGCTCTAGGCATGAATTTTTGTTTTTCTTTGGTGCATGTTGAGAAAAAAAAATCCCTTTTCCTTATCATATTTAGAATCATCTTCAAGTGTTAAAAAGTCTGCAGATTTATTTATTATTTTTATTGTCGAGAAATTCTGATTGCTATTGGAGAATGGCCTTTGAGTTAACCAATCAGAAGCTCTCGATATCGGGTGCACCGTGATCTATGGTAGTCAGAATCTCAAAAATATGCATAAATACATCTTTTTTTTTGACTTAATACGAGGGTTGATTTTTTAACAGTGGCAACAATGCTATAGCGACGCCATGCATCGTAGTTAGACAATGTCGTTTATGCCACATGTTAGCTATATGTGTCCCGTACCTCCGAACAAATGAACTCACCCTTTCCCCTCCATGCCCGTGCGCAGTGACAAGAACAGAGCAGTTGTGAATAGAGCGGTCGCTGAATACAGTCTTAATGTTTTCGAAGCAGGAGCAGAGGAGCTGGTTAAAAATTGAATGTGCTAGAGGTCGCACAGCCCGACTGTCACCAAGGACTGCAAGAGGCCTGCGGTGCATCTACATTACCTTAACGAACGGTAGCAAGGTGGGTAAAACCCTTCAGAGAAGGACGCAAAAATGTGTCAGACATGCTTCGGTCTGGTCATCCAGCAGTAAGGGACCAAGATGTGCAGACTGTGTCGGCATTAGTGGCGACGGATCTGAACTCCACGATTCATGAGTTAGCCAAAGATATAGGATTAGCGTCTTCGACTGTGCTTCACATCTTGAAAGACCATCTAAGAATGCAAAAAATTGCCTCAAGATGGGTTCCAAATGAATTAACGGACATGCAGTAATGGCTGCGATATGACTCTGCTCGTACTCACTTTCAGCGCTATGAGCGCGATGGAGAGGCCTTCTTACGGCGTATCATCACAATGGATGAGACCTGGGTCAGATCCTATGAACCAAAGCTGAAACGCCAGTCGAACGAGTGGCGTCATCACGGGGTCACCGTGAAAACAAAAATTCGGCAGACGCCCACCAATGTAAAAGCTATGGTGATTCTTATCTGCGATTGAGATGGTGTTATCCTGAAGCATACTGTTCCCCCCACGGCAGAGCGTTAATGCGCAGTACTAATGTTTGTTTGTGCAAAACAATCTGCGAGCAGCTCTGCAAAAAAAACGGCAACATTTTATGCATAACCCACCCATCATTCTGCAGAACAATGGTAGGGCGCATAGAGCAGGAGCTGTGTCTGATTTTTCAAGCGTTGGGGCTGGGAAATGCTCTACCACCCTTCCTACCCTCCGGATTTAAGTCCCTCCGACTTTGACCTAATCCCTAAGATGAAGGAAACACTTCATGGGATTCGCTTCCGAACAGTTAAAGACGTTCTGCAGGCAGTTGACTGCTCTCTTCTCGCCATCAACAGATTAGGCAATGCCGATGGCATCCAACGGCTCTGCATCGCTGGGAACATGTTGTACGCAACGCTGGTGGCTACATCGAAGGCCTGTAAAAATTAGAACGAGTTATATACTCTATGTATCTAGAAAATAAATAGTTGCCACTACTGAAAAATCAACCCTCGTATTTCTCCTAAAATTCACAAAAAAAAGGGGGAAAAAACCCTAACGTGGGCTTTCTTGAAGTCTAAAAAAAATGCGTTCTGATAATTTTTTATTATTGTTTTAGGTCTTTTCTCAAAGAAAAACCAAGATAAACACTCGCTTGGTCATAACTAATTTCAATGCTAAAACCCTAGCAACGGATCGTTGCAACATCCTGTTTGAACTGTGACGTAGGTTGTGACGACACACACGGCCCATAACCAGGCAATCGTGATTACTCAGGAGCTGCTAGACTACAGGCCAGTCCTGAGGTTACCGAGAAATAACAGGCTGAGGCACTGAGAAATCACGTGACCATCTGGGTCCTACCTCCTACGAGCGTAACCAGCACGTGTATGGTTCTTCTCTATAGTGGTCTTGTTAAAGTAACTAATTTTAACGTTCAAGCAATCTATTTCATCAACCCTGGAGTATATTGGATTTGCTAAACAGAATTCAAGTTGGCAGCGATTTATATTATAACTAAGGTAAGTTAGTTTTGAACAATACTTTCATTGTGTAGAAATTTCGTTTTGTTAGGCCTACTTCAATTCGCAGTGTTTTTGTTTTGTTTTTTTATAAAATTTATAATGGAATTATATTTAGTGCGTTAACAAATTTATTTTTCTGTAGAACAAAAAAATTTACTTGCACTAATACATAAATTATCTATAGTTTAATATAATATACAACTCACTTATATTTTTTTAATGCATCAAACGAGACCTTTTATAATATTCAAATTGGATTTACTAATGTCTTTTCGAAGCATTCATAACTTTAAAAAAAATACAGAAAATATTAGTTTTTCTCTCAAAATCACAATTTTTCCATCTAAATTGTATTGAAATTATGAATTCCACATGATTCGTCAATTTTAAAACTTACATATATTGGAGTATATTTTTGGGAATTCTAAGCTATATTATATAAATTAGATAGATTCTGTTTTAGTGAATTGTAGGTCTAAGCAAAGTTATTTTGATGATAATACTGTATGATTTCAAATAGAAACATAACTGTTTTTAATCCTTTAATATAAAAAAGAAATTATAAAAGTTCTTTACATGTTTCGAAATTAGAATTATCCATTATTAAAAAAATAAAAAGGTCGTAATACATTAAATATTATATTTTATTCGTTGTTTAAGTGGGGTGATGAAAAATATTGGTATACTTTTAAAAGTAGAAACCCGAGTAAACATTAGCAAATATATTTTGCACTTCAGTGTTTATAAATTTGTTCTATCGTTACTGTACCAATTTAAATTTTTATGTGTAATAATTTATATTTTGCTAATTATTATTATTTTTTTTTTTGTTTTAGCTTGTTTTAGCTCTGCAAAATAATTACACAAAGTGCGTAAATGATGAGATTAGCCGAAAGAAAGGAAATAACAGGAAAATAAGAAACCTAAATCTCAAGTAATTCTTTAAAAGCATTCATGACCTAAAATTTTCAAAGCATTTTTTTTTTTTTAATATTTTCCAAATTGGTCATGATTCCAATAAATCACAAAGTTGAAAAATATATATCATTTAAATATAAAATATAATGCATAAATTCAATTTATGAATTCACCTTAATATCATTTAACTTTTAGAAAATAAATTCAGGTACTGACTTATAGCTTCGTATTATTTTATTTTTTTTACATTTTTTTATGAATGTGATAAACCAATTATTGTAAATTTCAGTAATTATTCTGTACACTTTGTAATTCTTATTCTGAATAATAAATATTATGTTTATCATATAATTCATTTAATTATAATATGTAATGCATAAATTCTGGTACAGACTTACGATTTTGTATTTTTTTAATTGTATATTTTAGTAATTATACTGTACACTTTGTAATTCTTGTTCTGAATCTAAATAATAAATATTATATTTATCATTTAATTCATTTCATTAGTAATAACAATACTAACATATTTGGATTGCCATAAATAAAAAAGAAAAAGATATTTCTAATGTTTTCTGAGATCAATTTCTTACATTCAATAACATTTCATTAAATATTCTGATTAACAGCTTATTATTTTGAGAGAGATATATTATCCTCTATTGTGAACTAAAGTTAATGATACAATAAATAAAAATGCACAGATTAAAGCATAATTTCCTAATTTTTATACCAGTAATCAATTAAAAATAGGGTCATTCCATATCAAATCATCCAGAAATTTTAGGAAATGTCACCCACCCTCACAGAAAACTTTGAAATTTTGTATAATTTAAGTTTACCTAGATATATGAACATTTCCAAAATTTAAATGTTGCAGGTTAAGTAATTTTTCAGTAATGGTCTCAAGAAGTTGTATAGATCCAGGAACTCAGGTGTTCCATGGACGACCTCCTTGATAATTTAAAAATGCAATAGTTCCTACAGTTTTTGCAGTAGAACCTTGATTTTTTTTTTAATTAAAGAGGAATGTTTATATTTTTATGTGCATGCTCCTTTTATTGAATAATCATAAGTTTTTTTTTAGAAAAAAAAATGTAAATATTTTTTTTCAAATAAATTCGATAAATGGGCATTATATTTTTTTTAAGGTATTGCTCCATTATAGATTCCTTTTAAAATTTTATAATATTATTATAACTCTTTCTTTATGTCACACAAAAAAAATCAGTTTGTAGAAATGATGGGAAGTGTAGAAAAAACGCTA
>JAFIDM010009631.1:53555951-53648581 GCA_023159025.1 Thereuonema tuberculata
TTGCCCCCCCCCCCCAAATCCGGCACTGATTAGCGGCCCCTAGGTTACAGCTTGCCTATAAAACATAAAGGAACGGTCTTGCATTTATATGCTCCTGCTTTTAATTATTTTGTTTATACAATTGTGCATATTATGGGACCGCTTTGCTTTTGACACTGTCTAAAAGCATTAATTACCTTGTCTTGGTTGAGCAAGCGAAATCTTGCTATTCGTCTTGGGTATTTTTCTTCTGTTTGTTGGTGCATCACACGAAACCTACTGGATCGTTTTCTTAGAATTTGGTATGATGCTTAATTATAGTTTAAGTTAATATATGGGCATGATTAATTTGGTATATATCCTTCTCTTCCGTCAAAATGATCTTCCCCTTCTCATGAGAAAGCTGTTGGACGATTTTTTTAAAACTTTGTACGACTCTTATTCATGTGTCAACTTAAAAGAAGACCGTGACTATTTTGGTATTCATCCGTCATCCTTCAAAAAAAAATCCTGATTTTTATATATGTATATCGTTTTTATTAAAAGCAACCTTGAAATAGGAAAAGGATTGATATTTGGTTTTCTTTGGTGGAGAAGTATGTCCGGATGAGAGAGGCGGACTGGACCAGAGTGACAATGGAGAGGTGGTGGGAAGAAAGGACTAGATGGAGAGGCTTCTGTTCCAAACAGACCCAGCCTGGGGTTGGAAACTGTACAAGATGAAGAAGAGGATTTACTAAATTTAAAAAAAAAAAAAAAAGTTACATGTTTCGGTTAACATTACAATGGTTTTCTTTCATGTCACCCTTTTTTTTTTTCTTTTTTTTTTTTAAATTTAGTAAATGTTTGTATTAATTTAAGTGTGTTTAGTTTTATGTTTAACGATTCATAGTTTTACACATGTTACATTTGCTGAAAAGTAAAAATTCAAATAATTTAAAAATTAGTTTAAATTTTATTGATAGTAGTGGAGGCATATAATGATTTCAGTTGGGTATTAGGGAAATACAGTCTAAAGTAAAGTAATGTTTGTTTCAATTCAAGTGAATAATTTCAATTATGAAAGTTGCACTTTGAATGATAATCACAATTTTGCTAATTTAACTATCTTAAAAAGTTTTGATAAACTTAATATTTTGAATAACGTAAGGAAGGTGATTTTGAAAGCTAGTTTTCATGACATTGAGTATTTATTCAGTCACTATGTGATGGATTGCTAAATAATTACTTAAGTTATTTGTTATTTTTTGTTTGAAGATCGACCTCTTGATTTAGTTCCCATTCCATCAAAATAAAATGGTATAAACCCATAACAACATAGGTCTCAAAATACTATGAATAAAGATAAACCACTGTCATTGGCACTGGAGTGTAAAGGAGGCGAGTGATGTAAGTTGTAATCCCTCTCCCAATGGAACCTTTTTTCTTTCGGTTGGATGGATCCCAGTAATATTCATACATTCAAAATTCCTAAGCACCCTCATTTAAGCTATTTATGTTAATTCTACTAAGTAAGTTCATTTCATTTCTGTTTATTATCTTTATTTCAAAAACATACGTTAAGCCTTCTCATTCCTAGGCACACTAGTTATTATTGGTGTTTAAGGTTTTCAGATTACTTAAATACTAGGCAGACAAAATTTAAGTATCTCTATGCAGAACTCTCTTTAGCTCCAACTAATAAGCAGAATGTCAGCAGAATTAAGAAGTAGACTATTCCAGGCATGGGGAGAAGGATTCCTTGAAAAAAAAAAATGAGTTCCAAAATCTGTCAATAGGGTTAAATATGGTGCCTTACAAGAGAAAATGCATGAAAAATATCAAGAAATCCATAGCTAAGACAAAGCTAAGATAAAATTTCAAATTATTATGTTTGCTCTTTTCAAAAACTGAGACAGAAACTGAACTAACATGCTAGAGGATATGCAGTCAAAGCTCCAAACTCACTCACAGTGGTTGATGATAAAGTTGATTTTTGATGTGTTTTCCATTGTTTTGGACCATAAATTACATTCAATATGCTGTACAATACATTCGCCTTGAGGTAACCCCACAGCCAAAAGTCACCTCAGGGAAAGGTCAGGTGAACATGGTGGTTATATAATGGGAAAGAAGTGACTGATAACTCTTTCATCAATAAAATGATGTTTTGTTGAATCATCTGCATGACCAGCCAGCTTGTGGCAGTCTCATGATGCGGCCTGCCTCAAAGTGCTGCAATTGCTTATATGATCTTTGAGCACTTCTCAAGACATTACTGATTGTAAACTCATGTGAATGCAACAGTTCCATGAAGCAGAATGTTTCTAGTAAGATTCTGCGGAGATTATATGGATCACAAGATGGACACTTCCATTGAGCCAGGTTTTGTAATGATATTTCTTGACATTGAGCCAGGTTTTGTAATGACATTTTGTAATGACAAACTTTAATCATTCACATATTTAATAAAAAGTAGTTGCATAGAGTTTCATTCAGGTTGGACTCTTCCTTCAAGGTGCTTCAATTGTTTTGTCACAGTGTATCTTGAGAGTAGCATTAAATTCTAATAATGCTGCAATGTATGCTCTGTTTCTATTATATCTCCATACTGATGAGTTTTTATTATGATTATATAAATGCAGTAATGCTTATGTTTGTCATATGTGTCATCTGATCTTATAGTGCTCTAAATATATTATAAACAGACTGTGGCCTCCCTAAAACTAAATTCCTTTTAATTGTTTTCCCAAAATAATGTCATTCTTCAATTTCATAAACAGTATTTAATTTAATTTAGGTAACACTGAGCTATTCATTGAATAGTATTGAGCATTAAGTGACAGAGATGGGTCAATTATTGAGGGACAGTGAAGAGACCAAAATAATCAGGCTCGTATTTTAAATTGGACTATAAATAAGTGTTGTACAAAATTTGAAAGAAAATCAGTCTAGCTATTTTACTGTGATGCACTTACAAACAAACTAAACAGAAAAATGTAAAGGTTATAGTTTCGAAAGCCTGTCTTTTGGCTTTCTTCATCGAACTTTTATATCTGCATATTCAATTAATATGCAGCCAGTAAAAATGACTATTATTGAGATTTTTTTCAAAAGCCCAACCAACCCATTGTAGTCTGATGAAGAAAGCCGAAAGACAGGCTTTCGAAATTGTAATATTTTTGTATTTTTATAAATCCTTTTATTCACAGTCTGGTCGTTTTTATTCTTTTACATCTGTATGTTAAACAGCTTCAATTAAATAAAATGTTAAGATTTAACTAGTAAAATATGCTCAGTTAACTATTGAAAGGTCTTTGAATGACATAAGTGATATCAATGGAACACAGCACCTAGATTGCATAGAAAAAATATTAGTTTTAGAAATGGATTTTAATAATACTTCAAGACATTAATCATCTATTTTTTTCTTCTCTCTAAAAGGGAAAAAAACGGACAACTTAAACAAAAAAGCAACAGAAGACTTAATCATTTCTGCAATGAAAATCTTTCAGTATCTTCTAACAATTACTATAATAATTGTTTTTCTACTGACATCATTTGTTTCTAGTCGACCAACAACTGCAGCACGAATTCCTCCTCAAGAAGCAGTAAGTTAATTTTTTTTATATTAATTTTAGTATAACCCATCATTTCTTATCCTTGTAACTCTTGAGATCTTTTTGAAACTGAAACATTGAAACAGGCATTATCTCTCAACACATCCTGAACTAGCAGTGCATTTTAGAAAAAGATTCTTATCTGAATTTTTGCTTGTCAAATAATTTGACCCAAAAGTACGATATTACAGTGCCTGATATTATGTATACCTGAAGGTAAAGGTAGATAGGTGTTTCCCTTTCGAGCCACTACTAATTGATGGCTTCACTGAAGTTATATAGACCACGACATTTCGTTGACCAATTAGGACCAGTCTAAATTTGGGTGGTCAATCTAAAGCCTGTATGCATTTAATCCTGAGAAAAGAATCCTGATTCCAATTTTACAGAAGGCTGGGTGAACCCTAAGGCGTATTTGGAGGAGAAATAACATGGGAAAAAACCCTGACTATTGCTAGGGATTGAACACGTTCCTCCAGCCAGCAATTCAGTGCCTATACCACTGGACCACCAGATGTATCTGAAGGACTGCAAAATAAAAAAAAAGGAGCATTTTACAGTGAGAGATTTGAACAGTAAGATAGTTTGAAAATAGTGTAATAATTAATAGAACATTTAACAAAGTAAAAGGCTTATTCATTGAAGTGCAGTAATTAAGGAAGGAAGGAAGGTGAAATGAAAAAAAAACTTATATAGAATATAACTATAATAAAACTTTATTATGGTTATATAATTTCACATAATTCATTAAAATTTAAATAAAGAAAAAAGTGAATTTTTACATGATGAACAGTAAGTAAAATATCCTACTTTACATGTTAATATTTTGGAGTCTGTTTGGAGTCAATAAGATGTATGTCATTTACAGCTGGTGGTATAGACCTCTCAATGAACTCTCCTGCTTTCAAAAGGTGTTTCAAATTCAGTAATGTATCAGGAAATTTGTATAGGGTTCCATTAATCATAGAATTATGTAAATTAGGGTGATATCAGAATAATATAAACACCATGGGTTTTCAGGCAAGATATTATTACACAAAAATACAGGTATTAATAATTTCATATTACTAAATTAATAGTTGAAGCTTGGTATCTGATATACAATCAGCGGTATCCTCCGAGACCATGTCCAATTAACCAACTGCTTTCAAAGGAAAGGACCAAAGCACCTGTTGCCAAGTGTAACGAAGTGTGCAAGTATGATTAGGGACGTGTGGTTGTGTCCATAAATTTCCTAACTATGCGTGTTGTGTTGAGTACCACATCCTTCTAGAGTTGTGTATAAATGTGTTTGTGAAGTCCTAGTGTGCTGAGGCTTTGGTGCAATGTGTGAGGCACCAGACCAGTGGCGGACAGGACGATGGGTACTACACATACTTGGTCCTGCCTCCACTGCTTCTGGAGCTTGTGTGCTAGGTCGGTGTGCTAGATGATCTTATCTGCGTGAGTTTTCTGCATGTTCTTGCTGATAGGCACTGCAATATCAATGAGATAGGTCTGTTTGTTGACCGTATCAACAAGTGTGATGCCAGGTCTGTTGTGATATATGGTTTTGTCTGTGTGAGTAGGGCAGTTCTAGTACAGCTTATATGAGGGTGACTCTAATACACTTTGTGGTATGTACTTGTAGTACGGGACCATGTCCTTAATAAGTGAGTGTTTATGTGCTAGCTGTTGATGAATGATCAACACTACCTGATTGTATCGGTGGATTGTGTTTGGGAGAGAAGGGGACAGCTTGATATTATGTGGTCAATCGTCTCATGCGTAGTGTGGCATTGTCTGCATATGTTGTCATGCGTGTTTGCGTCGTGTAGAATATGTTTCTTGTAGTTGCGTGTGATGATGACTTGGTCCTATATCGCGATCATGAACCCTTCGGTCTCCCCAAACAGCTCACCACTCGTCAATCATCTGTTCGATGCTTCCATGTCGACGTGAGGCTGGCTGATACCGTGTCGATGTCTGCCATGGAGTTCCTTACAAGCCCATGATTCATGGAGCTGCTGAGTGTGAGTGTCGGGGGTGGGAGTGTTGGATAAGGGTTTTCGAAGTCCTGGAGGGTGAGGTATATGTCAGCCTTGACAATGGCTAAATGGAGTGAGGAGTGTTGTGCTCTTTGGTGGAAGTATTCCCTAAGTGTGAGTACTTGTTTTTTGTGTAGGGTGATGAGGTTGATGAGTCCTCATCCTCCCTCCTTGCAAGGAAGAGTCAACCTTTCCGTGGCAGACTTGGAGTGGTGCATATTGTGTTTTGTGAATGTAGTGTGTGTTGTGCATTGTAGTGCTTCGAGTTCGATGTTTGTCCATGGAATTATGCTGAAGGAATATGTTAGTGTGGGGAAGGCAAAAGTTTTGATGGCTTTAATTTTAGTTCTGGCATTGAGTTGTGTTTTGAGGATGTTGTGAACGAGAGCATGGTATGTGTGCATGAGTGTGTTTTTGATGTTTGCATTGTCAATGAAGCGCGCTTCCTGGAAGCCCAGATACCTGTAGATCTCTCCCTCTTCCATGGATTGGATGGCCAATCCATGGTCCAGTTCAAAACCCTCCAGATTCGAAGTCTTCCCCTGTGTTATATATAGCTTGCAGCATTTGTCAATTCCAAATTCCATACCAATGTCTTTGGTGAACTGTGTGGTTACTTGTAAATTAGCAAGTTGTGCATTGTTTGTGGTGTAGAGTTTAATATCATCCATGTAGAATAAGTGTATGATTTTGTATGGTGTCAGAGTGCCTGAGATAAGCCTATAACCATGTTTTGTGTTGCCTAGCATGTGGCTCAATGGATTCAAGGCAAGACAGAACCAAAGAGGACTCCAGGAGTCTCCCTGGAAAATACCTCTCCTTACAGGAATGGGGACTGTAGTGATGGAGGTTTGGAGGTGTGTAAGTGTAATGTTGTGTTCCAACTCTTTATTGTGGCATCGAAGAATGCCGTGATCTTGGGGTGTATTTTGTAGAGATGAAGAGTGTGTAGGAGCCAGGAATGAGGGACCGAATCAAATGCCTTCTTGTAGTCAATGTATGCGATGTGTGAGTTAGTATTCTTCTTGCGCACCTGCCACAGGATTACGAAGTCAATAAGGAGTTGCTCCTTACATCCTTGGAAATTCCTGCAAAAGCCCTTCTGCTGTTCGGAAAGAATGTTATATGTTTCGATGTGTGTATAGATTTTGTCTGCAAGGCAGGAGATGAGGAGTTTATAAAGTGTGGGGAGGCAAGTGATTGGACGGTAGTTTTCAGGGTGTGCTATTTCAGTGTTCTTGCTCTGTAGGTAGATGACACCCTGTGTGAGAAAAAGAGGCGTATGTTCTGGTTATTATTATTATTATTATTATTGTTGTTGTTGTTGTTATTATTATTATTATTAATATTTTATGTAGATAATATATTTTTTCTTTCCTTAATCCAATTATCCAGATTTTACACTATCCAAACCACCTTTGTCACAAATCAATTCAAATATTCAACAATTTACTGCAATTTGATTCACTGATTAATATTTGAATTAAATATTAATTTGTTAAATCTTTCAGATAAAATTTATGAGAAAATTTGGTTACTTAGAAGAAACAGGACCAGATGCTGAAACACTGTATAGGGAGGAAACAATCAAAGATGCCATCAAAACATTACAAAAATTTGGTCATCTACCTCAAACAGGAATAATAGATGATGCAACACTCCAGTTGATGGAAACACCCCGATGTGGAGTGCCAGATGTGATCCGAAAGAAATCCAATCGAACAAAACGATACATCATTGGTTCAGAAGGATGGAATAAAAGATCAATTACCTACTTGTAAGAAAGTTTTTAAATATTTTTTTACTTAAAATATATTATCTGTAGTTCCTTATAAATATAGCCTTTTTTTTACCCTCCACTTGATAGACGCATTGTTGCATCTTAATAACCATATTAATAACTGAAAAAAAAAGTTGCATCCAAACCCAATTTTAATTATAAAAAATTAAAAAAATTAACATAATTAATTTAAAAGAAGCTAATTTAAATATCCTAAAATAAATTAAAAATAAATCATGAAAAAACATTTAATTCCAAGTTTTCAAAATAGCAAGTATCAATATTGAACATTTAAAAGTATAAAATTGAATTGCAACTTCAAAGATTGACATCAGAGGATTTGTTTAAAAAAATTATTATTTACAAATTTTTACATTGATAACTTCTTCAAAAATGATACAAGATAAAACATCTAAGTTGACAACTTTTATGTTTCAAGCCAATGCAATTCAAAAATCATCAGTCGATTTATCCATATATGGTACTGTACAGTTAATTTATACTTTATTTTGTTCACAAAAATTAATGAAAATAATAAATTAGTGAATTGAATGACACATTAAAAGTCTTAAAATAACTGGGGAAACTTAAAAACCAAATAATGAAAATAAAATTAATCATTTAATTTGATTGCCCATTTGGGTTTTGTGAACTCTAGGATCTTTCTGGAGAATATTAACAGGGAAAAACACCTACCTGATGAATTGGGGTTGAACCAATGTGAGTCCAGTGACTTCCACTGTAGTTAGAACAGAATTAATGATTGGAATTAATAACTTTCTTTGTAATTTTAATGTTTGACAATTTCTTTTGTCTCAGTTTTTGGAATTAATGTGATGTATTTGGTGCAATGGGCTTTCATTTTCAGAAACTGTATTCACCAAACACTTTATTTATTCACTAACATCAGACTATTGCAGGCTTTAAATGATCCATCCAGTTCTTATCAAACTTTAAGAAACACAATCTCTAGGATTATAAAAGTTAAGCTGTCTTTATCCCATCTTTGTTTAGTTTCAAAGGTAAATTCTTTTGAAATCCCCAACATCCTTGAAATGAACTAACCTTTTATCTTGGGACATGTAATTTGATGGTATAGGTATTCGTTACCAATTGGTTCCCATATTGTCTCTTCACTTATGTGATTAACAATTGTCAAGATTAGATAAGAGGAAAAGGGGATGGGGAGATAATAGGAGTCTGAAACAAAGAACTAGTCAAGATACCCAAAATTCTTAGGTAGGTTACAAAATAAAAAAAAATTCAGAGGAACCTGACAGAATTATTTGTCCAGTACCTTGAATTATCTCTTGGCAGCTTTGCTGTTGTCTCATCCATCTTCCCTTGTCTGAAATTCCTTATCAACTATTATAACAATTTTTTTTTTCAATCCTCAATATACAGTATGCTATAATTTTGATGATTTAATTTAGAAAGTACACAAAACCATTTAAAAGTTATGTTTTTCTAAATTTATTTATTTTGTAGTAATGGACAATAATTTCAAAAACATTTCATATTGTATCTTCTTGCACAACATATAAAAGTGATACAATTCAATAAATATTATGTTTCTTTTCAGTCTTGCTAACTGGTCACCTAAATTGAAGAATCGAGAACAAGTCCTTAATCAACTTCATAGAGCATTTGAAGTATGGAGTGGCTATTCACATTTACATTTCACACATGTTGAAAGTGTTGATGCAGATATTATCATATTTTTTGCAAGAGGTCCTCATGGAGATGGTTATCCACTGGATGGACCAGGGATGGTTCTTGCTCATGCATTTTTCCCATATGAAGGGGAAGGATGGGGAGGAGATATACATTTTGATGATGATGAAGACTGGACACTTGGAACTGAAGATGGTGACTTGATTTCCTAGATTATGATATCTTATTATAACAAATAAATAATGATGGACCAAAATTCTATTTTTATTTTAAAACCATTATGTCAGGAGAATTTTGATTTAATCATTCTCCTTAGATTTATAGCATATAAAACAATCTATAATAGAAATTCTTCTCTTTTTTCTTCTTCCTTATAATAAGTAAATCTTTTTCTTTTCATATAGGTGTTGATTTTTTTATGGTAGCAGCACATGAAATTGGCCATAGCCTTGGTTTGGCCCATTCTCCTGTTCCTGACTCTATAATGTTTCCTTATTATAAAGGATATGATCCATATCTACGTTTAGGATATGATGACATCTTGGCTATGTATCAGTTGTATGGTAAGTTGACTTTTTTAATTGTATCAGTATTTTATATAACATGTGATTCTCGGACATGTTAAGTAATTTGTGAGAAAAACACTTTCTCCACAACAGTAAGTTAAAAACTAATTAATAAAGATAATATACTTGAAAGAAGATTATCTTTATGCTTGATAGAAATTGAATATGAAAAACCCTCAAACACACACAAAAAAAACAACAAGCAATTGCTTCTTATGATTACACAATTTTTGAACCTAAGTTAGTTTCATAGGTATCAAATACTTAAAAGTCTGAGGAATTATTAAGATTCACAAATGATCCTCCTTTTGTCTACATTCAAGGAGCAGATCTGTCGAAATTTCTGGATAATCAACTGTCTTCAAAAAGTATCGTCAACATAGAGGCAGATATCAGAATTCCATTGATTGTTTCATTGACTGACCATGCAAAATCTTGAACATTTTTCTTTTCTTCTCTGTATGTCAGTGCATCACTTTAAAAGCTGGACGGATCTCCATAAAATTTGGTATGTATCTTATTCACAGTCCAACTTAAAACAAAGCCAAATTTTATTTTCAATCCTCCCGTCCTTAAAAATGAATCCTCAATTCTAGCTGAAACGGCTGGGCTGATTTCTTAAAAGTTTGGAACAATGCTTATTTGTTGTCCAACTTAAGATATGAGCAAGATTATTTTGGTCTCCAGCAGCACTCCTCAAAATGATCCACCCAGCACAGCATGCTCAGTGCCCACTTTGTGATGGATAGCTGAGCATATATCTAGTAAATTTAACTATTCCACTTTAACATTTTTTTCTTCTCTTGTTTGTGCATTGGTCTGTTTGTCTTTGTGGAGAGTAAACATAGTAAAGCTCAGGGATTTTTTCTAGAAAAAAGGTACAGGAACTCTGGTGATTTTAGCTTACTCATAGTCACTTTTTAGACAGTACTAAGCACACAAAGTTATTAAATTATATAAACAATAGCTTTAGAAATACTAAAATACTTTTGTAGACTAACCTATTTCTAAAATCGTATCGTATTATTTTACTGCCAAGAAAAGGTACCGGAACGTTCCGGCCGGAAAAAAAGGTACAGAAAAAAAGCCCTGGTAAAGCTGAGGCTTCCTATTGAGGGTGGGTGGGTGGGAGGGTGGGATTCAGACTTAAATAATCTTAATCATATTTTAAGTAAGACCATAAATAAAGCATCTGAGCAAAATTTCAAGAAATTAGTCCAGCTGTTTAAGCGAGGAATTTTGGAGATGAGTTTTGAATAATGGAAGGATGGAGACCAAAATAAATATTCCCATTTTAAATTGGACCCTAAATAAGCAATGTACCAAATTTTATGGAAATCCATCTGGCTTTTTTTAATGTGATGCGTCTACAAACAAACAAACAGACAGACAAGAAGAAAATGTTCAAGTGGAATAGTACGATGCTCAGTCAGTACTCAGTCTTAAGCTGATGTTTGCCAAGGATAAATACCACACATTTGAACATTTTATTATTACAGTTGAACTTTTTTGTTTGTTTGCTTGTATGCATGTCACCTTCAAGAAGCTGGACAGATTTCCTTGAAATTTGGCACTTTGCTTATTTAGTAAGCAATTTAAAACATAGGTATATTTATTTTGGTTTCCAAGATTTAAAAAAATTAACCATTGGAATCTTTTGCTAAATGACTGGACTGATTTCTTTCAAATTTTGTATGGTACTTATTTTTTGTGTTTTAGATTTTACAGTGTGTCCCAAATTGAAGTATGCACTCTTTGAAACGTTATAACTCAGCACGAAATGAGATAGAAATATAAGGTGTGTTGTATTTTATTCCGTAAACTTCCTTAAGCCCGAACATGTTCAAAATGTCCACCTTCTGCCACAGTACACTCCCAACACCGACGTCGAACAGAGCGACTGGATTGTAGCCAATGGAATGTCATTGATGGAATGTTCAATCTGATCTTTTAATTCCGTCAGTGTTTGTGGGTTTGTGGTGTACACTGTGTTCTTTAAAGTTCCCCAAAGGTAGAAGTCGAGAGGGGTTAGATCGGGAGATCGAGGCGGAAACTCCGTCGCAATTCCTCTTCGTCCTACCAATCTGTGATTGAATGTGTGATCAATGAAAGTTCTCACATCGATACGAAAGTGAGGTGAAGGCCCGTCTTGTTGGAAGTAAACCTTATTTCCATTCTCGAAGAGATCATTAAGACGTGGAATCATGAATTCTAAAATCTGCAGGTAAGTCTGACCCTGTGACAGTACTTTCGAAAATGTATGGCCCAATTAATCCTCTGGAGGACAGACCACATCATGCCATTATCCCTGGAAGATTGACAGCCTTTTCTTCAATGATGTTTGGGTTTTCGTTAGCCCAGTACACACAATTATGACGATTAATTGTGCCATTAAGTTTGAATGTTGCTTCATCTGACCAAACAATTAAGTCTTGAAAATCCTCCCTTTCATCACACTTGTGCAGGAACCACTCACAAAATTGCAGTCACCTATCTGGGTCGTCCTCATTTAGTGCATGGACAAGTCACAGAATGTAAGGCTTCCATTTTTGACCTTGCAAAATTCGATGAACACTGGATTTGGCGAAACCCAATTTCACGAGAGCATTGCCTCACTGACTTCTTTGGTGATCGTGCAAAAACCTCCATGATGGCATCAACACTCTCGTTATCAGTGGAACTTATCTCTCTCCCGCATCAACCTTTCAACACATCTTTCACCGTTCCTTCGGCTTCAAACTTGTCTCAAGAGTTTTGTTATTGTTACCCTTGTTGGCGGTGGTGTACCAATTTCAACCCTCCAACGTCGTTGCACCTCAACAACATTCTCCACTTTCCAATAACACTTCAGTATCCACTTACGTTCATCGAATGAAAGTCTCACCGCCATTTTGGTTTCTAAACAAATGAACAACAATGAGCATGTTGCTGTGCTTTTCCAGAGCTGTCTGGATCATACACAACACACTATATTTCTATCTCATTTCGTTGCTGAGTTATAACATTTCAAAGAGTCTATACTTCAATTTGGGACACCCTATATATATTTAAAAACAACCCAGGGAAAAAAAAACCCTTTGAATATAGGTTTTATTACCAGTATTAATTTTAAATCTTTAAAAGTATTTAATGATTTCTATTGTTTTATTTTTGTCAGTGACTCGACCAATTGATGATGGCTATCCCTTCATAAATACAATTCCAAATGGTGATGATGACCGTGATAAGGATGATGACAGTAGGAGACAAGATGATGATGGCAATAATAATGATTCATATGAACGTAATAATGAAAATGATGATCGAAAAGAATCAGAAGAGAAAAATGACAAAAATTATGATTATGATCAAGATAACTTTAACAGAGATGATAATTACAATGATATTCCTGATGATGATCAAGATGGAAATAAAAATGAAATTGATGATCCTTATGGATCTTTACCAAATCCTGATCCTACACCAGACATTAGATGGGAAGATGAATATGATAGAGCGGATAATGATCATCAAGAAGACAGTGTTTTTCATTATGACCCATTTGCTGATGAGACAGAATATGATCACACAGAGAAATCAAGAGATAGAGAAACCACTACAACTACCTCCACCACTACCACCACCACAACAGTTTCTCCAATTCCAGATTTATGTGAAGGTTCTTATGATTCCATAGCTATGTTAAGAAATGAACTTTTTGTTTTTAAAGATGAGGTAAGATTATTCAGTTTATTGTTATATTGTTATAGGAACAACAAAAAATAGATAACAAAAAATTAAATTAGTACCATATCAAATAGATTTAAAAATATATTTCCTTTTGCAATAAAATTGTAGATAAGGGAAGATAACAAATGATTTTTTTTCGTATAAGCAAATGAGAAAAGACTAATTAGGTTCAAATTATGTCAAGCACTGTTTACTTGAAATGATATTTTATTGTATATATTCAGAGTGTTTAAATATTTTAAGCTATTATTTCTGCTGTTATTTTTTCTTCAACAAGAACTTCATTTATTGGATTTCTTTGTCTACCTAAAATATGACAATCCTTTGTTACTAGCCTTTGTTGTTGATCGGAACTGACATTTTTTTTATCATTATTTGTTTGCATTATTTTCAATTTAAGTAGTGTAGCATTCAGTGTGTTAGACTCTGTGCAAAATAACCCTGCTATCATCTTTTGAGAAACCAACATTTCAGACTTAATAACTTCATAGGAACTGTGAATTTTTGTTCTCATTTATCAAATGCAATATTTATTTATTTTTGTTACTGCCTCACTCCTCTGTAAGTAAAATTAGGTTGGCTTTCTAGTTAGAACACTGATTTGAAGTATCTTGCATTTATACTAATAAGAAATATCACACACAAACGTGAGTAGCCATAACATGTCCAATAAACATCGGGTTGGAAATGCATAGTTTACAAGTTAATATCCATTATTACATTAGATGCGTGATATATTAATGTGCACATAATACTGTATGTAACTGATGCATACAGTAATGATACTGTGTGCATGTGTTATTCCAAAGATTACAAGGAAAAAAGATTCTGATTTTTATTGTACGTGAATGAATATAACAGTGTACAAATAGGTAACAACTGATACAGAAATAAGTATTCAACAAAACCTCCATCAACAATAGGCATCAAAGTAAATGTTCAAAATGTTCACCACCTGCCCTCATTACAGGAGTACAAATGTCAGGTTAATGAATGTTTAATCATCTGAAAAATTCCCAGTGTGAAGATTGATAAACAATGTTTTTCATATGGCCCCAAAGATAAAAATTCAGAGGATTTAAATCTGGAGACCTTACAGGACAAGTAAGAGAGCTTTCCAGACCAATCCAGCTTTGTGGAAAGTGATAGCGGAGGACTTCATGTTAAAAATGGCCTGGGGCTCCGTCATGCATGAGCCGTAATTGCCTTCTCATTTCAAATTAATATCTTCAAACATCTGTTAGGTGTCTTTGAAGGAAATCATGGTACGCTTCTCCATTTAAGAGAATGGAGGAAGTGGGGACTAATTATCCGATTACCCCAAAATACCGATCCATACATTTAAAAACTGCTGGTTGTGTTTTTTTTTTCAACAATTCTGTAAGGGTTTTTATGTGCCCATAAATGTGCATTATGAAAATTCATAATACCATTTCGGGAAAATGAAGCTTTATCAGTGAATAAAATTATAGATTATAAATTTGCCCAACCCTGTATAGTGATAAAATATATACCTATAGAAAGATCTCCTTACATAGAACACATGTTATTATTATGACTTGTCTCAATTATTAGTCCGTTCGGAGTTATATACGTCTAGATATGACTTATCTTGTTGACATCTTACATCTGGGATGTATTAATTAATTATCATTTAATAATTATTTTCAGTAACAGTAAATATTATTTTCATTTATTACATGTAAATAATTATTATTTACTTGAAATAAATGATAATATTAATTATTAATTACGTATAATAATTATTAACAGTGTGATTGATTGATTGTGGTGAATGTGGGTGCAGGGAAGGCAACCCACCCCCAGCCAAGCACCCCCTGCCTGTAGGTGTTAGCTTCCCTGCACCCACATTCATCACAATCAGTGACTCAAACGTCATATCTAGATGTATATAACTCCGAACAGACTAATAATTGAGACAAGTCGTAAAAATAACAAATGATCTATTGATGGAGATCTTTCCTTACATTTCCTTATGGAGATCTCATCGCTATACAGGGGAGGGGCAGATCTGCCCATTCTCCTTTAATAATATCCACAAGGTGAGCAAAAAACTAACAACAGAACTGCAGCCAGTAGACGTTGCTAGTATAAGTCTTTGAATGCCATATGCAAATGATGGCTGTGACATGACGCCACTCCTGCAGATAAAACTCATGCTTAAACTTAAGACTGATATGAAAGGACAAGGAGACCAGTACCTACAAAGCAGATATTTGGTCTCCAGAACAAACATCAAACCCACAAACAAAGAGAAAGAAAGAGACAAAAACACACACACACACACTCCGCACATCCCACAAGGGGGAGAATAAAACGGTCAGCAGGGACCCACCCCGAACACCTCCAAGGACTGTCAAAGGCCCAATCAGTGGAGCCGGGTACAGTTCATGCTTAAATTATCGAATATTCTGTTAATGACTACATAGTATCTTGTAAACAAAAATCATGGTAGGTTCTTTGAATGAAGAGTATTGTGAGATCGTACTGCTATACGGCAAAGTCAGCTTTTACATTAAATGACATTCTGAAAACATAGCATCTCCCACTTTCTATTTGCATGATTCTTTTCTTTAAAATATCATTTCCTACTAATTCGATGATGCTCTACAACTTTCTCATTTATTTTTTACCTATATCTCTCATAGTTTCCAAGATAAGGTTACTAACTTCCACATTTTGCCGCTAGGGGCTTTGCCATCTGTCTGATCTGATAGTGCATGGTCGCTTTCCTCTACCAATACTTAACTTCCCTAACTCTAGCTATCTCTAGAATATGTAATTTGAAGTATTGTTCTTCAACTTATTGTTATTTAAGGCTTGAAAAAGAGAAGACTTTTTCTTCTCGAAAATTTGCTTTTTTGATATTAAATGTAGTTTACATTTTAATTTTGATGTGATGTTAGAAATATTTAATGGTAGAGGCTGTAGGAGAAAGGATCTACTAAAGACATATGGGAACTCTAGCTATCTTTGTTCAGAAGTTATTTGGGTGACTTAGGGCTTTCCATTACAGAAGCGCTGGAATAGGTGAACTTTAATTATAAGCATCCTGTATATATATATATATATATATATATATGTGTACACACACACTTAGTAGGTACACTAAGGAGAGGATGCAGAAGAATTATACACAAAAATATTTTAGTTCCAATTTTCACCTCCAGGCAAATATGTCACTGATGTTTACATGTATAAAAGCAATCTCTTGCTGAATGATGATACGATTTATTCAATGGCTTTGTCATTAAAAGATCAAGCTCTACTGGTAAAATTGTTCTACCAGAACGGGTACATGACACCAAGTGCAATTGCTACAATTCTGAAGAATGAGAGGGTTACGACGAGGTCCAGTGACAGAAAATGATCTCCATAAAATGATTTTAAAATTTGAAAGAACAGGATTGCTAGCCATAACTTCTGGGCAGGGATGGAAACCTGTTCCTAAATAGCAGGTTGAAGACATCATTGTAGCAATGGAGGAAAATGCTATGACAAATGCACAAGGAAGCAATAGTGAATGAAGTGTTGACCAATGAGCTTGTCTCCTTCAACTATCCAGAAGGTTGTATGATATATTTTGCATTTGTATCCATACAGAATTAGCCACATTCAACAACTTCTCTCTGGGGATCCACCTCTTCGATGGACATTTGCATTGCAGTTCCTTGCATGAATGAAAGTGGACAACGGATGGTTCTGGAACATTTTATGGATAAACGAAGCCCATTTCCCCTGAATGGTGCCGTTAATACTCACAACTGCAGAATTTGGGCAAAGGGCAATCCACATGCAATTCAGGAGATCCCATTACACTCACCTAAAGTTACTGTGTGGTGCAGATTTACAGCACTTCATCATTGGTCTTTTTTTTTCCCCGAAAAGATCCTTCACACAGGTTCTATTAAACGAACCATTAATGCCCAACTACCATTCCATGTTGAATACCTATGTTTTTCTTAGTATACCTTATGTTATGTTATCCTTTCCAGCAGAGAGGAAGCTTCGAAATGAATGTATTTATACAGGATGGTATCCTTCCACATACAGCCATCTGTGTCAAGGAGCTGCTTTGAGCAACGAAGCATTTAACCAACGAAAGAGCTATTAGTTGCAATTTCCATAGTGTGGCCTCCACTTTTGCCAGATCTGACCCCTGTGATTTTTGGCTTTGGGGATTTCTGAAGAACAATGTGTATCGGATAACGTGTTAAATGTAGTGAACGTTAAGGCTAGTATTACATGCCACATCAGCATCTCACCTGATGTCTTCCAAGGTAATAGTATATAGAAAATGCCGTTCTTTGGTTCCAGCAAGTTACGGATCAAGGAGAACACCATATCGAACATCTGCTTCCATAAACATGTTAGCCTTGTTCTGTATCTTTTGCAGCCAAGGGAGTGCATCCCAGTTTTAATAATCGTATGGTACAATGTACACTGCAACACCAGTGGCACATATTTGCCTGGTGGCTAAAATCAAACTAAAATATTTTTTAATTCTCTTTTGCATCCTCTCCTTAATGTACCTACCAAATTTCAAAGGTGCCAGACAATTGGTCTTTTCTGTAGAAGTGCTGGATTAGGTGAACTTTAATTATAAGCACCATATATATATATAAGCTTACAGGAGTCAACAAGTTCTTTCTCTTGTTTCTTATGTAAAGGAAAGTAACCCTGCAATTATTATTCAGTGATGAAATAGATAACTGATTAAATAAGCCATCATGTCAGATATATTGCCAATTTTTCATTAATTTCTACCATTTAAACAGTCCCTTCAATTTTAATATGGTAAAAACTGGTTTGTAGTATTTCAAGGTGAAAATTTTAAATTATGCATAACTGAGAATTACGTACAACTCAAGTTTAACTTTATTTTTAATTAAACTTAAATAAGAATACTCGTAATAAACATTTATGTATTAGGTACATATTTTTCAACATATGATATGCATAACTGTAAAACCGTCAATTTCAAAATAGTGTATTTGTTTAATAGAGGTTTTCTGATTTCATGTTTTAAGAAACTTTAAGGGATTGAATAAAATACTGTTTACCCATTACACAATTACAGTTTTAAGATAAATGAAAAGCAAAGACTCACCAAATTTTCACTAATTTTTCATCACATTGTTACTCGCTTTTCCACATCTGCAAATTTTCCCTTTTCTTGACAGCTGCACTTTACAGATTTTGAACCTAACTTTCAACATTCTTCTAAAATTGACTCCTTCTTACTAATGACTGCACATAATGTAGTGTAACTTATATTTAAGCTACTCGCTATTAAATCTCACTTTTTCCTCTAAAGAGTAACTTTTATTCCTTGTATTACCCATGGCTGCAAGAGAGAGACTGAAGTAAATAAAGGGAACGCATGTTTCATCAATGTTGAAAATTCATTCAGTTTTTGTCTCTGACCGACCTTTCATTAAAAGCCGCCTAGAAACCTCATGAACATGACAATTATGTATCGATACAGAAAACCGACATCTATATCGGTGCACCTGGGGAATATCTATAGTTGAAAATACGTACAATTCAATCTCATTTTCAAAATTATACTATGTATAAAGGCAAATTACGCATAACTCAGGTACTTATATCTCAGAAATAATTTATATGTAATTAAATACAATGTTTGCCAGGAACTACAAACAATTATGCACAAACCAGAACTACGTACAACTGGGTTACGTATAAACCAGTTTTTACTGTATATGAAAAGAGAAGATATCACTTTACTTTATCACTGCCAAAGACTTAATTTAGTTCTCAAAGACTTAAGTTGTTACTTGGTATTATCCATTTTTTTTTCATGTCTGCATTGTAGCATGATGATCAGTTTATTGTCCTCAAAATGGCTGACAGTTAATTCTGCGCAGCATTTTCAATCCTGGAGCAAATCCAGTTATCCCTATTGTCAGAGGATCAGATCGGTTTAAAAAATTTAAGTTGTTTAATGACTTGCTTTCAGGTAGATACTGCAGGGAGTAAGAGAAGCAATAAAACACAGTCATATCAGGGTCAGAAAGTATATCTAAAAAATCATACGCCTAGTTCTGGAGGAAGTAGCAACAATATTGATTTCATCTAGCTACCTTAAAAAGGCTGAAGATGAGTATTTGTGAGATGTTGAGAATCTTACTCGTTACAAGATATGTTCATACAATTATGGCAGACTTAATCTAAATGTGGAAGAAAGACTGAATCACACTAAACTCTATTGATGGACCTCCACTGGCTCAATTCTAGCCAAACTCCTTAATCCAGTATCTGAACTTCATGCACAGTTTCTAACTTACACCCTGTTTGTTTGTTTTTATTAGACTTACAATTTATAAAGAGGAACTGGTTCATTCAGAATTCTCCACATCTCAGCTAACTATGACCTACTGCAATCTTTTTCAACATAAGTATCCCAAGTGGAATAGTGAATTAAAAAAAAGCCTGCCATTTCTGTGCTTTTTCACTGATGAAATTCTAGGATTACTAATTTATTTGTGGAATTGCTCAGATTTTTCAGTAGTAAGAAGCTTTGTTTATCTCTGACAGGAATTTTTTAGTGATATTCAGACCAATGAAATTCTGCAATCAGTTTAACTTACATTGTTCAATTTAGACTCAAATCTTATCTATATTGATCTGTTAGGCAAGCCAAATGCTTCTCTGTTAGTATATATATTTCGATAAGCTCCTTTAACAATAAAAAGAAGTGTTTCAAGAATTTCTTTCAATATTGTCAGGCAATTTAGAGATTTAGAGTAAAGTTTGCTTGACTTCTTTATTATCTCAAGCATTGTCAACAATACATTGTTTCCACAAGTTACTATCTTGTATAATACTTCATTATTTCTTCCATCTTATTAAAAGTGCTATTTTGGAACTAATTGTTTATCAATTTTCCAACAAAATGGAAAGAAGATACAGCTCTTTGGAACTACCCTCCCACAATTTCCATCTCAAGGCATTACACACAGAAAAAGGACAAAGATAATAAAATTCCAAAGAGGAACATCTGCAAATCAGAGCTTTTATAGGCATTTACTTTCATGATTTAAGTTCATGATACCTAATACTTCATGCTCTGCAGTTAAGAAACAGGAATCTGTCTTCAGTGGGCAGCATATAAAAGCGTTTAAAAGCCTATATGGATGATTACAGTGGTGCATTTCCGTTATTTGGTTTGTTAAAGATCATGCCTCTTCGGATATTTATTTAGAAGCAATTAATCTTTATTTTTAGATCTGTGCTTTCTATTTTATTGGGTTGGTCAAAAAGTTCGTTCGGTTTTTTTATGTAAGTTGGTTCTAGTAGTGCGTAGGTGTCTTTAATGCCATTCAACACCATTTTGTTAGATTGTATTGTGCAGTTGTCATATCAGCATGCATTTAAAACAAAAACTGATCAAAATTGATGAATTTTATGTCGCCAATTTAATATTGAAGATGGAAGACAATATGTGCAAGACCACATATCTTTAATGACCATGCAAAAACTGTTACAGCTTGGCTGAGAAGTTCTGATTCATCCACCATATTCATCAGACATTGCACCTTTGGATTTCCATTGATTTCGGTCTTTACAAAATTCTCTTAATGGAAAAAATTCAATTCCCTGGAAGACACGAAAGGCACCTGGAACATTTTTTTGCTGAAAAAGATAAAAAGTTTTGGGAAGATGGAATTATGAAGTTGCCTGAAAGATGGCAGAAGGTAGAGGAAAAGAACCGTTCAAGACATTGTTCAATAAAATTATTGGTGGCAATGAAAAATGTGTCTTTTATTTTTACTTAAAAACCGAATGAACTTTTTGGCCAACCTAATATATACAGATCTTCTACAGTATATTCCACATTTCTAGCAATGAAACTGATATATGCTTTCTTTTTATTAGATTGCACAACATTAAGCTAAATAAAATTCATTTCTATAATGATCAAACAGAAAAAAAGCATACTCAGTGTGGCCTAACAATGGTTCACATAAATCTGAAAATAACTGTTGAAGGATGTCATTTATTTTTTAAAACTTAAAATTCTTAGGTTTTTCTCAAATCAAACAATACAGCTCTTTTTCCACCTTAGATTTGATGTATTCGATAATATATAACTAACATTTTTGCAAGGAAACCAGTCTTGATTTCTATTGCTTTCTGTAAGACTGGTTAAGTATTTGCTGACCCTATTTACAACTTCCATTTCATTGTAGTTTTCTTATCTCAATATTATGTAATCATTCAGGGCTCCTCCTATCAGAATTTCTATAGTCCCTTTGCCTCTTCACCAGTAAAGAAGTAATAGAGAAATCCAAAAGAGCAAAGGGTATGAAAATTTACTGAGATAATTTGCCAATGTTATGTCAAGAAAATCTTTTACATTTTCATGAAACCTAACATAAAGCTATTTCATCAATTGATATTTTTGGTTAATTTTTTTAAATTACTACTTTAAAGATTACTTGTAATAACATTGAGGAAACCATATTCAAGATCCTTGGATCATTGTTCAATTTTAGTAGTACCAATGATTTTTTGAGAGAAGTTATCATAGTCTCATTAGCTCTCATTACAGAAATGGCTAGGACAGTTTATCTGGGATCCATCACATTCTGTTAGTGCAATAAAGTCTACACAGCAGGGGTTCTGATCTAAGTGCCATCAATTATAACTCCAGTTCATCTGCTATGTTTGTGTAAGAAACACTCAACCAAGGAATGTATCAATAAGATTGTGTTGCCTCATTTCTTGCTGTTACTTTGATGCCCTCCTGGTGTCATTTTGTATCAGTATAATATTATAATCCCTATACCACACTTCATCCAACAAACTTTATGAGATGTGAGCATCTTTCCTTGGCCTGCAAGATTCACAGATCTATTTCCTTATAGTATATTTGGGATGTGATAAAACATCATCTGCAAGCAGCACATTGGATAGCGTGCATCACCAATTGGAAGAAGAATGATAGAATGTACTACAGAGCATTATAAAGAGCCTATATGCATCAATGCTTCTTTGCGCTATTGCATATATCGCTACCAGAAATGAACAAACCAGTTAGAGATGATTACCTGTTATAAATCAAACTTATATTTTCAAGTTGAAATTTAAATCATTTGTTTATTTCATAACTAAAAGATCCCACAAAACTTCATTTATGTAACTAATATTTCTGGGTGCAAAGTTGCAGTGTTTGTGTCTTACAGTGCATCTTCCTAATGTCCTTTTAAATATTAGATTTACCTAAAAACATAATTATTCTTTTCAGTGAATCTTGTAACTGCCAATTGATTTGAATTATACCATCTTGCCAAGTTAATCCACAGTTTCAGAATTTTAGATCTTTCTTGTTAGACTTTCTCATTAATCTTACAGTTCTTTTGTACATGGAGATGTCTTAGTAAGAACTCAAAAATTACTTTTCACAATTTACAGATTATGCTTTTTTTTTTTTTTAATGTTAAGAGGGATATTTCAGTTTCCATTTTCTGATTTTAATTGTATATAGATTAGAACAAAGTGCTAAGAGTTCATTTTATAAAGTTAAAACCTCTAAAGTTAATTATTAAAAATTAAGTTATATTTATTTTTAGCCCCTCTTCTTTATACATTCCTACTATTTTTTATTTGTTGCTTAAAATTTATATATTTATATTTTTTAATTAATTACTTTAGTGGGTTTGGCGTTTTCGAGAGCGTGGCCAACTTGAGCTAAATTATCCTGTTCGATTTCGGCATATGTTTCATTTTCCAAAAAATGTGACCAGAATAGATGCAGTATATGAACGCTCTTATGACAATGCAATAGTCTTCTTTTCAGGTATGTATTATACAATCAAATATAATCTGGAAAAACTTTTTAGACAAATACAGTACCGTCAACTGGGTAACTTTAGCCCAACAAATGAGAAAGTCAAGGCAGTGCTACCACCTATTGGCCCCTTGCAATAAATAAGTGCTAATCACTGTAGATACAGCACATACACAATCTTTGTTCTTTGTTGGGCCAAAGTTATCCCAGTTGACGGTAGCTGTTTTTCTCTCCTAAAAGATAGTAGATACATACACACTCTGCATGAAAAATTAAAAGCATTTTATGTGAATAGTGTATGATTGGAAAATATCCTAAAAGATAAATAGATTATCCCATAACAATAGTACAAGTAATTAGTATAGAAAATGAGATGTTATAAAGATAAATATTTCTAATTTAAGAGAATCGCTGGTAATAAGAGAATGTGTGTTTTGAGGAAGTGAGAAATTTTAAATACAAATTCAAACAGCAAAGTTAGTAAAGAAGTAAAAGCAAGGATTGCAGCAAGCAACAGATGTTTTTATAGTTTAAAACAAGTTTTTAGGTTCAGAGCAGTTAACAAAATTGTTAAAATTAAAATATATAAAACTATAATAAAAACAATTGTGATTTATGGGAATGAAATGTGACCAATGATTGAGAGAGATATGATGAGACTCAACTCACAGGAAAGAACCCACAGTTGAGAACAGCGAATGGAAAATAAGGCCCAACCAGGAATTAGGATATTATACAAAGATTTAGACTTAGTAGCAGACATTAAAAGAAAAGATCGCCAAGGATGGTTAATGTAATTAGGATGGATGAAGGGAGATTGGTTAAAAAAAGCTCTGGATAGTAAACCAGGAGGTAAGAGGAAAGTTGGAAGACAATGACTGGGATATAAAATCTTGGTGAACTGAAAGTGAAAAGATGGAGGTGAAAAGCTGAAAACCAAAATGAATGGACAGCTTCATAAAGGAGGTCAAGGCTCTCAGAGGACCATGGAGTCTAAGAGTAAACTATCAACAAACAGTGCAACAAGATCAACGCTATGTTTTAATAATTGAAATTTCTCATCACAACTACCTTCTATGTGCCTACCCTTAGTATTGTTCCATCTAGCTTCTTCAGTGAGGGTTTCCAAAATTCTGTATTCTGCAAAAAAAGTTACTGAAATGAAACATCATCATTACATGAAATTGCAATCATGGTTTGCTACAGAAACAGGCTTTTATTTAAATTTTAAATCTATTTAGAAGTTCAACTACTATTTATGGTTATTGCCCAAGCTATCCTGAAGCATTACTATTTCTTCTCAAGAACATCCACTGTCTGGATCTATTTTACAAACATTTTTACATATATTTCTTTATGTGTGATATTTTTTTCTTAAGGAATTTAGGTTAAATGTAGTTAATAGCAATATGGAAAAATAAAAATAATAAAAAAATTTTACAAGGATTACAAAATTAAAAGGATTTGATAAGAAACCAAATTTCAGAAAAATAATCCCCAGAAAAAAAAATGATAATGGAAAAGATATGAATTTATACTGGAACAATATTAATTCCACAGAACAAATATAAGACTATGCAACATAAAAAATGGCTTAGGAAAAATTCTGAATACTTCGTGAAGCCATTTTAGGAAATAAATTTAAAACTCTTAATAAAATGTTTATGACAGTACCACTTTGGTTCTTTTACCTTTTTTTAACTGATGAAATGATTTAAAGATGAGAGTCTTACAAAGTCATTTTTTTTTTTTGTAAGGGACACAATGTTTGTCATTATTTCAGTTCAGTACTGCATCGTCTGTGCTGTTCAAGCAGATCTTTGTCCAGAGGAAGATAGTAAAATTTTCATAATAGTCACACCCATATTCCAAGCAAGCCTCCAAACTGAATAGCCTTTATTCAACTTATCAATGTGTGAAAGGAAATGAGGAAACTAGATCAGTGACTTTGGGAAAAGGATGATTGAACTAATCACGTTACTGTCTGAAGTGATTTCAGAATGGGTAATGTGAGAGATGAGCACATAAAAGCATTGGCTCCTCCTGATGAAGAGGGTTTCTTTAGGGCAGGAGTCAAAGCCATGCCTTATTGACTCAAAACTACGATATGCTTGGGGAATCTACTCATTTAGTAGATATTCTACCTCAAAATATGTTTCTTTAAAACAGGATTTTGAAGATATATAGGACATTAACTGAATTCATAAAAAAACTGTAATAACTAAACAAGAACAATATTTAGATTTATCACTGCAACAATTTATGAATTTTTTAAGTGAATTAAATAAAAAGTTAACTTTGTTCATTGATTCCCAAATCTACTTCAATATATTTAAAAATGTATATATATATATATATATACTCTATTAAAAATATGCATATAAATCAGTTGATACTTTGATTGTAATCTCCCTGATTATTAATTTCACTAAAATTATGCATTAAATCAGAATTTGTTTAACTAGTTTATTAACTTTTGCTATTTACTGATACTAAAAGATAATACAACTAATGTTTAGGCGTAACTATATCCTAGATAATTCAGTGACTGAATAAATATGACAATTTTTATCTATATCCATTTATAATGCCTTTTTTTTTTTTTCCACTTTGCTTATTAACATCTATCGACATTTTTTTTTTATCTTTTGTCAAATAGCTGTGTAAATAAATAGTAACTTCAAAAAATTGCAAATAACAAATTCTTTTAAAAAACTCAAAGAATTTTATTCTGTATTTTGTTTATTAGACTTATATTTTAGAAAACATGAAAGAAAAAATTCCAAAAAACAATACATACAGAAATGATTTTCTCTGTATAGAAAATACTTTGAATTAAATATTTTCAAAATGTTTTTATTTTTGGATAAAAAAAGAGAAAGGGCTTTTAAAAATCTTATGATATTCAGGCTTCAGGTACTTTTCAAGGTTAAGCAAAAACCTATATATATTATATGGCTCCTCCCTTTAATAAGTTTTTAAAACTAAAAATTCTCAAGAATATTCTTTCTATTAAATGGGGCTTTTGGCATTCTTCATCTCTTCATTGTGCATGGCTAGGTTTTTTTTTTCTCCCAAAAATTGGAAACTCCCCTATTTAATTTAATACAAGTGTATTTAATGAAATTTCTGTTGAAAAAATATTAAAAGTTATTTCTTAAAAAATTGTATTTAGCTTTATATTACCTTTCCTGAATGCACACAATGATTTGTCTTTTATTTATTTATTTAATTATTTATTTTCTTTTCCAGGACAAGGAATTTGGTTCTTTGATGGTAGTCATTTCATTAATAATGAACCAAGACCATTTTCTGAATTCGAATTACCAAATGGTATTCAACGAATTGATGCTGCATTTGTTTGGGGTAAAAATGGCAAGACATATTTTTTCAGTCGCAATCTTTATTGGCGTTACAACAGTGTAACACAACGAATGGATCCCAATTATCCTCATGACATTAGCCGATGGAGAGGAATTCCAAGTTCAATAGATACAGCATTTCGCTGGAGAGATGGTAAGTATTCCTTCAAATGCTATTAATAAAATATATCATTTGGAAACTTCTAAATTACCATAAACTATATATATAAAACTGTAAACTACTTTGTGACAGAATTTGAGGTTTCCAAGCTGTTATATCTTTTTCGTTACTCCCACTTTATAGACGGTGATTTGGGTTACCCCATCCTTCCTCTACAAAACTGTATATATATAAATCTCGTTGCCTCAATCGTTTTTTAATAATTAGTGTAAAAAGTTGTCACAAACTCAGCCCCCAGCTGGGGGTGACTTTGTGACAAGCTCTTTTTGAGTTAGAAATGCATGGGAGAACAAACTCAAACCACATACTGTGTATTTAAAACCATTTTTACTATTTTAAATGAAAGGGTTAAAAGATTTAAACAGAGTAAATTATACATTTAGGTTGGGAAAAGTAAACTGGATGTAGCGTGAAATATGAATACTCTTTTTCTACTTCTTAAGCAAATCAGTCTGAATTTTTATATCTTAAATCAGTCTAATTGAACAACTTTAAAAGGTCCTCTATTATTAATTATTTTGGGAGGATCAATACGAAACAAAACTTCTTTTTGATACAAAATTGAGCCGGGTTTCAGTTCTCTGTATTTTCACACTGAACTTCGTTATTGAGAAGAACTAACTTATGTAGCTATTCTGTAGATTCCTTCCAATTGTTTCCACTCTTTTCCATTGCGCTGACAATTACACCGTCCAGTCAGTCTCTTCTGTATCACCTTTCCTCAGAAAAGCTCTCCTTCAAAGTTGGCAACTATGTGATCTCCTTGATCATATTCTGTTTCCGTGGGCGGAGTGGGTGAAGCTCGGATAGGAATCTCATCATCTGAAAACTCTTCGTACAAGTCTAAACTTGAGTCCTCGGCATTTTAAAATATCGTTATGTACACTGCAAGACAAAATATATAGGTTAAAACACAGTAAAACAATCGCGGGGTGAATGTGACGCTGTCACAGCCTGCAAATCTTTGATTTTTTACATAATGGTTAATAACTCATACAAAACTCGTTCAATTAACATCATTTTACAATATATTGTACATAATATAATAATGTTCAATAATAATTACCTAAACGATATCCTCTTCTGTATTTCGCTATGCAAATCAAAGTTGACGGTAAACACAACAATGCTTCAAAAGTGTTCCTTGGCAACAATGCTTCTGGCTCACCGGATCGAGGCGCAAAGAGTTTGACAGTCGACTGTTAGGTGCCAGCACACATGACACCAACTCATGGCGGTGCCCATTGCCTGCTTCTCCCTAGGTTCTGGGCGCGAGATTATAAATAAGAAAAATTGACCACGCGTCACAAAGTCACCCCACTAGTCACAAAGTCACCCCAGTTTACGGTATTACAATTTTATCAAATCTGAAAAAAAGAATATTTTAATGTCAATATTTATGTCTTCTATAATATTATAAAACTATACATTGGTGTTTTGTAAATATTTATTTTTAAGCTGTATATATCTACACCCAGCTTAAAAAATATATACAGACAGTAAAGGTGTTCATACACAATATCAAAGTAACTACTGTTTCTTAAAACTTACATTAGTGCAACCAAGAGCAATTCTGGTACTATCCAATGGGCAGTTTTTAAACACTTAAATTGAAGGAATGTAAATGGAGGGGTACATTATTTTTTAGCACAGTACTGCAAACATTTTATGTTGTAGATCTTCACTATACCTCAGGGAATTTACTTTACCATTTCACATGCTACTTTCAACAACTATCTTTAAGACACTTGCCATATCCAATTGTTTTTCTATATCATTATGGCAGCTATTATGGAAGTATGCATTGCAACAATTGACTCTGGTAAGGTCCATTCTCCTAACACAGATCTGCCCATCCCTGTGACCTAAGCAAAATTGAAGACAAATGGCTTTTGTTACTAGTGTTTGGAATTTAGGGAAAGTGCCACAGTTGCCAAAGCCACATCTATATGTGTGCATATGCCTTCATATTCATTCATATCTATATGTGTACATATTACCCTTGTGCAACTTGAGCTACACTGCCCAATTTTACAAAAGACATCCACCCACACACTCTCTAAATATGTTAGTCTATGCCCTTTTCTTCCCAAAGGTATGTTTTAAAGACGACTATTTCTTTAACTACTTTCAGCAACGTCCAGTGCAAAACTAAGGCATTCTGTGTGAGATGATGGTGTTTTGAATCATTCTTCTATACATGATCCTCTGTCATTTGACCCAGGAACCTTTAATAATAATGGGCTTCTAGAGCTCCATATACATCACCTGCATCTCAAACAATTTTGACACTTCCTTCAAGAGTTCCAACTTGAAGTTTTGCCAGTATATGTTCACATCTAATAAATAAAACAAATAACATGTCATGTTGTACTTAAACTTGAAGAAACAAACAACAACTTCTTTCTTGATACCTATATTCAGTCTTTAATTCTAAAAGGCTTCTTCAGGGTTTTGCATATGTACATATAAATTAAATAAATAATCCAGATCCGATTGTTGATATTATTTATAATAATACAGATACACAGATAAGATTGATTCTAGAATCATGTGTAGTAAACTGTTGTTTTTGTATCAATAAGGATAAATCATTAAAAGTAAGTGGAGTATCCTTAGACTTATTCAGAAAGTTTATAAAGAAAGATAAAAGATTGAATAACATTTTGAATTTAAAATGAACTCAGTTTAATTATTCAGCAGTGTGTATTATTGTTTTAAACGAGGTTTTATTACTTATTGTTTTAAGAGAGGTTATATACATACTGTTGATTTGATGATATTTCGGTATTGTTTCAATGAAATGTGAGAAAAGAAATTCTTTTCTCTTCATTTGGTTTACTTTTATTTTATTTATTTAATTTACATATACATATGTAAAACCCTGAAGAAGTCTTTTAGAATTAAAGATGAAATATAGGTATCAAGAAAGAAGTAGTTGTTTGTTTCTTCAAGTTTAAATACAATTTTGATATGTAGAAGAATATGTTATATAAGATGTCATGTTATTACAAGTAGCAGACATGTATCATACTGAAGTATCCTCATTGCATGAAATTTTCAAGTGTCTTTGGAGGGTTGAGTCACTTTAATTAGCCAGGAGACAGAGTCCATACTAATAAAAATAAAAAAGTTTCCCCCCTTTCTACCCTGTGTAATTATTGAATAAAATATATTTAGTACTCAAAAGCTACTGCATAAGAGGACAGTAATTATAAAATTCTGAAATTTTCAATTGAACAAGTAATATTAAAGTTTCTTTCAATAAATTGACAGATTTTAGAATTCTTTTCAAACCTTTACCAGTCATTTAAATAGAATTTTCATTAACAGTTCAACTCTTTTGTTTTCTTGACGAGCACAATACAATAATAGTAGTCACAGTCTTGAAGATAAGTTGTAAATTGTGTTTACTCTGCTTTTGTTTATTTTGGACTTTCAAAATATATACATATTTTTTTTTTTTAATTCTTATAATTAATAAAGGGAATATCTTTTTAAAATTAACTCTTATAAGTGTGATTCGACTTAATATTTTACAAATTTTAAATAATTGGAAATTAAAAAAAATCTGATCCTTAATTTTAATATATTCATAATTTAATGAAAATCCTAATATGTAAATCATTTCATTCAGTAGTATTGCTTGGCCTATTCTCAGGTCTGCACAGTCAAGGCTGAACAAATGAATAAAAAAAGTCATTTTTGTTCATCCAATAGGAATAGAAATTTCTTTTTTTTCATTTATTTAGCATTCATAAATACATAAATAAATAAAATTTGAATTGGCTCCTCCAAGCTTTCATTTTAATCTTTGAAGCCTTCTCTTATGCTGTATTGTCCCAACTGATCAGTGGATAATATTTTATTCATTATTCTTCATTTAACTATTTAAATTATTAGTCACCTTGTGCAATTATGCAATTATTAACTAAATAATCTTCAAATTCATGTGAATGTTTACAAAAAAATCTACAATGAAATTTACAATTCGTGGTTTGATAACAATTCTTAGCATTCATGAAAACAGTTTGATCAAGTTCAAGTATACAATATTATCAATTTATCTTTCAAATCTCCCGTCTCAGGTTAACTAATTTCTTTAATTTTCCTTAGTATCAAGTTATACATTTTCTCTTCTAAATTAATTTCTTTTCATCTTTTACAGGCCAAACTTACTTTTTTAAGGATAAAATTTTCTATCGATTTAATGATCAACAAGTAATTGTCGATCAACATTATCCTTTACCAGCACCACAATTTTGGTTTGGATGTCCAGAAGAATTATGATTTGAGGCATATACAGCACAAAATCTATTTCATTGAAGAGCATGTCTGAGATTCAGTAACTCAATTTTGTTACACTTTGTAAAAAATGGAAACATGGTATAGATTGAGTTAAGAGTGAATAATAAAACTAATACTTCACATTTATCTTAAGTTTTACTGAAACAGAACTAACAAACACTGCTAATTTTAATAGTATGTGAAAATCAATGCATTCCTATGTTTTTAATAAAGCAAGAAACTAAGTTTATGATTAAATATTTTAAATCTATATGACTGCATCTAAATTCTTAATATTATAAATTTTTCAGGCAGTATTAACTCATTTTCTTATACAATATTGTTTTATTGTTATCAATGATAAATGTAAGCTTCTGCTGTTGAAGCTAATAAGAAACTGGAAAAGTTTAATTTTTAAGGTGAATTTTCTTTTGGGTTCTTAAAAATATTAAACCCCTTCCCCCTCTCCCTACCTACATCAGTTTCATCAACTCATTGAATTATTCTACACAATTTAGGTATTTGTTTTATATCAACAGTAATTGTTCTTACTTCTTTCTTAATATTTCTTCTTTTCATTTCTCTTTCCACTTATTCAAAATTAAAAAAAATCTTCAAACATGTAATAACTAACAATAATTACTCGAGCATATGTTTTAATTATTAAGCATCATTACAAATTGCTACTTTAAAGAATGATCATACCATTAAGGCATTTTGTAGTTTTGATGACAGAAAATTGAATATTTAATGTTGTAGTCTAATGGCTTCGATTTAATTTTCTCTCAACTGATAAATTCAATTAGGCTAATAAAACACAATCAAGATAAACAGGGTTTTTAAATGATGGATCAATATGAAACTTCCCAGTGAAGACAAAATAGCACATTCATTTGTAATATCATATATATATTTTTATTATTAAAATTTAATAAACAATTTGTCTTTTATTTGCTTGAAATATATTTTTATTTCATACAATTACATTTATGAACTATTAATATTATTTACAAAAGCAGTTAAATTTAGTTTACAACAACTTATAAGTTAATAAAAATTAAGTATTTTTTTTTTTATTTTTTTTTACTTACAATAAAAATACAAAATTTATATAACTAACAACGTTTATTTTTTATTCAAAACAATAAATAAAATAGAAAAATAAAATATAAATCTAATGGCCAGAGAAAAACAAATGCAGGATGTTACCACTTGAAGAAAGCTTCTAAATAAGAAGCAATACAATTCAGAACAAAAAATTGCTAAAAATAACAAACTTGAATAATTTCCGAATTCAAAATGCAAATTTATGAACAACTGCAATTTCTATATGAGAAATACAAATAAAAGATGAAAAAAAAAAAAATATTTAAAACAGTTTTCTTCGATGCGTGTCATTTACATATTAGAGAATCTTATGCCTGGCAGCTATATTTGTACTGCTTTTGAAATTAACAAGAGATTAGAGGAAAATGAAATGACATAATAGAAACAACAGGATAATATATCACAAGCCAAACACCATAGTTATTATTTCTGTACTGTTGCTAAACATAGTCAATGAATTACTTTCCATTTTTTTTAACTGTAAACATCAGTTTATCTATACTAACTTTCCTCTAAATTATTAAAGCTTTTAACTCATAATTTCACTTCAAAATTACCATTTTTTTTAATTGTTAAGTGAAAAACATTAAATCCGTTGATGTTCACTATGAATATCAGTATTAGATAAATAAAACCAAAGCTTGTGTGAAGTAATACATTTTTAAAACATGTTCCTTTGTTTCCCATTGTTAATTTCAAAAAAGCTGGAGCACAAATGATTGCCCTTTTATAGCATAGCCTACAAAATCAAGATGACACAGTAATATCAAACAAAATATTACTTCATTATGTTGTATGATTCTACACAATACATACATACTAAAATTTGTGTGGAAGCTCATTTTGTAGTGCTTAGAAGCAACTTTTAATAATAAACATTTTTGTATTATTTCAAGTGTAATTATTATCTGGCTTAACAAAGATCACAAATTCCAAATAAATTTAATTTATGGTTTTAATCTCCAATAATGTCTGTTTGAATACTACATCAAAATTTTTAATTTCACAAAATTTTATATTTAATTTAAAAACTGTTAGTTGTAATTGAAAACAGGTTTCTTTTTCTTAAAATCCTACCCTTCATCTTTAAACAATTATGATTGCATCGTCAAATATTTTTGATCATCTCAAGAAATTTGATGGTCAAATCTGATGTTGTATGCATCATAATATCATCTAGTCAGGGTATCTCATCTCTCATTTATTCAATAGGGAGTGTCTTCAAGGAAAAATTCACAATGAAAGCTTTTAAAGGTGGAAGAGATGAACAACATCTTATGTATAAAAAATGGAAATTAAAACTAATATTTTCCATTACTAATAATTTTTCTGCATATTCATTTTTCTTTGAGATAAAAGCCATCAGAAAACACATAATACTTACAAACAGGACAGAAACTTTAATAGTCCCCTTAGTGGAAGTGTAATGCAGAAATGACTAATGTTTAGCCAAACTCTGATATGTTACAAGAGATGTTATGTAGTGTTAACTGTCAACACAACTGTATTTGATAATGCTGCTCAACTGAACAAGTTTTAGAAACATTAAATCTTGAAGACATATGAATTAAAGACTTTTGTCAAACTAGTTCTTGTTCATTTAGATTAACCATTAGAAACAGAATCAGACTTTCCTCATAGAAATGCCTAATTTTTAGTGCACCAACCAGTATTCCAACTTGCAAATTTAAGTATGCGAAGTATTAAGCCCTACTTCTCCCTATAAACAATAGCAATTAAAAATAAAATGAGGCACAAAAATATAGAAAGGTAATATTGACCACAATACGCAGAAGCTCCTTTGCCCCACAATTCCAGGTGAGAAAATGTAACTGAATAACGAAACTAAGCTACAGTATAATAAAAAAAATACTCAAAAGCAATGGAATACTGGTAAAATATGTACCACAGTTAACTGATTTAAAAGATACCATCTGATAAGTTATGATAGCATTGCTGAGGAATAAGAAACAAAAGAGGCACTTGGACAAGGTTCAATCTATGATCTGAGAAAGTCAATATCAATTCCAAGTCAAATTTGGGCTGCAAAATCTCTTAGTGTGAGATCTAACATTTTTGAAGACTGAGTATTAGACTTAAGTGAGTATGTTGGCCCCAATATGGAGCTTGAGGAAGTTCAATCTTCTAAATGACCATACTAAGATCTCCCAATTCTCCATCTGTCCTCACAGACATCAGTAGTAGATTTAAATGCAGTGGAATCGAGAACTTCGAACACATTCTGTTCCAGGGGTTGGTTCAACTTTCGAGTTAAATTTCTCCACAGGAAATAATGTAAATTGAATTAATTCATTCCAGACCCCCAAAACTTACCCAATATAAAGCATTTTAAGTACCTATTTCAAAAGATCGTATTGTTAAATAATGATAAAACAAGTATATTTAATTTCAATAATTGAATGTTTTTATTTATAATAGTATGTGTACATACATACATACATAAAAATACTGTATAATAATCAATCAATAATAATAATAATAGGAGGGATATTACTGTTTACTGGAAGGTGAATCACCCTTCTAAATAAAAAAAAATGCTTAAAAAACAGACTGAATTTCCGAGATGCTCACTGACTGAACTAATCATAGGAGAACTGACTGAGCAACAACGCATCCAAGCGAGAGAGGAGGTGACCATGTGATGACACCGTATGATTCTGTTTGATTTTCACAATTTTGGTTAGAGTTTCAAGTTGTTCGGAACATCAAACAGTTCGAAGTTTGAGGGTCCACTGTACTGATTTCAGACAACTGTTGGCATAATTATAATTACCACAATAATTACAGTGTATAATGAAATATTCATATGCATATACTGTATGTATACACTTCCATATAAATTCAAATTTTTTTTAGTTGGTCTGGAAGTTATCTACCAAATAATACATTATTTCAATGAAAATTCAATGTCTGACAAATGTTATCTCATTATAAGTCTTGTTTTTTAGGAACATAATTACAACGTATATTGAGAACCCCCTATAATTTTTTTTTACCATAATGGAATCAGAAATTAAAATTATTAGAGAAAATAAAAAATTCTACATTCTGAATTGTCATCAAATGAATAATTATGAGGATTTTCAACTAAGTGTGTTTTGTCATTAAAAAAAGATTAGAAATCAATACGTTATTGATGACAAAAAAAGGCAAAAATCAGCTTTCGTTGAAATTTCCTATATATAGCTTTTTATCAAAATTAAAACAGCCAAAACGAAGTTTTTTTTTATTGGAAAAGAAATACACTGTCCTTTATTTAAAAATATTATAAAAACAGAAATCAATGCTTAATTTTATTCTCACAAGGAAGTAGCTTATTGGATGGTAAATTTTAAAAACTTATGACAACAAACATATAAACCCCACCAATTGGTAATTATAATGTTAACTAATTGCTGATAAGACAATTTTAGGATATTTTGGTAGATTAAAAACAATTCAAAGAAACCACGGGGGAAGGGGGGTGGGGCTTAATTCTATTGGCACTGAAAAGATAGTTCTCAGGAAAAAGTTGAAACAATAAAAATGGCATCTGATTGTAAGTGACAACAGTTTATTCCTTGATTAACTTTCAATAAATGACACTGAGATTTTTTTTCCAATTAATTTTCCAATTTCAATTAATAAGCAATTATTTTGTTGAAACATATCTATCATCACACTGGTGACCACCTGTTTCAATAGTAAGGGGAACAATTTTACACCGAGAAGTCTCTTTTTTTTTTTAAACTGCCTGGAAACCTTCAGGAGAAAACTGAATGATTTATAGTAGAGAATATTATGGAAGAAAGAGAAACATCTAAGCCAACTTCAGGCTGGCTAGGATCCAAGCAAATTAGATGAGTTGGCAGGCAGCTGCCTAAACCGTTGGCTATGCTGAACAGCATTATCATAAGTAATTTGATGATATACAGATCTTTAAAATTTTTATAGAGGTAATTCATAAATTTAGTGATAAAATTTGAAATTATACTTTCACTAATTACATAACCACCACGGTATTTTAAAGTGAATAATTTTTGAACAACTGTTCAATTAAAACAGTACTTGTAATTGTCAGACCAATAATAAATATTGGTAAGCAACATTAACTAACAGTAAAACATGGTAGACATACATTACGTTATTATATTAGCTGCATATATTTATTGATATATTTACTGTTAGATAGTACATTTTAATCACATCACTATTTTACCTCTACCTAATTTTGCTGACAGTCAATGCAATTATCTAAATTCTGAACAATGCACCATAACCAGAATTACATAACAGCAATAACATAACAAGAGACTTTACATACATTTACAAAAATCTTCTATTTACTCATTGTCATCTTCTACCATAAAACAATTAAAACTCCAACGATTTGTTAATAAATTTTTACCTAAACATCATTAAACTTTCTGAGATCTAATATATTTCGATGGTTCAAACATCCAACTGTTTTTAATGGAATCTAATGAAGCTTAGGTAAAATCTCCTTAAATGGGTGGATAGAATAAAAAATTATTAGTAAACAAAGAGAGGAGTTTATGTTTAGCATTTTACTTCCTTGACATCAATTGCTATTTAATAGAAACTGATTTGATGGTGATACATTATATATAAGAAAAAAAAAAACCAGGTAGAAGCATTAAATTTAATAATAAAAAACAGTACCGAGCATTATTTTTCAAAATAATACTATACCAATAGGAATATATCATTAGAGTTTGGTATCCTTATTATCCAACAACATTTTGTAACAATAATTAAAATACAGAATTACAACAACTTGACATTCAATTTTTAACAAGAAGGTTAAATGTTCATTATGTATTCTATTAGCAGAGAAGAATAGTAATGTATTTTCAGTTTCAGAATAACTTCATGAATAAAAGTACTTCAAGTAATAAAATACTGTTTGGTCTTATCTAAAATCACAACAGCACTAATCTGCTTTTCTCTATTTCATAAATCCCTTCCAATAAGTATACTATTTTAATAAAATCACAAGGTAGCATAATTTCTGTGATTTACCTATTTTCCTATAATAATTCATTTTTGTTAGGAATCAGAATTGTCTGACAAATTAGTTCCACTATTTTAGGCAAATGTGATGTGAAATACATTTAACACGGATTTCTTTTTTTTTTCTTTTCCTAAAACACGGGTTAAACAAATTGTTCCATACAGCAGTTCCTCTGCCGGAAAAACATAATTATATCAAATTAAAGTAGTTCAATGGACATTCATTGTTGTGAAATATCTGTGCTGCTTTAATTAACCGAAATAAGCCATTATAGACATTTAAAGTCACCTATAAAACATGAGATAAAAATGAAACCACTAATAACACTGACACTATTTGAACAGTTCCAGATTGTTAAAGTAAACAGGGTCACTGTGGACAAATTAAATAAAAGAATGTCTTGTAAGGCTATTTATCATATTTAGCGTTAAATAATGAAAACAGCATATTTAATTCAAATTTATTATCAACAGTTATTTTTATTTTTTTTACTTCATTTTAACTAGATAATTTGAACATTAAATTGTAAAGAAAGTTAATTTTTTTAAAACAAGATTTTTTTTTTTTTTTACTCACATATCATTGCATGAATTTGAAATGACTTAATGAAATTGATTATTATAATCATAGAATATTAGTTAATGCTCGGAATTGCAGTGAGCCTCCAAAGCAAACACAAAGAATAAAAAACGCACTATTAAAATATTAGTGAGGAAATTCATGTGCCAGCATTCCTTCGGCTTCAATGAATTTTTGTAATGCATAGAAAATTCAATCTGAGCATTGAATTATTAATAAACAAGAAAGTTTTGTTAATATTAATAAACAGCTAGGTCTCGGTACTGAGGCTAATAGGAATTCCGAAGATTATTTCCTATTAGCCTCAGTATAGAGATCTCGCTTTTTTACTGGTGGACTGCTCCTAGTTGATGATCGCCAAAAAATATGAAACAGCTGTTGTAGGATATCACTTAGTAAACACATGGTCTCGCCCATTGTTGTTTATTAGTTAACGCTTTTAAGAAAAACAAAAATGGTTGTGGATAAAGAAAAAACTAATTGATTCTGTATTACTGTACTGAATACAATAATATAGAATATTTCAAAATTGATAAAATAATACTGTAAATAAAAGATTTAAAAATCTAAAAAAACAGAACAGAACAAAGATGAGAGAATCACTACTTGATCTTTAAAATAGCTATAAATTCTTCATTATTGCTTTACAAATACAATTTTCTCACACATCAACTAATATAAATCTCAGTACAATATTTTTTTTTCCAAATGTGTATCATCAATAGTTTACATATGATTCAATTTGTAAGAAGCTTTATTTTTATGCAATACATCTTAATTCATAATAACTATATTTTTTATTCTTATTATTATCCCATTGCAAACACTCAAAAGATATAATTATAGTAAATGGATCTATTAAGTTAAAAATTTTGAGCTCAATAAAAAGATCTAAAACAAAATTTTAGTGTTTTACTTATATACATAAAAAAATATGGTTAACTATTCTTTAGGTTGTTTTTTCCATTATAACTCATTATGAATATATCAAAATTATTCAAGTCCGATTTTATTGTATTAAATGAGAAAAGCTGAACTATTCCGTTTTCCATTCTTTTTCATTTCTTAATGATCTATAATTTTAATTCATCTTATTTAAAAAGTAACAAAATATTACCTTTAATAATACTGCCATCTCTCTCAACCACTATAATAATATTACAGAGGCAATTACAGAAAGTAATTTACAATTAAGACAGCTACCTCAATGTTGTCTTTTGGTTGGCTACTTGGTTTTAGCCAAGCATCTTTGGCTAAGCTGTGCCAAGAACAATTCTCTTTTCTTCAATAGTCGTAGTAGTCAGTATAATGTATGTATAATATTACACTGATAATTCAAGTAAAATATTAAAATAATAATCCTAGAGAACTTATCAATGTAATACAAATACAGAGATAAGGTGAAACTGAACTCAACTATTATACAGCAACTTAATAGGTGGATGCCCAAATAGAGGGGAGCCACGAATCTCCAGTCTCATCAGCAAATTCTACCCATAGAAACCTATGTTAAAAACACCAATTTCTCAGTCCACTTTTACATTTATTTCTCAATGTTATCAATAAATAAATTCTATGCTTTTATTCTATAAATATGCTATCCATTTTAATATTTTTTTTTCTTTTCAAGAAAGCAATATCAAAATAAATCATTTATTTTTAGGCATGATAATACCTATCAGATGGAAACAATGATTCATTGAGCACAACAAAGCCTAAAGAATAATACTTTTTTTGTAACTATATTTCTTTTATTATTATAAACATGAAGCCTTATTTTCTGTAGCTTTTAAATTAATATATCAACAGTTCTTCAAACATATTTTAAAAGTTTTGTATTCAAAAATGAAGAAAATTATTATTATTATTATTATATAACTTAAACAAAAAATAACTATACTTTATTGCTATCAATTGATTTAAGTAAGGCTTTTGATTTGATAAATTTAAAAATATTAATTAACAAACTTGAAATTATTGGAATTAGGGGAATAATGTTAAATGTGTATGTCTATTAATAAGTAATAAGAAAAGCATTAATATTGTAGTTTCTCAGGGATCGTACTTGGGTCCTTTATTATTTATGGCAATGATTTGTTTAATTATATAAAAAAAAAATTGTAGTTATGTATGTGTGCAGATTATATAATTTTAATAAAAATGACAAAAACATGCAAAGAGCTGCCAAAAAATACAAGAAGATTTAAATGTAATACAATGTTGGATGCATGATAATGAGCTTTATGAGCTTAATCAAAATATGACATTTTTTATTAATTCATCCAAAGAAACAAATTCCAGAATTTCTTCCTAATGTATGCATAACATGCATTTCAGCAGACAAAGGGGGTTCTATATGGTACTTAATAATGCTCAATACGAAGAAATGGCGCTTATTTTTTAAAATTCCACTCCTGGCTTATCAATCTTCTCCAATAACCCAAAAGACGTTTTAAATCAAAACAGGAAATTAACACGATATGTAAACTTGTATCGGAAAATGTTTAAAGACTGAAACTGCTGAAAAACTGAAAGATACAAGAACAATCTAATGACTGGAATGCTAAAGTACACAAACTCCCCATCGAAAATGGTTTATTCCCTATCTGCCCCACTGGTAATTGCAATGGATCTGCAGTTAAAATTCTTTCCTCCATAATTTATAATAGACTAAATAGTATACAAACACAATTTTCCTTTGCAATTCCCCATAGTTCCTCCCTTGTTCACAAAATTGGAAATTTAAAATTTCTTCCTGATTATGTCAATTCTAAAGGAGTGATTTATTCCATTTCTTACATTGGCAACACCTGTCATTATTTGGGGGAAACCCAGCAAAAGCTTTCACAACATAAATATGCCCTTAAAAATAACAGCCCTATCTAACAGCCCTACATTCAAAAAATCCATTAACTTCTCCTCACCCAAAGTCATTTGTCATGAGCAGGACCATTTCCTAAGTAAATGTAAAAAGTCCTTCTTATTTTAACAGACCCAAATTGCTATAATGATTGCATCTCCGGGATTTACACCATAGCTCAATATGGTTTTCAATGCAATAAATCCACCTTTCACTAACATTTCCGCTCCCCCCCTCTTTTTTTTCCAGGGATTCTTCAAACAGAACAAACTGATGTACTCCACTTCCCTTCTCCGTATGACATCTTCATTCCTGAAGTCCAGCACCAATGACAATCCACCACTGACACAATGACGTTATGTGACATCTTTGATGACTATTCAACTCACTTGCTACCATTGGTTCACAGTGAAGAACATTTGCATCTTTAATTTAATGGTATCATATTAAATAATACATTTACTTGAGACAAACAAATTAAAATTTGACAACAAAAATTTTTGTTAAGTAACAAAGAATGGCATTAGGATGCTGAGGATATTCGTGGAACTGTATCATTCACGAAATTGGCAGAAAATTGGCAGCTTTAAATTTAGACCTAAATCGCAATAAAAGTCTATGCAGACAAAAAACCTGAACAGAAGATCTTCAATATGCCTTGTCATCCATGCTATGCAGATTTAGGAAAGCAAGCAAGGGATTTATTTCAAAAGAATTACCATTTTGGCCTTATTAAGTTAGACTGTAAAACCACCTCAAAGAACGGAGTCGGGGTAACGTTATCAGGAGATACTCATCAGGACACTGGTGCTGTGGAAGGATGCCTCAAAACCAAGTACCGTTTTCAATCTTAAAACTAGTAATATATTTGAAAAATAATTCAAATAATAAAATAAAAAGGGAATTCTTAATGCATAATAAACTACTTATTTCAAAACAAAATCTCTTATATAATGTAATAACAAAAAATTATTATTAAGTAATTTATCTGAATAATACAATTTTGAATAACAATTATAATCTTAACTTTAAATTGAAATATCCCCAAAAAATTTAATAATTATGGAGAATGCCACCCATATACTACAGGATGTGATTAAATAAAATAAATATAAAGAATTTACTAAAAAAAAATTTAAAATACATTTAAAGAAATTTATTAAAAATTGGCAATAACAAACATAAATCCTTTGGTTCAGTTAGCTTAGTAAGTCAGTTTGAAAGCCTGTGTGCATTTTATTTAAAGGATTATATTATTATTTAAATACGGAAATTAAAAGAAAAATAGTCCTTTCTTTGAATATAAAAATATATAAAACACAAACAAAGATATGAAGTAAATGTAAATAATGATATGATATCATTTTTTTTCAATGGAAATTTCAGGAGCTAAAGGAAAAAAAAAAAGAACAGATAGGGAAAGAAATTATTTATTTTCCAGAAAACAAATTAAACTGAATTATGAGAGAACTCTTAATAAAAAAAAAAAAAATACAGCATTTTTCTGCACTACTTTTATTTTTATTTTATTATTTATTTTCCTCATATTTTTTCCCCATTTTTTTCTTTAATAAGATCAGAAAGAAATAAAAATAGAAATTCAAGCTAAACATGGCATTTTTTTTTTTCATTATTAGGTTAATATTCAGTTAAAACTTGGTTTATTTATTAAGATATTAACAAATAAAACTAATTTGTTAACTACAATTATATTTCTTCCTTTGTAATTTTATCTTGCCTAGTGATTAAAATTATTTTATAATTAAAAATTATCTAGCATAATAATAATTTTTTTTCTTAAAAAGTATTTGCAGAACTGTTAAAATATTAATAAAAATATTGAGAAGCTACAGACAAATAAAGACTTCAGATTTATAACAATAAAAAAAAACATAAATATATATATATACACACACACACACACACACACACACACATCAGATTGGTTTAATAAAACAAGATCATATCTAAAATAAATTATTTATTTTTAAAAACTGTTGCTTTCCTGAAAAGAAATAAATTGTTGAAATAGTTAGAGTATTTATAGAATAAAAAATATAATTTATTTATTGATGATATTTGAGGAAAAAAAATGTTAAATTGGACTGAAAAGTTGATGTTTTCAACATAGGTTTCTATGGGCAAAAATTACAGTCGACTCCGGAGATGGCGTGAGTTTAGATCCCATTCACCTATTTAGTTTAAGATAAAATGTAGATGTTTCTTTGCTGAAATTACAACCAAAGGAAAATAAAACCCAAAATGTATGTAATTGTTTGTAAGTTCCCATCAATTGAGCAATTTATTTTCCAGATATTGTTTATTTTTCTTTATTATTTTAAGATAATCTCTGTCAGACTAAAAACTGCACACATTCATTTTTTTTTTCATCCTAAACCATACTTCTCCAATCATGATATAAAATTTTAAAAGCATCCATTTTATATATCTGACAAAAATTTAGTTCTGTAGGACAACTATCTGAAGAAAACATTTCTTTCCAATTTTACTGATGTTCCTCATTCTGTTTTCCTGATCAATTTAATTCCAGTGAATTTTCAGACAGAAGGGAATCCTATTGTTAGGGTAGTATTTCAATAATACTGGTTGAATTATTACATTTGCAGAATGTGTGCAAAATCTAAACAACTTTATATGAATAACAGGTATGACCTTTTCATTTTTTTTTTCCATTTCTTAAACACTGCAAGAGCAATTTTAAGTTTCCTAGAAATGCTTAGGAAAGTATTCATACAGCCAAGCATTATTTCATCACAGGATATGAAATATTTATGATGGGATTCATTAGACATCATGAACAACATGATAAGTATACTTGTCATCGTTATTATTTTTTTTAATTTATATAATAATAGAAAAATGTATTTGCTATAAAATAACAGAGAAATTTACAACTGAATGACTTGTGAACAAAATCCTGGTGGCAATTTATTAAATGACAGAAATAAAGATAGGACTATTCTAATAGTTATGGAAAATAAATATTACACCATAAAGAAATATGTAATAATTACAAAAGAGAAAAGAATTAGTACTGCTAATCGATATACATATATTGAGGCTGTGTATTTGCTGCATTCATATTTTTTTAAATACATCTCTTACTATTGTACAAAATGCTATAAATCAATGCTTTTTCATCTGATTTCTTACAGAAAACATTTGATGTTAGTGTATTGTACATATTGTGGTTTTATAATTACCAGTTTACTTTTAATTTTAATATTTTTTTTTTATTTTACTATATAGCTTGTTGATATGAAAAATTAAAAAGATATTCCAGTTACAAGGAAAAACAAAAATACATTATTTGCACCTTGTAGCAGTGAATAATGAAATGACTAGCAAAATTAAACAGTGTTCATTATGTAAATACAAAGCATTAATAATATCTACGAGTGTTCAGCTTTCATAAGCTTTTAACACATAAGTAACTTCCTTTATGAATTCATAGGAGGTTTTAGGCATTGGCAACCTAAGCTTTAGCGCTGGGTCTTGTATTTTTAGGGGCCTTACTCTTTTATATAAATTGCATAACCTAAAACCACTTCTATGGGAGTTAAATAAGTAATAACTTGATAATTTTTAAAATCCAAATAAGTAATAACTTGATAATTTTTAAAATCCATGAGACAATCATGATAGTAATACTCCCTAATTGTATTATCCACCAAACCTTCCCTTTTTTTAAGGTTTACAGGTAAGGCTTCATTCTTTAGGGATAGGCAGAATAACAAATTTTAGGTAAAATGGAAAAAATATAAATTAAAAAGAAAAACAAAATGAAAACTAAAATACATTGCCAAATATTGAAGACTAAGTTTGCAGAAGAGGAAGAATTCAGATTTTAGGCACAGAATAAAACAGTAAAATTCTTTATCAATACTAAAATGGTAATTGTTTAATACTGTAATGAGTTTAGGCACTTGGATGGGGATTTCTATTTCAACAACTCCTAGTCTTTAACACTATTTTCATCTAATGCCATTGATTATTAAGTATATTTAACACTATTTATTTATTGTTTTACAACTGAATTTCCATGCAATGATAATCATGAATTTTGTTAGTTATTAAACAGTTAAATATATAGGAAAGCTTTCCAACAATTTATCTCATTAAATTTTGGAAAGGACCAATATCAAAAATAACTCCAACATTCTGAATATCTAGAAAAAAAAAGGGTGCCAATTCTAACGGGCAGGATTTTTAGTGCAGTAGCTAAGCAAACAGGCAGAAAATGACTTAAAATAACCATCACCAAGGTGTAACTACATGACTGAATAAAAGACATGCAAAATCACAGAAGTAATAAATATATTAATTGTACATGCAATTCACATGCAATTCACATGCTAGAGACTGCTCTAAGGTAAAGGTGAATGAATGAATAAATAAATAAATAAATAAATAAATAAATAAATAAATAAATAAATAAAACTAAGGAAAGGTTGCATTCTGTTTTTGGATCTTAAGATACAGACAACTTCTTCAATCCATTAGCTTTTCCAATCAATGCAGATTAACTAATATTTACGAGTACCAATTACCAGCTATTAAAATATATGAACAAAATGTGCCATGATCTTCCCTGCCTTTTCAGATACTGTCACAAACCTCCTGCCAATCAGACAAATAATTATCTTTCTATAAATTTCTATATAAAGGAACTTGTTTCTAGAAAATAATTATCATATGTTCAAAAGAGTTCTCAAATTCTTAAATTAGCTAAGCAATTACTGATGAAAAATTAAATTCCTTCCTTGTAGGACTATTTCGACGAAGAGTATAAATAGTTATATTTACTATTTAACTCTTAACCTATCAAATTTAGAACTTATGAAACAAGAAAACACTCACAAACAACTGCAGAATTTATAATGGATCAGATGCTAACAATACTAATGTAAATAAAGGATACAAGGATTAAAAAAAAAAAAAAAAAAAAGATTTATATCAGTACTACTCAAACTGTTTTCTCCACCATCTGTTACTCATTAACAAAACTATACAAAACCTTACATTTAGCTGGAAAAAATACTGAAATAAAACTGAAAATAAATGTCTACAGACAGAAGGAAATGAAGAAAATCCATCTGAAATTGAATATTGAGCCTTTCAAGTCACAAATACATGAAAAACACCCTGAACTAAAATCTGCAATAATACTAATATAATACTTTGAAGGAGTATTCAGGAACTGAATAAGGAACCAAATAAGCAATATTTTTAAGTTTTAGTGACTTACTGTTGAGTTGTCTACAAAACATTACTTGACAAAAAACATTTAAACTATTCTATTGAATGGTTTTGCAGATTTGTATTTCTCAATGATACTAATTCAAGTTCAGTCAGTCAGTGAAAATAACATAGGCCTGTATTTATATCTACAATGCATCAATAAAAATACAGGGAAGGGTCCATACTTGTATTCTAACTCTTTAAAAACAAAAAAAAAAACAACAACAGAACTTCCCTATATTTATAAAAATTACAATACAGGCCTAAACCCATCAAATGACAACATTTGATGAGAAGTAAATATCAGAGAATATTTTAACATGGTCCATTTTAAACTACCTACTGAATTTGTTCATTAATTTTTCTTATATTTAACTTATTTGATTCCATTCCATCCACCAGTGACAAATTATAAGAAGAAGAATTAGAGAAGAAGAAAATTTCAATACACAATTCGACTAATAGAGGGAATTTATGTAGATATGATACAATAATAAAGTAAAATGAAAATCTGAATATCAAAGCATGTATATATGTAAGCTACATAGCTTATTTCTTACTTTTACTAATCATGAAGATATTTTCAATAAAACAGGAAGTCAAATCAACAAGTAAAAATTAGAATACTTCTTTTTATCGAGAATTTTTAGTCAACTTTTTAGCAATTTTCTAAAACAGTAAATATTTTATTATTATGATCATTTTTTTTAAGAAAAACAATAGCAAAAATTATATTTAACGTCTAATGTTTGAAATATAATTAATTTAATAGCAATAATTAAAATTATAATTTTAAACAAAAAAATAGCATGTTGCTTATGACTATGTTCAGATTTATTGTTATTGTCTTTAATTTTGACATCTACTACTTTATAGGAATATTTTTCCAGTAATTAAATAAAATCAATTATGCTATTTAATTAAAATGCATCAGAAAACCTTAAAACCATAGATCCATTTTCAACTATGAAAGTATTTATTAAAAATATCTAAATGCAATTTATACCATTTTAGTATTGATACAGATATTTATCTGTTAAGTTACTTTTGTATTTTTCTTTTTCTTTTGAGATATTTTTTTTTTTACAAATAGCAAGATTAGCTAATTCTATGAAAGCACTACTGTTTAAAATTCATTCATTGGAAGAGATTACATTTAATGATTTAGTTTTAAGGCAGCTTATTTTAGAGCTTATGAGAGCTACAATTTGTCTACAACTTTTATCTTTCTTACAATGAAGACAACACGGCCAAGAAATCTATTTAGTGCAAGTAATGGTATGGTAAATAGTATTACAAATTCACAATTTTTACCTAAAATTTTGAACATTTATATCTGCTTCTGCCTAACTTCATGATTAACAGGACTACAACTGTACTGACTTAATAGTCAGTTTACTTAACCTCAACACTGTGTTACTGCTGGATCAAGACCAGAACGTTTAGTAATATATAATTTCATTACTTCTTCAGCATTTGTGGGGTGAATACCAATTGATTGATCCAATTCACGTTTTGTCAAGCCACATCTGAAAATTTAAAAAAAATAATAATGAAAATAATAATAATAAAAATCGACCACATAATATCGGGCTGTCCCCTTCTCTCCCAAACAGACAATCTCCACCGACACAATCAGGTAGCGTCGATCGTTCATCAACAGCCAGCATACACACACTCACTTATTAAGAACACGGTCCCGTACTACAAGTACATACCACGAAGCGTATCCTCACATAAGCTGTACTGGGACCGCCCCATTCACACAGACACAACCATGCATCACAACAGACCTGACATCACATTTGTTGATAAGGTCAACAAACAGACCTATCTCATTGATATTGTAGTGCCTATCAGCAAGAACATGCAGAAAATCCACACAGACAAGATCAGAAAATACACCGACCTAGCACACGAGCTCCAGAAGCAGTGGAGGCAGGACTGAGTACGTGTTATACCCTTCGTCCTGTCTGCCACTGGTCTGACGCCTCACAGATTGCATCACAGCCTCAGCACACTAGGATTTCACAAACACAGTTATGCACAACTCCAGAAGGCTGTGGTACTCAACACAAAACGCATAGTTAGGAAATTTATGGACAGAACCACACATCCCTAATCATTCTTACCCACGCCTTTACACTTGGCAATATGGGCTTTGGTCCTTGACCCGCCATGTTGTCTTTGCTGGGGAAACCCAAGATTTGAATCTTTTACATAATAATAATTATGTATAATAATAATATTTCATTATTATTATTGTAATGAAATCAAAATCATATATTAGGTTGATGGTGAACGAATAAATAAGTCACAAATAAATTTAGCACAATATTCAATGCTAAATAGGTATTATTTGGCAGCAGATAGTAGCCAAAATTCCCAGAGTTGTTTTACATCACAATTCAACTGGACATGTAGAAGTAAGGTGTATATATATCTTCTGAAATTGGTGACTACTGCTGGAGTGCACAATCACAGAGCAGCAAGCTAATGATGCATTTTTGGACTTGTACAGAAATTGTAAGACCAAGGATATTCATCTAGTTATGCTTTCTCTGTATGCAATAAGACGTTACTAATGTAAGACTGTTTGTAACTTGGGAAGTTTTCACACTGACTGTCAAACTGAAATACAATGCCAGACTTTATCATCAACAGAAACTGCAAAAGATATAACAATGAGTCATTGGAAGCATTTATTTGAGTAAACAAATGGAAAAGGATTAGCAGATTCAGTTGGGATAGTCTACAACAATGTGGAACTTCATCTGGACTTTAGAAAAGTTTAAGCTAAGTGCAGTTTTGAGAGAATTAATTCTGATCACATTGTTTCCAGCAAGTTTTTCAAGTTCAGTACAACAATAGGAAAAATATATTAATGTTTAAGGAGTATGTAGCTTTGTTCTGCTAATTTCTTGCTTACTTTTCTTTTATTTGCTATTTATGGCTTACTGATTGACATTCCTGATGTATACAAAGTATAAAATATTATTTGGAAAAATCAATTATCAAGGCCTAAACAAAAAAGTGAATTCTACTATAAATCTTCAAATATAAAAAAAAAAATAAAAAAAAAAAAATCTTTTTTATCTTTTTTTATTTTAAATTTAACATCCTTTGGCAACTGAAATGTCACAGTTCAGAGAGAGACTGGGAAAATAGTATATGAAGTAGACCCCTGCTCTTATGACCTAGATGGTATAAAATTACTGAAGAAGCCACTGAAAGAGAAATACTAACAAAATTATATGATATTTATGCAGATTTTAGAGCAATGTTTTTCAACCTTTTTAAGAATAGTAGAACACTTTGAACAATTGCTGGAACACCTAAAAATACATCATGTATCTTGTATCTGATATATATTACAGTTCTTCTTTTAAAAGAATTATTACATACAAAACTTGAATTAAATCACAATATATGCAGTTGAAACTTTGTAATGACAACATTTATATTATTATTAATAGTTTTAAGTTATTTTATGAGTAAATATAAATACTAAATAAACATAGAGACCATAATGCACCTTTTACACATATATTAACAATTAAAATTAAAACAATGTGATGTTTCAAAGTTCCAGTATTCAAACTTTTTCGTCAGACAAAGAAAACAAAATGAATTTTAAAATGTTGAAGATGGAACTGTCCTCCAAATGAGTATCAAGTTTAGGTCCCTCCCATTAGGGAGGAAGATTCCATTATAAGGAAGGAAGGATCCATTTATGGCACCGCTAGCCATATGAGGTCCCAGTGGACTCAATAAGAGTCCAGTCATTTCGTATGAACAGGTTGTGAGAAGATTAATAATACATTGAACTCTCTGCATTCTGTTCAAGTGTCATCATGGACAATGTGTTCTTTATGTACTGTTATGTTGATGATACATTTTTGCTCACACATAAGGATCAGACTCAACAAATTCTAGATACATTCAATAGTGTACATAATAATATCCATTTCACCATGGACGAGGAAGTCAACCAATCTCTCCCCTGCCTGGATGTCGATATGTAGGAAGGAGAATCACTTCAGTACTGATGACCGCAGAAAACCAACGACACGCTGATCACAATCAATTTTAAGGATGCAACTCCCATGCCTTTCAAGAGGAATGCCGTAGCCATGGTCATACGCAGACCCTTCCATGTATGTTCTAATAGGTCCAATATAGTGATAGGAACATTCACCGAAACATAGGTCCAAAGCTTCTAACAGAAGCTTAACGAACATTGTCAAAAGTGTGTTGTGAACGATGGACAATACTGCGAAGGCCAATAAAGGTAATTACTCCCCCGATCTTGCTCCTCCTGACTTTTTTTTATTTCCTCGCCTTAAAGTGGTAATGAAGGGATCACATTTGCAGACATCTCGGACATTCAGGACTGTGTGACATCAGCGCTGAAGTCAGTTCCCGAACATAAGGATAAGGATATAAAGAGGGTCGGCTATTTGCCGTTTGGTCACTCAGACCACATGTTTGGGTCCATTGTGTCCCCTCATAAAACATTGATGACATCAATGATTATTCTTCAACATAAGGTTGAGTTTCTGTGGTCATAAAGAGTCCTGTAGACTTACAGAAAGATAAAATGACCTTAATATTAAAAGTGGAGATGTTTTCAGTGGTAAGACGAATTCTACCAAAGATCTCCCATCTGTTTCTAGCCAAAGCTGGACAGAAGCATAGAATGTGTTCAGGAGTTTCCTGATCCATTCCACATTTCCTACATAAATTGCTTTGGGAAATGCCTAGAATATGTAGGTGTCTATTAAGAGTACAGTGTCCTGTGAGAACTCCTGTAATCATCTTACAATGTTTCCTATCTAAATTTAGGATTGACATTGCAAGGTGATGGTCAGGCCTTTTGATGAACAACTTGGCCTGCCTCATACCATGCGAGGCAATCCAATGCCTATGGAACTGTTTTTCCAGGACAGTTCCTAGTAATCGTTTGCCTAGATCGAACGAGAAACCTAAGAAAGGTTCCGGGCCAATTGGAGTCAAAGATGAACCCCTTTTGGCCAACAGGTACGCTTTCTCGTTTCCATCAATGCCTAAGTGCCCAGGGACCCAGAACAGATTAACCAAATTTGTCCTGGCTAGGCAGGATAGTGCCCCTCTGCATTCAGCAACGAGCTGAGAGGAGCAAACAGAACTGCTCAGAGCATGCAAAGCTGCTTGACTATCTGAGCAGATATAAATAGTCCTATTGACATAATGACGGTTGAGGTTTTCATATGCACAGAAGAGAATAGCATATACCTCAGCCTGAAATACTGTGCAGTGGATCCCGAGGGCTTGGGAAAAGCTAGCCCTTGGTCTCAGCCCATATATTCCGGCTCCCGTCTTGTTTCCAATCCTGGATCCATCCGTGAACCAGACAATACTCCAGGGGAGTAAAAGATCATGTCCTTTAGCAAGCCATTCTTCCCTACTAGGAAAGTGAATGGCATAGTTAGGTATCATGTTGAAATAGGAGGTCAGAGCAGTTCTGAGAGAAAGCATGGGACAGAGGTCCTGTGCTTCCCTCCAGATACTGGAATGATAAGAAGTGTTATTACACCATTTGCCTTGATTTACCAACCTAAAGGCGGTTTTTCTGGCTTGATGCTCGATAAAGAGATAGAGAGGAGGCAAATCCAAAATTGCCTCCAGGGCGGCTGTAGGTGCCGTCTTTAAAGATCTGGTGATCCCTAAACAGGCTAGACGCTGTAGTCTGCTTAAGAGGATCCTAACAGTCTTCAGCCTTGTTCTAGTCCACCAGACAATAGCTGCGTAACTTAATGCAGTTCGAACCAGGGTCACATACAGCCAATAGATAACCTTTGGCTGAAGACCCCATGAACATCCAAAAGTCCTTCTGCACATCCAAAAGGTGGCAATGGATTTCTTGATCTTTGAATCTAAATGTTCTTTCCAGGTCAGTTTGGAGTCAAGAATAACTCCAAGATACTTGACGCTTTTGGAAAGATCAATTTGTTTATTAAATAGGTTTAAATTCGGAGTTTTCCCTATCTTTCGTTTCCTAGTAAAGTTTACAAGAGTAGCTTTGCTAGGATTGACCTTAAGATCAATACTGCAGCACCAGGCCTGTACACAGCTAAGAGCCCTTTGCATGAGCTCAAAGACTGTACCAGGATCTAGGCCACAAATAAGGATAACAAGGTCATCAGCATAGGCTTGGGAGTAGAAACCAAGTTTCTGAAGTTCCTCAAGAAGGGAGTCCATCACCAGACACCAAAGCAGTGGCGAGATAACCCCTCCCTGAGGACATCCTCTTATAGCCTTAGTTGAAATAGTGTTGCCAGAAAGGCGTACACAAATGGTGCGAGTTGAGAGCATATTTTTAATCCATCTAATAATAGATGAGTCAATACCGTGCTGTTCAGCTGCATTACAAATGGAGTCATAAGAAGTATGATCAAATGCTCCTTCTATATCTAGAAAGGCGCCAAGAGCCATCTGCCCATGAGACAGAGAACGTTCTATCCTATGTACCAGATGGTGTAAGGCTGTTTCGGTAGAAAGTCCTTTCTGATAGGCATATTGCCTGCAGTGTAGTGGATGTTTTAGAAGAACAACATCCCTTAAATATCGATCAACCAATCTTTCCAGGGTCTTCAAAAGAAAAGAAGAGAGGCTGATTGGTCTGAAGGATTTGGCAGAGGTGTAATCAGACCTTCCTGCCTTAGGAATAAAAACAACTCTTGTCTTCCTCCAGTTCATAGGAATATAACCCAGTGCCAGACAAGAGCGATAGATGTGTACAAGGGGAGGTACAATAATTTCCATTCCATTTAAAAGAAGGGCTGGAAATATCTCATCCTCTCCTGCTGCTTTGAAAGGTTTAAAGCTAGCGATAGCTTGTTTAACCTTTTCATAAGAAACAATGCTTTTGGCAAGAGAAAAATCCTTGCTCAAAATTGCATGTTGAAAGGAGACTTCAGATGCTCTCGAGTCTGGGAAGTGAAACCGCAGTAGGTATTTAAAAGCCTCTTCCTCCGATGAGGCAAAAACCCCACTGGGCAGTAACAGCGATTTCCCGAACATAACTTTTCCAACAGTTTTCAGAAGCTTTACGAATGTTGTCAAATGTGTGTTGTGAATGATGGAGAATACTCCGAAGGCCAATAAATGTAATTTCTATGTATTTTCTGTTTTGTTGTTTTTCTTGCAACATTCACCGAACTTTTTAGTCACACCTCATATGTGTAAAAGGTGCATTATGGTCTCTGAATTTAATTAGTTTTTACCTGCATATTAAAGCAGTTTAATTAATACTAAATATTAGTAAAATCTATAAAATATCATTTTTGGTGACATTTTGTGAAACATCTAAATACTGCTTATGGAGTACCAGTGTTCCACAAAGCAATGATTGAAAAACAAATATTTCAGACAGATAAACAAAAAAACAAAAAAAAAAAAAACAGTTTAAGATAGTGAAGCAACTATTTTCTTTTATTTATGAACCTGTATGTCTGGTGTTTTATTTTTATATTTGGTACAGAATTATTAATATATTATACTTAATCAAACATTTAGGCACTTACTTCATAGCTGCAGCAAATCCTTGTATCACTTCTCCAGCATTTGGTCCCAGAAAATGAAGACCGAGCACCTTCTGGGGCCTTGGACTACTGCAAACCATCTGTAAATAAAGTGTTATAACTTATTATCAACTAAAATGATTAAAATAAACAATTTTTACCTAATGTTTTCATTTACAAAACCCACTTTTTAAATTTCAACATGCAATCTAAACTTTCTGAAGTTGAAAAAGCTTGTTTTTATTATTATTTTGTTAACTCATAAGCTTTCAAGTACTTAGACAGTAACACCAATCAATACACAATTATCTATAAATGAAAAATCAATTAAGACTAAAAATAAATATTTAATAATTTAAAATCCACTGTATCCATGATTATGCTTTTAAACAATTTATGAAAGTATAAAGTTTATAACTTTCAAAATGACTTTCTATACACTAAGTAAAAAAGAACATGATAGAGAATCCATAACCATTGATTCTAAAGAATTCTAAGTCAAACTAGTTTATTTCTAACTTGTTTGTTTCTTTGATCTCACACACATTGCAATATGTTGCCAGAGTAACAGAAGCTAAGCTGTGCCAGGAAGAAGATATGAAATTGAGAACAAGTCAATGAAAGGAAGAGTAACAGAAGAAAGAAGGAAATATCCATGCCCATGCCAGGATTTGAACCCAGGTTTAGGTGTATAATCGCATGACAGGGAATACCTTGACCACTCAGTTGTGCCCGTACAGCAGTCAAGTGAATCATCCTTCAAATATTCATATATTTGTTTTTTCCATGTGGTAAACTGTTAACAAAGAATCAATCAGGATAACACCAATATGTACATCAATAAAAAAGAATGGAAATGGAAATATAAATACACAATGTAGGTAAGGTTGTCCAACATGGAGTATCAACAAACACCATCCTAGTGCCATTCCGAGCTTTCATCAAAAGTTGTAATGGCAATGGGAACAGCTGCATGAAGATACTAATGACCTTTGCTAAAATTATGACCTACCCAAGAGAGAACCAAACCCAACAGATAGTGAATGAAAACTACAGTTTAAAGAGTGTGAATTGTTAGAGCTTATTGTTGAGAAGTTCAAGACAGATATGAATATCAACAGAAATATCATGTGTAGAAGATCTAAGTAATTAGATAAAGAAGGCATTAGATTTAGCAAAGTGGAACTTAATTTGATAGTAAAATTTATTTAAACTTAATTACTTGATTTAGACAACAGAATTGATAATACATATGTTGCTTGACTTCAACTTCTTAAAGCAGAGGCAAATATATTTTAAATCTGGAATCACTGAGCTAGTTGAATTGCTGAACTGTACGGAAATGGAAAATGATGAGTTGATGGCAAAAGTTCAAAAATTTTCTTCCTCTTCATGCAATTTTACACTAAGTTACACAAAGATTCTATGATAACAGCAACTTAAATATTTGTTGCCTGCTATTTAAAATAGCACAGTATAGTAGCTTTTATAGAAAAAGTATGTCAGGATCAATTATGTACCTTTATCTGAAACTAACAAGATGGAAAAAAATGGGAAAAAAATTTTATCTGAATATTTTCAAATGAAGATTGGAATGAATTTTTTTGCATATGATTTTTTTTAAAAAATAAACTTAAAAAGGTTATTAAATTAAAATATTTGGAAATAAAATTTTAACGGTAATAGAAAATTTCTTGCATATCACAAGTTAGTTCTAGTAATCTTGTGAACTTAAGTTAATGCTTGAAGAAAAGCAAAGAAATAAACTATCTTGTTTCAAAATGAGGAGAATGTTTCACTTTGAATTCAAATTTTAATTATCTTTGAGTTTTGAAATAGATAAAATTATATTTGGAATCCCAGTAGTAAGAACTTTTTTTTTAATAAGTACAACATATACATTTTATTGCTTTTCTCAGCTGGCATTCATTAACAGCCATAAGCAGTGTTTCTAGGAGAAAAGGAAGAGACTAAAAGTATAACAACAACTAAAGAAAAATAACATCAAAGCAGTTTCAGATACCTTAATATAACACTGTGGCTTTTTGGATGGTAATGAATACTCCAAAGATTGATACAATGCATGATATATCTGGAAAAAAAATAAAAAGAAAGATTCTTAAAAAAATTCTGATGAATTGATATTTAAGGTTAAAACTAAATGCTTTCTGTTAAATACATGTTTATAAAATACTGAGATAAAAAACAAAACAAAAAATAAAATTAAGATTCACTTGTAAGGTCATGACATCATATGTTTTCTCTCTGAATACATATTCATCTATTTTAGTTTATTAAGTTATAACTAGAGCATAATTCCATAGTTAATTTATTAAACTCATTCTTGTTTAATAAAATGAAAGAACAAGAGATGGAAAGGAAAACTGAGATATGGATAATTCTTTTAAGAAACATTAAATTAATTAAAAAAAAAAAAAAACTTCATGAAAAATCAACATTAGGGAAAAATAAATATATACACACTGGTCAAAAAAATTGGAGATAAGCACGCTGGAAGGGATATGACTATATATTATAGTGCAACAATAATAAGTTAGGGTTAAAAAGTTAGGGTTATTTAGTAAAAATAACTTAAATAATTCAATCTTGAGCACAGTGATAAATAATATATTAAGTGTTATTTAATATACAGTGTGTAAATTGGATTAACAGGCTCATTGTTCCATTGAGATTACTAATTCTATTAGTTATTTATGCTGAATGATGTCTGACTTTAACAGGAAGAAATATGGTAAATGTAAATAAACTATTATTGTTTGATGAATGAATTTCATCTTGGCCTGAAGTTAAGCTCATAACAGGGCCATGCCTTTTGATGATGATGTAAGGCCATTAAAAGAGTACCAAAAGAAAAAGAACTAACTATTGTTAAATGAAATCTTGGCTAAATTGGTGAATACTTATAACTGCAGTTGATACTAGGACACAGTTGATTTGAATAATTCTGTCCTAGACTAAGTTTGATTAAATAAAAGATGAAAGATATTATGAAAAAATATTTATCAAAGACTCTTTTGTAAGTAAACAACACTACTTCTTTCCACTGGAAAATTACTACATTTGCAGGTATCAATATGCTTACGACACCATAAATATGATCAAAATAAAGTTAGCCCATCAACATAATTTGATTATGGCTTTATTATAAGATCAAACTTCAAAAAAAAAAAAAAAATAAATAAATAACAGCAAAACAATATATTAAGAATTAATGACAGACTTAGAATTGAAATTACAAGATTTTCAGCACTGTCCCTGAACTTGTTAAATGTTTTAAAATCAATTTAAAAATAGTAATTATTTTGATGGCATTATAATCATTAACATTGTTAAAGGACTTGATAAAACATCCACAATGAAGTAAAATACCAGAGTTTGTAAAGAGCCTGCCTTTACAAATTGAATCTGCCTCTTGTTTTTCTATATTACTGACATGTAGTATAATAAACTAACAATGATTTAATGTTGGATAGAAGCTGATTCACTAATTAACATAATGATTAAAATGTAATCAAGGTTTATCAGGATTAGATTAGCTACCTCAGTTATCTTTTCTGATAGATAGATTAAGAGTTAGTTATGGATTTAGTTGACATTGCATGTGGATAAGAGAAAAATGGGGACATTTTTTATTAGATTTAGCAATTAAGGAAAAAAAACAACTACAGTAGAGACAAATGGATTATGAATGTACCTCTCATCCTTATAAAAGTGTATGCCATAGTTCTTGTCAGTTAATAAAAGTAACTGACTGTATACATGATTTGTAAGTGTTGGTTATGGAATGGATCAAAACTACTTTCAATTGAAGCAGCAATACTAAATAAAATATCAAAAATTTTCAAGCAAAAATTGCAGATTCTATGGGTTGGATCCTGTTATTCTACATATAAATATGGCTTGAACATCAAAACAACATTTCACTAATTTCAAAATTTATTTTTTTCTTGGATGCCCTTTAATAGCTTATTGGTTAAGAAAGAATTGAGGACCTGGATGCAATAACAACAGTTAGTCGTTTAACGCTGTTATTGTTTAAAACTACTCTATAGAAAGATTGGATCCTTGTTTACCTAAGCAGTAACTCTTAATTCTCAATTATTCTTATCAATAGCAGGAGATGCCCTTAAAGGAAGCTACGAACAACGCTATTCTTGCATATTTGCTTTACTTCCTGTTTGAGTGCGTATGACAACCTCAAAATGGCTGCACATATTCAGAGTAATATCACTTCATCTGCAAGTTTATCGAATTTGCAGGACTTTATTTGGTGAGTATACAAAAACCAAGTGTAAAACCTGTTAATTGTTAGTGCAGATTTCCTGTCTCTTGCCAAATAAAACTAAAAACTTGTTTATCTGAATTTCATGGGACTGCTTCTGTTTCGGATAACAAAATTTTGAATAATCTGGAGTATATTGTATTAAACATGTACTGAAATGTTATTAATATTAATTACATTAATTACTGTACAGTAATGTTATTAATAGAGTTGCAGTTACATAATCTTTAGAGCTATTAAATATTGATTATAGCAATGCAAAAATGTTTCTATGTATTTTTAAAATATTCAAAAATTGTTTTCGGATAAATGAGTTTTTAGTCTAAGTTAAACCATAAAATGCAGACTGGTTTTCTACGGTAGTCAGCAATGTTTGTAAGAATGTCTCTGATGTTTCTAACACTGAGTCTGATAATGCATCTGAGAATGAGTGAAGAGCTCAAAAAGCTATATTGTATTTAATTCATTTTTGGCCCATACTTTTTACTACTAATGACAGAACACAAAATGATGGCCTACACCATACCCCTTTCATCTTAAATGATATTATAACACTTGTAAGAGATAGCCAAGGAAAACAAAATATAGTTCTAAGCAAGAAGAGCGTTATATGCATTTTTAATAATGGTATTATTTCTGATATCAAGGTGCTTTCTCATGTAAAAACAATTAATATGATTGTATTTTGATACTCTGAAGCAAATGAAAAGAGTTTTCAATGCTTAGGTGTCGTTTTCTTCCTTTGCTTTGATTTTGAAACTTCAGACTGAGTTTTCTCAAAACCTGATTTTACTACTTACGCTGTTATTGCATCCAGGTCCTCAATTGTGAGTGATGGCATGCCAGAGTGGCAGCATGACAGCTTATCAATGCAGGAAAACACATTTGATTCTACTTGGATACACTTTTTTTTCAATAAAAAATTAAAAGAATATATTTATGATTGGTTTGGCTTCTATTATTAATATTAGAGCCAGAAAATAAAATTACTTTGAATTTAGAAAAAATAAAATATACTTAGAAACATCAATTCCATGCAACCAACTAAAATTGCATTTTTCCTTCTTCCTTCCTTCCTTCCTGATATTAATGTAGTGAGATTTTGTTTACATTATGCATATTTGAACTAAATGGATAAAAAGCCTGAAAATTCTTCAGTTATTATACATACGAGGGTGATTCAGAAAGTAATGCCTCCAAAGTGATACCTTCATTTGTGTGTGACAGATAGCACCGATACAGGTATCAGTGGAAAGCTTGCAATGTCAGCTACAAATGCTGGCATCATTTTTCAACAAAGTCCCCATTACGGGCAACATACTTGTGCCAATGCGAAACACGGTTCTGCATGTCGTCGGCAAAGAATTGTGATGCCTGCTGGTGACACCACTGCCGAACTGCTGCTTCCACCACCGTGTCACAACTGTAGCATTGACCCTTAAGGTGATTAGTAAGTTTGGGGAAGAGCCAAAAGGTGTAGGGCACAAGATCCGGACTAAACTGCAGTCATATGGCGATGAATGTTGCTGGGCGCACAACCTTCTGCAGTCAGCAATTCAATGACAGCTCTTTTCATTGAAACCGCATTGTTTCAACCAAATTATTTCAACCGGACGTCACCACTGGATGTCATAGATGCTCCATTACTTTGGAATGAGAAGAGATAGGAAGGTGCAACAAGTGACATTCTATAGCTTAAACATCAGTGCATTAATGACCTCATAATTAATACTTATGTAGATATATATAATACAGTAATACCTTGAGATACAAGCATAATCCGTTCCAGGATCGAGCTTGTAACTTGAAGTGCTCGTATCTCAAATCATTTTTTCTCATAAGAAATATCAGAAAAAAAAATAATCCGTTCCGGCCCTCTAAAAAACTCCCTTATTAGTGCTACTAAGAATGAAAAAAACATGTTTTTAATTGCTACAGAGACATACACACACAAAAAAAAATGATAATATGTAAGGATTCCTGAGATATAAAATAAAATGTGGTTTTAATTATGAGTTTTGCTGACAGACGATACAGTAGCGGCTAATGGTGGCATGTGCGGAGGAGGAGGAGGGAAGAGAGTTGGCCCGTACGTAGACACTTGATTCCATGCCATACCTTATACGTACACTAAGTAACTTACATAAACTTAGAATTGAATTAGCTGACGTATTTTTTTTTTACTTTTCTTTTTTTGATTTGTATTCTTTACTTTTCTTTCACTTTTCTTAACTTTTTTCTCCTAATTACCTTCATGTTCACTTGGCGCAGGCCTTTTAACGAAATACCTGTCAAGGGAGATTTGTTTCTGTCCTCCTTTTCAAAATGTTATGGAAATGAATAAGACATGTGTCGTCAAAAAGTGCCGAAGCAGTAGACAATTTATCAGAGTGTTCATCACTATTATGAAGAATAATGCACAAAATAGAGAGAAAATCACGTAGATAATGCAAACACAATACAGAAGACTCGCAGGAGATGCGTACGGAAGTCGACGAACACGTGAAGTGAATGAGTGATGCGGCGTGGGCTGCTCCGAATGCTCGCCCGCCTGTTAGGGTGCTCATATCTCAAAGCAAAAATTTGCTCGAAGGCTTGGTCATATCTCGGAATACTCGTATGTCGGGACGCTCGTATCTCATGGTATTACTGTACTTCCTCAAGCCTTGCATATAAACCCATGAACCATTTTACTTAAATGTATCTAGCCCAACTGAATTCATTCAACTGTTGAATAAAAAAATAAAAAATAAATAATTATTATTGTAAATAAAATACTGTAAATAGAAAATTACTAACTTCAACATTATCATCGCCATGCTGTTTAATTGCTTGTTCCTCAGATAAACCAACACAGCCATATTCAATTGGTGTAAATACTGTTGTGGGAACCTAAAAAAAAATATTGGAAATCAAAAGTATAAAAACCAGCAAAAGAAAAAGAGATATAAAAGTTCTTGTTTGCATTCAAATTTTTCAAAAAATTATTTTTGTCAATGGTCTTTCATGTTAGAAAATATAAACTTTAATCTTATGATTTTTTTTTTATATAAAACATGAAATATTATATATTGTTAATTCTACTTTATTGCATACCACAATGCAACCTTTTACCATTTACCACAATGTAATAATAATTTTAAGATAAAATTTTAATTCCTAAATGCAAAATGCTACTTCACCACTTTAACTGTTTTATTATAGATTTTGTGTCTTCCTTTCCTTCCCTTGCCCTTGAATGAGGACTTGACCTTCGTTGTTAATGTTGGCTTTTGTCTGGAATTGTTAGCATGCACAGTGATATTAAGATCTTAAAACTGAAGACTCATCTGAGAGCACATGGAATAGCTTGAAATTCCAAATGTTGGAATAAGAGCTGTACAGAAATCATATCTTCTCCAAAAGAATGATACCAAGCAAATGTCACACCCCACTTTTGAAGTGTTGTTCTAAAAATCAGTGTTGGCTGCAGTTTGTAGTCATTTCATTTAAGTGATAACTTCATAGGAAAAAATTGCAAACTATTAGTAAAATGCAAAGACATAATACTTAAGCTGATGACTAATGGAAGATAAGAAGTCCTGTCATAGATGGATTTATATATAAATAAATAAATAAAAAAAAAAAAAAATGTTTTTTTTGCTATTTTAAAGTAGTATATCAACCACCAGACTGACACAGCCAAGTAGTTCACTAAAAGGCATCACACTTTGACTATCAATATTACATGACTATTTTGGAAATTGGCAATTCTTCAATGAATGTCATTTTTCTTTTCTGTTTAGAGAGCAAACAGTTTTGCAAATAATATGCAAACTGATCACACAGCACAAATTAAAAGATAACACACAGTGTATGAATCCACTGAAAACTTAAGATATATTTACTTATACAAGGTGGCAATAAAATAACTTTCCCTGTTTGGAGTCATCTGCAGCAAAAACTAATGAATGGAATGAAACCAAAATTCAGGTATAGTCGATTGAGGGCATGGGGAGAAGAATTCTGCCCAAAACAAAATTAGTACCAAAAGTCGCCAATAAGAGAAAATTCGGTGCTGCTGTCACTCTAAATGTAGATTATGCAAATTTTCTAGTGCAAAAGTGACAGCAGCGCTACTCAGTCCTTTTAAAAAGGGAAGAGCAAATGTTCAGTCAAGCAGTTCGTCGATTGACTGTTGAGTTGTACTCAATATGTGGCCTACCTTACCTCAACGTACATTACTTGTAAAGCTGTTTCACACTAAAGAGTGCAATGCAGCGGCAGCTCTTAGGGTTCATAACCTACGTAAAGATCCAATGTCTGCTGTAGCACTGCGAGCTACGATTCATAAATTTGAGGAAACTGGATCGCTAAGAGTGAGAGCCAGCACAGGACGAAAGCCAGTATCAGACAACACAGTAACAGATGTTGCCACTGCAGTGTTCAACGACACAGGGATTAGTAGTGGTCTCTTGAAAAGTTTTCTTTGCATTCGCGGTGCCACTCGGTTCGTCCTTTGGCATCAAAAGGATGATAAAATATTGCCCTTGGGCTTCTTGGTATCACTAAGGTAGACCCATGCCTCGTCAAAGTAGTGATGTACTTCCAGTTTTCTCCCGATAAGTGGTGCTTGTAAAGCTTTCGGCTGTTGGTCTTCCTTTCAGCAACGTGTCGAGGAAGTAGGCAATGAACGCGAGCTTTATGATGCTTTTCTAATTGCAGATCATGCCTAATTATTTGTGCAACCGTTGGCTGAGAAATTCCTATAGCTTGGGCAACCACCCTTTGGGTTCTAGGGTTCTCGCCGACAATCATAGCTTCACTTTCTTAATAATGTAAGGAGTTGCTGCTGGTCGTGGATGTTGTTTTAGGGCCTGTGGTTTACCCCGCTCTTGGCTGATGGGCTTCATATGACTTTCTACTATTACCCACTTGATGGTGGACTTCAAACATGAAAATTTCAACATTTTCACATGTCCACAATTTTTGAAGCGGCATATTTAGCATCGGAAAGGGCAACTATGTACCCCTCCCAACAATTTGGGATTTTTGATGGCATATTTAGAATGCAACACAATTCCAGCTACCACATAATCAACTACAGGCTTATGACCTCTGATTCGAACGCAGCAATGTTGCGTCACATGCAAGATAGCGCGCGCCCTTGAAATCAACTGAATAAACGAGAATCAACCCTTTGTATATACCCATGAATAGAGGAAAATATTTTAATAAAACTTTTATTTTTTAATAGGTGTACGAATGCAGTAAAACCTAAAAATACCATATGGGTGATTAGCATTTTATTAATTAGTTTATATTATTTATAATTCCATACGTAATTAATAATCCTATTTTAGAACTCTTTACTTTAGTGTAATCCATGTTTGTAGTTGATTCTCCAAATATCCTTTGAGCTAGCAATTTTCCTGCTTTTATTGCTACTGGAGTTAGTTCTGGTCGTTCCTGAAACAGATAAAATATAGCATTAATTAAGTAGGAAATTAATCTAGTACATAGTTTACTTTAAAAGACTTGTGGCTTGTGATAATATAAATGTATCAGAATTCTGAATATCAATTCTGCAATATAAAACTGGATCAAAGGAATCAGAAAAGTAAAAATTCTTATTACTCCAAATTTCCTAATTATAATCACTATGTTATGTTATGTTATGTAATGAACGTGGGTGGCAGAGAAGCCAAGCACTGCGACCGGAGGTCTATTGTACTATCCCACGGAAATATGGACAGATAGAGAGAAAGACTGAGAAAGTGTGGTGGGAGAAGTGCAGGGGAAATGGGAGAACCCCGAGAAAACCTGCCCAGCGCGGATCGTCCACCATCATGAAACCCACATGAGAAGCGAACCCGGTTCTCAGAGGTGAGAGGCCGATGTCATAGCGACTACGCCAACCGTACGGCCATTATGATCACTAACTATCCCATTTTATAGGAATAATGCCTGACTAAGCATTATATCAAATGGACACAATAATGCATCCTAAATATGGCCAATTACTAATTATTATATTGCTGATTTTCTTGGATCTCCAATTTCTGCAACAACACAGTTTCCATCCTGTCATCTTGTACAGGAACAAGGAAAGCTGCTATATAAATTATCAAATAAACTAGTTCAATACTGTAACATTTCTCCTAAGTATTTGAAAAGCTGGAATCAGATAATCAGCTCAAGATGATTTAAAGTAGTAAATAATAAACATCTTTTCAACTTCAGGATTTGTAACACATGAGTTCTAGTTTTCTTATAAAAAATCAAAACACTTCAGGAAATAATCAAAAGATGATTCAAGCAAAAATAATTGTATATTTACACGCAGATGCCAATCCTTTTATGTAATGTACTACAATGTTAAATATAATTTTTACCACTGGGATTCAGATTTCCCTTAAACTGTAATGTGGGCCTTATGGCCTAAAACTCTTGGAAGGGTTTTAACTTGTTTTTGGGAATCAATAAACACAATTTGCAAATCTTGAAAATATATTCTAATTTAAACTAGATATTACATATGAAAAATTATATTCCTAGTGTGGGCTCCAGTTATTCTAGACCTTTCTCTGTATTGTTTAAGACATTTTTTTCTAATCTGGATCACTGTAACTCATAGTGTCCTTCGCACACATGGTTTGTATGGTTTCAAGATCCTGCGACTTGTTTTCAAACAATCCAAAGAAAAAAAAAAACTGAGACAATAAAAAAGATCTAAAAATTGAAATCATTTATCACAGAAATCTCAAGTATTAAGTCATAAGATATTTCTAGATTTTAGATTTTTCTAAGTTTTTAATAAAACTAAGTTATTTAAAACAATAAGAAATAAAACAGATATTCATTACAATAATCATTCAGACTACAGACATCAAAATAACAATCTGAATATAGCATTTTAAGTTTAAATTGAACAATGGCATTTCTTGTTTTAAAATAATGTCACTGAAGGGCATTTTAATTACTAAAACAAATAAAACTGGGTTGAAGTTATGAAAAAAAACAACTTTCCAACAATTTTCCTTAATTAACATGATACTTTAATTATAAGTTTGCTTACCATGGTTGAAAAAAATAAAGCTAGTTTTGGTTATGATAATTTAAACCTTTGGTCTATTCTCTATTTCTGATTCCAAAGAGTATATTTTTTGGTGGATTCTATTTACAAAAAGCTTGATTTATTCAGTAGCCCCAATGTAAGAGTTTAAAATGTCTATAGTTCCCTATATTCCCTCTGAATCTTGTTAATGCTAAGTATACAAGATGATTACTGCATGATGTTATTGCTCACCACTGATATAATCTTGTTGTGATATGATTTTCATTTTATGACCCTAATTCTAGAAACAAACAAAACTTTTCTATCAAACCTATCTGCACCTTCTATTATAAACTCTTTGACAAAAAAAAAGTATAAATCAAAGGAAGCATTTTGTTGTAATAAAAACTTGTACATGCAATAAAGTACTCTTTATTTCAAAAGAAATGCATGATAAATGTGATGAATTAGCATCTAATAAGTCACTTCTGGCTGTGATGCATGATGATACAGGACATGGAATAGAGCCAAACAAAACTTTTCTTGTCAAGCATTGGCAAATGTTTACAGAAATAATTGCTACATAAGATGTCTGACATCCCAGTATGTCCCAGACATGCTCGATAGAAGACAGATCTGCAAATCAGACTAAAAATGGGTTTCAAAAGTACAGACATATTCCTGTTAAAGAGAAGCCATGTGTGGGTCATATAGTGCTTCATCAATGTATTATTAACAGCAACTGAAATGGAAGCAACAGATACAACAGCCAGTATGTTCAAATGAGTGCTTGGCAACACAACCAGAGATACCAATGAGTGACCTTTGCCTTTAATGGCAATAAACCTTTACTGAAGTCAAAGAGGCCAAGCAGCATAAGCAGACGAAGTTTCACGGTTCTCAGATTATGTTATTGGGTTTATTTTATCTGAATACAATTGATTGCAATTTCTTTTTGATTAACTAGGAACTTGGCAACCCTACATTGAAACCTCTCACACAGTGAAATAAGGACATTTTAGAGCCATCTATAAAATATAGGACTTTTTTTTTCCTTTTTTAGCCATTCTCACTTGTTTAACAAGCTATAAGGGAAATCTAAATGACTGTCTTAAGCAAGGTTCTTTAAAATTTTCAGTAATTAGATTTACTTGGCAACAAGGTTTTTTTTGTTTTTTAATTTAATAATGATAATTTGTGCTGAAAAATGACTATGACAGTAACTAATTTATTTGATAGATTTTAAATTACAGTGAAACTTGGATAATTCGAAGCTTAAGGGACCAGAGAAAAAGTTCGAATTATCCAAAAATTCGTATTACATATATTCTGTCAAACAGAAGAGATAAATAAAAAAGATTAACTCCACGATCGAAGATTTAACATAAACTTTATCTAAAAATACTGCTACATTTTTTTCATTAAATCAGACATTTTTTACTAGCTTAATTATTCATAACTTTCAAAAAAAAAAAAAAAAAAGGCAGATATTTTTAATTGCTTCTTTGAATGCAATCTTTGAGTCATAGCATATGATTCCAACCTCTGGGTTGTCAGGTCCTCTCGTTCTTTTTCTATTTTTTCAATTTGCCATTTTTGCTGCCCAAAATTTTATCTTTGTTCTTCAAATATGTCGATAACATGTTGGATGGAATTCCAAATTCCTTGACGATTTCCGATTTCTTTTTAAGACCTTTTTCCACTTCCTTAATCACCGCTACCTTTTCAGCTAATGTTAATGACTTATAAAGAGCTTTAGCTTTTGACAGTGGCATAGTAAGAGCATATAAACAATACTTAAAGCACAAGCACAAAAACTAAAAATGTATAGCCTACAACTGCATTGAATCATTCACAGGAAGTGCATGTGACTCGAAGATTTTTATGTATAAATATTATTTTATTTTATTATTTTTAATAATTTTTACCGTAATATTTTAAGGACAATCGTACGAAAAATTCGAATTATCCAAAATAAAATTTGAATTATCCACAATTTTTTAACTTTACTTTAATACAGAATTCTAGGGACCGAATTTCGAATTAAACAAGTTCGAATTATCGAAGTTTCACTGTATTAAATAAAACTGAAGATTTCAAAATTCAAAATTTTTATTATTTCTTAACTCTTTTCTTTTCCATCTTTATTAAATATCATGATAATATGGGGCAATCAACTTATAAAATGGGACAGGTGGCATCCTTACTTCAACATATTACTACTTTCTTCTTCTTACAATTAATCATGCTTATCACAGTCATTTATCATAACATCATTTGAGCTGAAAACATGAACAAGATGCTGCCATAATTTCCTGGATGTAATTCCCTGTTAAACATAGCTCTAACACCTCCTCAATTAATACCTTTATATCAATCATTCAACTACCGAACATATACATGTGCAGAGAGGCAGAAAAATCTAATTTCTCTGGTAATTTTTCTTTTTTTCCCAAGTATTATGTTATTTTTATTTATTATTTTTTTTTTTTTTTACTTTACATTTTTTTTTTCATGTGTATCCTGATACTGCTTTATTCCCTTTTGTAGGTAATTCACTATGCAGAAAATGAATTATTTTAATTAGTAACATTAGTGTTTTTAAGTGAATACCAACTAAAATGCAGTTTAATTTTCTTAGCATCTTCACAATATTAACCTTTAATAAAGATAGAGCTATACAACAAGATTACAACAAATGGTGACATACAGTGAATATATGAATAACTAACTTCTAAAAGGTTACTGGAATTACATAAATTTTGTTACTGGAATTACATAAATTTTGAAATCCAGATACAGAAATAAGGATTTGCTGAAATTATTTCCACTGAAAAGAATTTCATAGAAATATAGATTGTAGTAAATTAATGTGTTTGATTAAACATTTAAAAACACCCTTATTTGAGTTTTAAATAAATGGTTCATTGTCTTAAGTTATTTTTAATACTGCAACTTTAAATGCAGTATTTCTTTTTTAATTTTTTATCACTAAAATTTGTACTAGCAGTAAATTTTTAAATTCAATTTACTTTAAATTTCAGATCTAACTTCTGAGCCAAACAAATATATTAAAAAAAAATCAAATCAAATCAACTTTAATAACTTTTTTCCCATGATTTGTTTAGATCAACACTTTTATTAACTTAATTTTTTGAAATTCACAGACTATGTTTATTAGGCTTAAACAGAATGAACCTTTATTTAATACAATTTTAGGAATATTACCAATTAATAAGTAAAATTTCAAAGAAAAGAGAAAATTCACCCAAAAGTTTGCAACTTAAAACGTGTTTAGAAGGAAAACAGCAAAAATTATCTACACCTTCCCCATTTTTTTAAAAATATATATCTGTTTTTTAATATAAAAATATATACATATACCTAAATAGCCTCAATTAATTTGATTTCAGATTACATGGACCTTTTTTTGTGGACCCAAATCCTCATGTCTTTTAAGAGTTCCCTTTATTTAAGAATTTAGTAAATAAATTTAATAATTAAGAAAAAAAAAAGGAAGTGAAATATTGATGGTAATTTTAGTTACATGTAGAATGTCTCCGAGGGCATAAATATTGCGGACGGACGTCTGCTCATTAGTTGTGATAATTTTCCCTGAGGTTGGATGAACTTGAATTCCAGCATTACGTAAATGAAGAGGAGATAATGATGGTGTTCTACCTTTGAGGAAAAAATAAAATATATACGCTCATATAAAACAGGATTCAAGTTTATCAAAAATTAAAAAAAAAAGTATATACATTGTTTGAATATCAAATAGCATTGTAAAGAAAGATAGAGAGAAACAAGGCAGATGATAATCTACATTCAAACAGAATTAGTGCACAATTTTATTTACACTTAGAACAAGAAATCACAATCTGTGTAATGCATGGGAGGGAAGGGAGAACTAAAAAGGATTAAAATAACTGCCAGGAAAGAAGCCTTTTTTTAAAAAAACAAACAAACCAAAGTGTTATTTTACTGTTATTCCAAAATGAAAGGTGATATTTTGAATATATAAATTTCCTTACATGATAAAGATCAAAATATATACATCTTCTTTTAAAATCTATTTATTCTCCATTAACTTCTTCCTAATGTTTCTAAAAGTTTTATTTTGTGTTTTGTAAACAAATATAAGTATAAACAAATTACAATAAAAAATAATTCCATTGGAATGCAATATTTTTTACAATGTTTTATAATAATAAATTTAATTGCGTTCTGATTAGTAAGTATTACATAGTTACAATTTGCATCATTTATAACTGTATATTATTATTGGTTCCTTGATAATAACGGAATGCTTTCCAATTTGGCTACATTTTATTATAGCTTTCTTATAATATCCAAAAAATTCCAGTAAAGGATCCCAAAATAGCATTATGAAGAAGTTATGAAGAATTAACAGAGAAGAATAAGTTTTTGTATTCATTTGGCTTCAACTGCTTATTTAGGAACATTCTACAGAAGCTTTGTCTTCCTTTGTTTGTGAAAAGACAATAAGAGAGAAAATATACTGGTGTGTCTTTTATTGCCAGAAGATTTTGACTTTCCTTATTGTTCATTATTTATAATTGCTAAGCATGAGTAAAACAGAATTCTGCAGATCACAGAAATATGTAAATGTGTGGAGTGTCAATTGAATTTAGGCAACATATCTAATTCTCAAAAATACCATTTTTTTTATTACTATTTGTTGATTCACTTCACCATAGTAAACTTTTTCTTTGGCAATAGACCAAGCCCCACACGATAACTGTAAGAGCAATCTAAAAGCATTAGTTTGTTCTGAGAGTATCCAAGTATCCAATTCATCTGTAACTGCAGTCCTCTTAATTGTAGAGGATGTAGTCATTTGATGTAAATGCAATAGTCTCATCTGGTTACCTTTAAAGGTTCTATTCAACTATTAAACAAAATCTCAACTGATAGCAAAGACTTGCATAGAAAGAAAGGAATAAGGAACCATAAGATCTGTAGGTAGTTCTTTAAATGAATCACCAGTAGGAGAAAATATTAAAAGCAGTTCACTGCCTTGTCAAAATTAGCTAATAATGCTAAATACCGAAGAAAAAAAAATATACACTAGACCTTAAAAAAACTAAAAAAATCTGACAAAATTGTAAATGAGTGAATAAAGTAAACAAGAAAAGAAGATTCAGCACATGTATAGAAAAAGAAATTGCCTTTCTGATTCGATTAGGGGAAGGAATTGGGGACGGCCGTTTCGTCCTTCTACGGACTCCTCAGCCCAAGCCTCGCCTTCCCTTAACAGAATCAGAAAGGCAGGAACTTATTAGTGGAAGCCACCGCCGACCCGACAGTGGTCCCACCAACAACAAAAGGCAAGAAAAACAATTTGCTGCGCCTCTCGACGCTAGCAAAAAACCTTTCTCCTACGAGAGTAGGCTGAAAGGAATTAAATCAGAACATAAGGTTCAAAAAGGAATTTACAAAGTAAAAAGAAAAGGAATTTAACGTGCTGGAAAATTCAGTTAATAAAGTAAACAAGAAAAGAAGATTCAGCACATGTATAGAAAAAGATCTTTTTCTATACATGTGCTGAATCTTCTTTTCTTGTTTACTTTATTCACTGAATTTTGCAGCACGTTAAATTCCTTTTCTTTTTACTTTGTAAATGAGATTGAGAAAAATTTATGTATTTTATAAAGAAACTCAGTATAGTATATTAGATAGTCTAAAAGGCATCCTTATTCTTAATGTCAATTTATATGAAAGTTTTCCCATGCCTCATTCAAAGCTCATATCTCCAAGTTCTTCTGCAAAATGATTGAAGAATGCAGCTGGCTACTTTGTATAGACTTGCAAGTTCTTTTTATGGTGTTAATCTACAATTAGGTTTCAAAAAGTTCCCTTTTTTTTTTCCCAGATGAATGTGAAAGTTTTGCAAGATTTTGGGATTGGATAAAAAAGGATCAGTCATGCAACATCCATCCAATTCGCTTCTAAAAATATTAAACATCAAAGATTGGATGATCTATTCTAAGGACTTTTTATAACTTACATGTAGCATATGATTCAGGAAACAGTCTGTTATGGTTTTAGTTTTGAATATATCAAACATTTGTGTGGTTAATTTAGTATGGACGAGCAGTTCAAAAGAAGCTTGAACAATTTTAAAAAAGGAAAGGTTTAAGGATAATAACATATACCTGTGGAATAACAGATCCAATCAAACAAACCACAAGACAAATATATGGAAAGTTAAAGGTTGCCAGATGAGCTTAAAACACATTTGTTATATCTGCACCTGGATAACTTCCCTGAAATTTTTAGAGCACTGAATAAGAAATAAGGCAAAACAAACAAAAAGTGTCACACAATCCCAACAAACAAATGTCAAAGATATGTAAGATAGTATTTCTGCATAATATGACAAAAAATAGACTACTGTGAAGTGAATCAGCATGTGATAGACAATAAGTTCTTCTACAAATGGCAATATTTATTACTAAATAATTAGAAATCCTACATTTACTTATTTTGTAGTCAAAGAACTGTAAAGCTTTGAACTGAGCTAAGAAAAAAAAAAATTGACAAATCTGTCAAGAGATATTACCTATGGCAAATAATACTGTATCAAATATGTCAGATATTTTCCGTCCTTCTCGATCCTTCCAAAGTACTTTAATTTGATTCTTATTGCATGATTCAAGGGAAAGAGGAGTACATCTTGGCAGAAACTTTGTTCCTAGTTTCTCCATATTAAGAACTACCATACGAGCCATTTGCTATTGGAAAAACAAAGAAAAAAATGATTGGTCCATTTAACTAAAAATTTATGATACAAAAAAAAAAAAAAAAAAAGTTTTAATCAAAGTTTCTCAGTTATGACAAATCTGAATTTTTAATTTATCAGGCACAACAGAAGTTGATTTAACCCTTTCCTTCCTGTATGTTTTTTTCTGCAAAAAAATTTCCACGTTACATAAAGACTTAGAAGACTAGCAACAACTAGCAATTTAACCATCAGTGTTCATAAACTCTAGAAAATAATTTTTAGTTTCTCATGAGATACATTCAAGAATTAGCTACTATAATAGCATATAGCAGTTATCTTAATCATCCTATAATGAATTGAAAAAAAAAAATCAAGATATCAGACAAGAACCCAAGAATCATTTTTAACAACAAGAGAATTACAAAAATTAATAGATGAAAAATAAAATGGAGAATGCTATATTAAAAAGGGCAAAAACAGCAAGCTAGAAAATGGGAGGTGGGAATATATTGTAAACAAAATTTCTGAATGAAAAAATAGATAAATCTTTAGGACTACACATACAGACAAGTTAATCTGTAGGTGAGAAATAAACAAACTGGACTACAACACTAACATATATCTAAAAAAAAAAATTAAAAAGGTGAAGCAGTTCAAATGTTGTGGAGATGAGTCTAATCCATGATCAACGCATTAATTGAATAGAATAATAAAGAAAAAGAAATTGAACTGGGCTATGAATGGAAAGTCAGATCCTAAGGCAACAAACAAGAATGCCACACCCCATATGTGCTTGGACCAATCAAATTATAGCTTTTATTTACAAAAACACTAGAGATTTGTCATTAGATGACTAGCACATGCCAGCCACAACTGTTTAAACTATGAGGTGTGTTCCTATCGCAAAGCAAGGAAAAGTGCGTCAATTTTCAAAGTAACTCTCAAATGCTCTTATATGTAAATGCTGATGATACCAAGCAGATGTTGTTGTTGGTTGGGTTTTTAATGGCGCAAAAGCAGCTGTGGCTAAGCTGTGCCAACCAAGCAGATAGTATTGTCACTTCAGCTCTCTCACACAGAAATTAACTTCAAAAATGAACACTAAATTGTAAAGCAAAAGTGTGTTGAAATACTTTATTGAAAATCATTTAATTAACGTAATCAGAACAGAAATGAAATCCAAGTTCATTAGTTAGATTTTCGATGATTGCTTCACCTTTTTTTCGGAGTATTTCAACAGACACAGCTTATGAGCACTCCTTTTCCAATTCACATAATAATTTGGCGTATTGCATCCCTGGAGCCCGCATTGCTAGTGTAGCTCTCCTTGCATTCTGCAATGATAGAAGGCACAGCCGTAGATTACTATGTAAATCTCGAGTTTGCTTATAAATCACAATTTTCCACATTGAAAAAACATAGATGATAATTTTTCAACTTTGATATCTTCTTTTAGTATCATGCAATTAGAGTCATTTTTCGTGAACAACTTTAGATCACACTGAACTAACGAATTCTATGTCAGGATTTGATGTTCCTAGCTGTTTTCCGTCGATATTAACGGTAAATAGACAATTCAGTTTTTTCTTTATACCTTGTTAAGTCGATCAAAATGTCTCGGTGCTTTTGGATAGAGCTAGAGAGGAGCTATAGAATGATATACATGAATGTTCCTTTTTATGCCCCCATTCTCCGTTACCTCCCTTGTAAGTTGAGGCTGGGTGATCAGATTGATACCAGACCATCTGTAATCCCCTGTACCCATCTGTGTAGATCCTATGGCCTGTTTGAAGGAGAATTCAGGGTGGATAAATGGGAATTGAACCTCTGCTGGGGTAAGGAATTGAATCCAGTTCCTCCAGAGCACAGTCAACCATCTTCTTAGCCTTTCCTAAGGCCATAGAAAATAACATTTTCAGAACAATACAGAAATGATGATAATAGCATTACTACTAAGAATAATAATGAATAACAATGGACCCAGAGTAGTTTCTAAATATTTTGCAACCAGGCTTCCTTCAGATAGAAGGAAGGGAGAAAAAAACATGTATTGCAATGTTGAATGAAATGGGCAAAAAACATGTGCTTTGCAAATGGCGTTTCAATCAATAACTCACTTTTACATTACTATATAGGAAATTGTGCAGTCTTTCCAATTGTGTAAGTTCCGTCTCTGTATCTGGTCTGCCATTTGAGATATTTGTGATATTGTGTTTCAAAGGTCAACAGCATACTGTATCAGTAAATGCTTTTTTAGCAATCATAAAGCCGTAGCTCAAAAACTATGAGGTTTATCACAATTTAATTATCATATTTGAAATCTCCAGGGAATTTCACATAAGAAACATCCAGAATTTTCTATCACAAGTCATAAAACATTAAGTAAAAACATAAAATTCAAATGGACCTGTCTCTGTATCGGTAAGTATCGGTCGCAACAACATTTATAGAAAAAAATGCTAAATCTGAAGTCCTGCTACTCTGGATCCAGGGGCCTAGAAACCTGTCACTTGGAATTTGAACCTTACCAAGAATTAAGTACCAAATTTCATCAAAATCTGAGACTATGAGTTACATTACACATTTTTTTCTGTGTGAATTGGCATGGAATGACTTATAAGCCACAAAAAAGTTAGATAATTTGATATGTTTAATAATTAAATAAAACATTTAAATCTGAAGGAGATATTTGCATGTCTGAAATGAAATATCTGGAAAAGATTTTGTGATTGATCACTTCATCAGTCTGAGCAACATGTTTTAAAAGTGTTTTTCTATGGTATTTTCTTTGTTCTTTTATTTTGAAATAAAATAAAATGCCAAAAAACCACAGCAGGCTGGAATACCAAAATATATTCAGCTTCTGTACAAGTCTCACCTAAAAATTTTAAAGTCCCACTTTGGGGAAACATAACACAGCTTGAGAAACACTGATCTTAAGGGGAGGCATAAGTCAGTTGGGACGATTTGGAAGTCTAAGTTCAAATCATTCTGTAAGTTTTAAAAATATAACTAAAAATCTAAAAAATTAACATATGACAGTTTAAATATGAATGAATCATATTCTCCTATTCTTGATTTTTATATGATAACTGAATTAATTACATTTAAGGTCAAAACCAGCTAATTTTTCAAAAGAATTTGCTTTCTATTAAATTATTTTAGCTTAAAAAAGCTCCCGTTTCTCATTCTATGAATAAATAAAGAAATAATCTATTCCCTAAATTCAATATTTCCTTTACTTTCCCAACAGTTGAATTTTAAAAAAATAAAAATCTTAAACCAAAACTATCAAATTTCTGGTTTTTATTTTTTTTAAATTCAACTATTGGGAAAGTAATGAAAATGTTGAATTCAGTTACTAGATTATGCCGTTCCAACATGGCTGAGCGGACTAGACGGCAATCTGCCGTGAGGCCGATGTGTCGAAACCTGAGTTCGAATCCCGGCGTCAGCATGTGTGTTACTTTCTCCTTCTGTATTTCGTCTGTTTCTGCGAGTATAGCATGAGCTGCCTCCTATGGCATACCCTGGGCAACGTTTTGTCGGCTAAATGCTCACATTTCTCACTCCTTGTTGAGGCCAATAGTTTCAATTCTAAGAGCCTGGGCTTTGGCAAAAAAAAAAAAAAAAAGTTACTAGTTTTATTACTTTATTTATTCATAGAATCAGAAATGGGAGCTTTTTTAAGCTAAAATAATTTAATAGAAAGCAAATTCTTTCGAAAAATTAGCTGGTTTTGAGTTTAAATGTAATTAATTCAGTTATCGTATAAAAATCCAGAATAGTAGAATATGATTCATTCACATTTGAACAATCATATTTTAAATTTTCAGATATTTAGTTATATTTTTAACACTTACAGAACGATTTGAACTTAACTTCCCAATCATCCCAACTGACTTCCGCCTCCCCTTAAGATGGTCTCATTGAGATGGAAAAGCTACCGATGAAAATAACAAATTTTATCAAAAACTGTATAAAAATTCTGAAAGACAGAAATATGAATCAAACAAAAATAAAGGGTAAAATGATAAACTGCAGTGGTGAAGGAAACAAGAAAGAATGTAACAAGACTTTGTACCTTATCCAAAAAATGATATACAATTTGGTTTTAATTCTTGAGGCAGCATGTACATTCAGTCTAACACAAGAGGCAGATGGAATATTCACATTAAAAAAATGTTAAGCATCTTTTCGAATTATTATTCAAATTCTTTCAAGAAATCTGAACTAAAATCGAAATTAATCATTTTTACAGACTGCCATGCTTCAGGTTAGGAAATGTCTGGAGTCCAATTCTCAATGAAAAAAATTGTGTGAGGAAAAATGTAGGACCTGATCTTCTTGTTGAATGATAAATAAATACAGCTGAAAGTAATTTAAAAATTATTGAAGCCAATTTAGTAGGAGTGAAAAGTTATACTAGGTTTCCAATGAAGAGGAACAAACAGTACTGGAAATTTCTGTAATAAGCTTATAGGACAGTTTCACTGGTGAATGTAACAGAAGACATATAGCCTCTAAAAAAGTTCAGAAGGGGCAGTAACATCTTAATTTGAATTTCATGCAATGTCTAACATATATAGTTTCCAAAACGATAATCTTATTCAATCATGATATACAACAAAAATTCTTCTTAAAATTCCTTTCTTTATCACAATATTTTGTTTTCTTCAATAGAAAATTTCTTCAGGTCAAACTGAGGACAAGAAAACTTTCTTCTTCCTCCAGAATTCATTGTTATACATTTCTTGCCCTGAATTTGACCTGAAGAAGTTTTCTAACGAAGAAAACGAAATATTGTGAGTGAATAAAGAAAGGAATTTTAAGAAGAATTTTTGTTGTTTACAATGTCTAACATCTTCACCATTAAATCCATGATTCTAAACAGAATAGTTCAATTAATAAAAAAAAAAAAAGTGCCATTCTCAGAATTCAGAGACAATAACAACTTACAAAAACAATTAAATATTGTAGTAAAATAAATAGTACACTTAAATAATGTTTTATGTAATTTTTATCATATAAATCTACCTGATATATAGTAACAAATTTGAATTTGGTCATTCTACTGTAAATGTAATTAACATGAAAAATACATTTTTTTTTTTAAATGCCACCAAAATGTTTACCTGATCAAATCCTCGTAAAGCTATTGATCTCAGCATAACAGTTGTGTCAAATCCTAAACCCCTTATAAATCCAGCACATTCTAATGCTACATCTTATATAATATTAAGGAAAAAAAATTAGTACATTAAGATCTCATTTGGCACAGAGGATACATTTCTGATAAATGACGCAGTAAGCAAAATGGCACTACAAAATGGTACTTAAATTCATTGAATATGAAGTGCATTCCAGAGTACGTTATTTTTTAATGTTAAATGAAAAGTATAGTTATAGCTAAACAAAAATATAAATTAAAATAGCTGGCAGATGTTTGAATGCATAGACAATTTATTATATTTATTTCAAAAATGTTCAAATTGGTCACCTTCACACATTGTGACACACAGTTTTGACTCTTTGAGTATTACTGATATACAAATGATATATAGTAATAAAATATAAAATGAATTGTAATAAAATAATTAAAAATTGGGTAGTCAAAAAGATTAAAAAGGTTAAAAATGAGAAGGGGTGAGTGGAGTAATATCAATGTTTTGAATATTATCTAATATCCATTTTCAAGATGTTTAGTGTTAGGGGTGTGGAAGGGAGAAAGGGGCAGTTGATTTGCTTGGTGGCTATTATCAATTTGTGATTTGACCAATCAGAAGTAATTGTACACTGCTGGCCATTAAAAGTGCAGCCCTACGAAAGACAAGAGCTATCAAAGCCATATTTATTTTACAGATAACTTATGGCACAAGGGTGAAATGATTACAATTACAGCTCAGTGCAACTTACGGAACATAACAAAATCAGTATCTCGTATAGCCATCATGGGCAGCAATAACTTGGCCCGGCATACAGAGGAAGAGATGTTGGATGTGCATTTGGGGTATGTCAATTCATATGGTTTCAACACGGTGCCAAAGTTCATCTGCAGTAGTTGCGTGTGGTCTGGGTTTCAGTCGTTATGCAATCATAGACCAGACATGTTAGATCCGGTGAATGCACGGGCCATGGAAGAAGTTGGAACATGGTGGCCATCCAGGAATTGTTGGATGCTGTGTGCCACGTGCGGTCGAACATTGTCCTGTTGGTAAGTAGCCCCAGACAGGCCCTGAAGATAAGGGACAGCAACAGGCTCCAACACCTCAGAGATGTAACGGTAACTATTCAATGGACCAGGAATGCATACTCAGTGCAAGTGGGACTAGAATCCAATGGCATCCCATACCATAACACCATGTGCTGGGCCAGTAGGGCGATGCATAATACAGAACTCACTCAAGTCTTTTGCCGTGGTGCCACCAGACATGGATTCGACTATCATGTGCTGTGGGATTCATCGGAAAAAAATTATGTCAAGTCATTTGTCCCTCCATGTGCAACATTCTAGGCACCATTGCAACCGCAGACACCTGTGATGTATAGTCAAAGATAACCAAAGCAATGGGCACCTTGCCAAAATTCCATAATGCTGCAGATGACATCCACCATAAATATGGAGATTGGTTGCTGTGCAGGACACCCTAATTCTTGAGCTAGGGTTTGTGATGTGGCTGTATGATCCATAATTACCATGCACACAAGATGTCTATCCTCTTGTCCGGTGGTGTGATGGGGCTGCTTGGATCCTTCAGGTTGGCGAGTTCGTCCCTCCTCAACCCACCAATTCCAAATTCACATCACTGTGGCTACGTTTCGTCCAACACGAACATCAATTTCTTGGAAAGAATCTTGATGTGCCACAATTCAGGAATCTGCAATATCGATATGCCAAGTCTCCCGCGATCAAAGTTGGAAACCTGCTGGTATGGCTGCCGTATTCTTCGACGAGGCATACTGAAGCCGTCTGTGCACAAGAATGGCGAGCAAACACAATTCCATTATTGCACAGTGGCTCTCTCTCTCTTCTCTGTTACTGTTACTGGCTCACCTTATTTGCGTATGTGTTGGGCTGCTAATCATTTACATGTGCTCCCATGATCTACGCATCATGCAAATTTTGGGTCGATCGGATGTATCCTTTCTGATGTTGCACTTTTAATGGCCAGCAGTGTCATTGTTGACCAATGAAAAATGGGTAAGTCCATTTTTGGTAGGAAGGATTGGGGTTATTAGAGGTTATTACGGGAGGGAGAAAGAAAAAAATACTAAAATACGTGGGAATTGAGATATGATTTAATAATATTAACAGTTGTAACAGTATTATATGCTTTATATTTAATTTTGTATTAATTTGTTGATTTTTTTTGTAAAGAAAGGTGTTAACACGCTCTTTAATACATTGGAGAGAGGTCTTTTGGTTTGGCCTACATAATATGAGTTGCAACTGGAAGAAGGAATCTGATGAACAATGTTTTTGGTCTGGATTGTAGTGTTTTGCTAATTTTAACTTTATTGGATACAGAACAAGCTAGGTTAATACTGAAAGATTTGAAGATTGAATTTAAGAAATTTGCTTTGACTGGTAGATATGGGAAGGATCGTAATTGGTTATAATATCAGTATTGGTGGCAGATGATTGGGAATGGTTGATATAAAAGATGGATTTCTTCAAAACCTTTAATCTACTGTAAAAAAGGGGTGTTGGGTAAGCACTGATATAAAGGATGTGTTTGAGATTATTAAGTTCTTCTTGGGAAGTTTTGTAGTTGCTACAACAGAGCAGGGCTCTTATGATCATAAAGTTGACCACCCCTAACACTAAACATCTTGAAAATGGATATTAGACAATATCAGAAATGTTAGTATTACTCCCCCTCTCCCTCTCATTTTGAACCTCTTTGATCTTTTTGACTACTCTATTTTGGTGGGATTATTTTATTAAAAATTTATCATTTCAACATTTGCACATAAAAGTTTATAATATATTACTGATACAGAAGCTGTTATATTCAGATAATAGCCTCCATTAATCACTAATTGCTTTCTGTCATACACAAATTGACTTGTGGCGGCCCATAAAAATAAAAAAAAATAAAGAGGTATTAATTATGGCAGTCTAGGTGGTCATACAACAGGCCCTTGCCATCCACTCCACTTACCTGAGAATGTTTCTTCCAAATAGTCCCAGATATTGATTACATATAATATGGTGTTGGTGCTTACTCTAGAAATAGAATATCACTCATTTTAGAAATGAAAAATGTTTACAGCATATGAAAGTGTGCTTCATCAGCTACAGTGTTGGGGAAGAGCATGACCAAATTAATCTAAAATTCTGAAGAGCAGCTCGTACCATAAACTGTAGATCACACTGCAACGTCCACAATCCAGTGTGATTTTCAGTGGAATAACAGTATTTATAATCCCTGTTGACAGTACTTACACTTCTGTACAGGGTGTTTCAGAATTCCCTCCGGGATTTCAGAGGTTTGTAGCTCACAGACAAACTCACCCAAAGGGATAAGTGTTGGGCAGTGAAAAGAGTACATAATCAAGTTTGTAACATAGCTTAAAGATGTTCGATATGTCCTCCTCTGGTAACTTGACAGACATCAATTCTTAATCTAGCTCTTGCTACACAGGTTGAAACATATCAACATCGATGGTAGCAACTGCGGCCAAGATTCTTCATCGAAGCTCTGGTAAATCACGTGGTAAAGGGGACATGTAAACTTTATCTTTAACTTAGCCCCAGAGGAAAAAGTCACATGGAGTGAGGTCGGATGACATGGGAAGTCATGGAATAACTGCGGAGTCTTCGTTAGACATATGTCCAATTCAACGGTGAGGTAAAGTGTAATTGAGCTGATGGCGAACGTCATCTTTCCATGAAAATATGGAAGAGCTCCTACCTATTGCAAAATGAAAGTGTCACTATCCTCATGTAACTGAGGCAATAGCCATTGCTGTAACATGCTTAAGTAAACAAAACCATCAACACTTTTCTTGGCAAAGAAAAATGGTCCGTACACTTTCCGAGATGAAATTGCACAAAACACATTAATCTTGGGGGAATCACGGATGTGTTGAACTGTTGCATGAGGATTTTCCTTGCCCCAAATATGCACTTTATGGCGATTGACCTTGCCAGAAAGATGGAAGCATGCTTCATCACTAAACACAACCTTATCTGCCTTCTGCTGTAGACGTTCTTGAAACTACAAACAGAATTCATGATGGAGATTGTTATCTTCAGGAGTGAGAGCCTGAAGCAGCTGCAAAAGGTATGATTTACAGACAAGTTTTTTGCGTAGGATGTGCCAAACAGTCAAGTGAGACACATGTAATTCTCGGCTTGCATGACATTTTGATTTTTGAGGACTCCTGGTAAAGTATTCTCATATGCGGTCCACACAGGCGATGGCCCTGGCCTGTCTTTCGTTTTGTGGCACACAAACAGCCTGTTTCCTCAAATTTTCTATACCACTCTCTTATTGTTTTATCCATCGGTGGTTCTGTACAATACTTGGTTCGAAAACCACATTCCACTCTTACAATTGACTTGGTTTTAGCGAGTTGCAAAACAAAATGATTTCTGTTCGCCTGAAAATGCCATGTTTCCACACTACTGCCTCCTAATGAAGAAACGGATAACTAAGCCACGGCATATAACAAAAAGAAAACTTGATTATGTACTTTTTTTCACTGCCATGCTCTCGTCCCTGTCGGCGAGTTCGTCTGTGAGCTACAGACCTCCGGAATCCCGGAAGGAATTCTGATACACCCTGTACATCAGAACTATCAGTATATGTTTATTCTGTGCTAGTTTAGATCTACAGCACTTATATTTAGATAAATATATAAATTATATTTTTTTAAAAGAAGTTAAAGAATTTCACAACAGGCCTATTTAGCCTTGGGCTCCCGGAATTCCTAGACCAACAGGACTAAATAGAGGTCAGCTGATCAGCTGGACGCCTGCCGTTTTCTTCCATGAAAGAAACCTAGTCTCCATACAGAGTTTGGTAAAATTTAGGACCCATCTGGAGAAAACAGAGCTAAGGAAAAATCCCTGTCCATTGCCGGGGATCAAATCTTGCTTTTCCAACCTGCAGTCTACCACTTGAGCTGCTGGGCCCACAAAAATTATATACTGAAGTATACTAAATTGCCTGTGGATACCATGGGCTTCTACCAGTTATAAATGATAACACAGATAGTCTTTGTTAAACTCTTAACACCCCACAATTCTCAATAAAGCAAAAACTAATGAAGATCATCCTTCCTTCCATCCTTTCTTGGAACCAAGTCAGAATCACTGTCTGTAAACTGATTTTGTATTTGAATAAATAATGTATATGTATGAAAGATACATGCTCTTATAACAAAAGTATATATACAGCATCGAGCCCAACCCAGACTGTTACTGACAAAGAGAATTTTACATTTTTGATCAAGCTAACTCAAGGTTGCAAATCTTTTCTCAGCTTTAGAACTATACAGTAAAAAGCAAAAGATAGATACTGATTAGAAGAGATAAAACAAAATACACAAATTTCATCAATTCAAAAATTGTTTCTTTTTAGATATAAATAAACATTCAGTTTCACTAGAACTACTATTATCTTCTTTATTACAATATTGCATTTCCTTATGCAGGAAACTTCTTCAGGTAAATATGAGGATAGGAAATGAAAGATTAATAAAATGAAGAGAATGTTTGAAATAAATGAATATTTGACTAAATTTGTGAATAAAGTAGCGAATTATTTTTTTTTTAAAAGATAGAAAACAAAGAAAAGTAAAAAAAAGAAGTAGAAAAAAAAGATTGATTATTAAAAGTGTATTTAAACTACCACTAGGAATAGAAGTAAGATAATACGGGGCATTGGTAAAGTGAATAAAATCAGGATTGTATATTATAGGGTTAATAGATTTATAAAAAAACAAGGTAAAAGAAGAGACAAACATGAAGAATAGTATGGGAGTGGTTTACGAATTAAGATGGAGAAACTGCAATGCGAGCTTTTACAGCAGCACAGGCAGAACGTTGCGAGTATGTGTGTCTCTGAACATATCAGTGCTTTTACAAATGATAGATACAATATATTTGATAGGGCTGACCACTGTAGGGATTCAGGACACAATTCTGACCCTATAGTGATTCTTTTTCACATAAAGAAAGAAAAAGATAAGTTAATGATTGAATCATGTATGAGCAAGTTAATGCCATGCATATGAGTATGAAAGGATATGAATATTTTTAGGAATAATGTAAAAATAAAAAAAGGTATGAATCTGATGTATAGATGAACTCAATTATTGTAATTTATTAACAAATTCTGGAGAGGAAGAGGAAAGAAAACTTTCCTGCTTCATATTTGCCTGAAGAAGTTTCCTGCAAAAGAAAATGAAATATTGCAATAAAGATGTTAATAGTAGCTCTAGTGAAGACTGAATGTTTATTTACATCTTAAAATACACAAAGGTTATTCCCCAGATCTACTGTTGAGCTAGGCAGTCTGGCAAAGCATCAGCAAGAAAAATATCTTTTACCAAAAAGGTTTTGTGCGTTTTAATAGAGTTACATCTTCATCCTTCAGATAATTTTTGCTCACCTATAAAACATTCATGGTAGAATCACATACCACACATTTCCTTTGTAGATAGATCAGAAAAGAAAAAGCAACTTACAAAGTTTGTGTATGAAAAGTATTTTCTTCCTTTTTTGGAAGAAAATTAGATGGTGCTCTTCAAGTGGCATAGATATACTTTTCCTACAAAGTCACCTTGACAATTGAGGTATTGGTAACAACAGTTGATCAGTTTGTCAATTCCAGAGACATAAAAGTCAGGGCATTGCTGTTGAAGCCCCTTTTTTGCATCATGTTTGACTTCTTGATTGTATGTGAAACATTGACCTGACATGTACTCTTTTAAGGCAGGAACAGATAAAAATCAATGGGAACCAAATCCAGACTGTACGGTGGATGTCCCAAAATTTCCCAGCGGAAACAGTACAGCAAGTTCTATATGCTCAGTGCAGCATGTAGTTGGGCATTGTCATGGAGGAGGATCACATATTCAGAATGGTCATCATTCAGAAGACCAGGATGTTTTATCCAAAGCGGATGACCGTTCTGAAATGACAGCACACATCTGAGAAAGACCATGAGGCATTGAGCAGTATAGCTCTCTATTGGATATTTCAGCAAATGCCAGCATATGGCAAACTCATAACTTTAATTTCTAGTGGTGGTAAACTTTTTTTCTGATCAGCCCTCATAATATCCAAGATTCATCATCTGATAGGCCACCTTATCCCTCATCACACTACTAATCTGTAACAACTTCTATGATAAACTTAGGAAATCTTTAAAGAATGGCAGGGTAAAACTGAAGAATATTAAGTGAAAGAGAAGCATCATCAAATATGATTTTGGCAGATCTCGAATTTTGATTGGCATCCAGTTGAAATTTGGAACTGGATGCCGAATGTTTTTACCACCATTGTTAATTTCAAGGACACTCTTTACTTTTATATGTAAATTATTAAAGCATCATTATTAATGTGTTGATAATCTGCATCTTTCCTTTGATGCATTGATAGCATATGCAAATGAAATAAAAAATAACTTAATAATACAAAAACCTTTGCATTATAATGATTAATTTTAATAGATAGTTAAGATTCTGCAAGGTAAAAATAAAATGCAGAATGATTTTTAAAGTCAAGGGATCACTGTGAAAAATATGTTTAATGGGTCAAATCTTGATTGGAGACAATTGATATTTCTAATATCAAACAATAAAATCTTCCAATTATTATAAATAAGTTAGTTCCAATCACATTCATGTTACTTTTTGCATAATGTCCATTATAGTTCTTTAAAGAATGCATTTCTGCAGCACATTATTTCATAGCAACTACTAATTTTTGTCATGATCGGTCCCCTTTTATTGAGGATATCATGTCATATTTGCCAGGAAAGTTAGATATTAACATAATATTGTTGCATATTTGAACATAACTATAAAACTAAAGGAGTTTAGTCCTCATATCTCTGGGTAAAAATAAAAAAAAAAAAAAATATTCAAAATATCACAATGTAATTTTGTTGTCATCTTAAGTACAGTGTGGGATATTTGCCAACTTTAATTTAGATAATTAGAAAACAACAACAAAAATAAGTACAATACTACACAACTTTCAGAATTTCAAGGCATTTTAGTTTATTACAATTAATATAGAACACAAAACAGATGTTTTTAAAGGGGGGGGGTGCTATAATCATCAATACCACCATTGTTAATTTCAAGGACACTCGTTACTTTTATATGTAAATTATTAAAGCATCATTACTAATGTGTTGATAATCTGCATGTTTCCTTTGATGCATTGATAGCATATGCAAAAGAAGTAAAAAATAACTTAATAATACAAAAACCTTTGCATTACAATGATTAATTTTAATAGTCAATGAAAGCAATTGTTTACAATTTATCAATCAATTTTGTGAATAAATCAGTTTTGACTTTCTAGCTATCATATATTTGGAAGTCTACATATAATGTGAACTGGTAATTCATATTTACACAATATACTATCAACTTGGTGTGTAGCCTATCTTCAACCATAGATGAGTAAACGTTTGTTTTATTTGTTTTTGTTTTTTCATTTCTATCCATAAAATTTATTTCAACTTTTCTTCCAATGGTTTTAGCAAGCACTAAAACAATAAAAAGTTCATAGAACATTGATATGTAAATTATTGGAAGATAGTTAAATGACAAAAAGTTATAATGTGATGTTTTTGAATATTTTTTCCATTTAATTGAATGCTGGCATAATTCTAGGAATGATTCTTGCCCTTTGCTTCCATTTCTTTTCTTTTTCTCTCTTTTTCTAAGGCCTCAATTTACAACTTTACCATAGAGCCCTTCAGTTGCTTCCCTTTAGAACTACCGAAAGCTTAATAAAAATTTTAAAATTTTTGGCAATTTAATGATTTTCTTTAATACCATCGTGGCAGTCCAATATGTTTACACTGGTCACTCAAATTATGCATTTCAGTTAAGTGCTATTTCAGGAACCTCCGTATGATGAAATTAAGTTCTTTCTAACTTTTAAGTCAAGATGGAGTCCCTAACAACTTGCCAATGACTGTTCTCAATACTCCACAATATTAGCAAACAACTATCAGTAATAAATTAAGAGATAGGCTTTACTTTTTTTTATTATTATTATTATACCGTAAAACATTAAAACCATGGGTTTCCCAGCAAAGACAATATGGCGGGTCAAGGACCAAAGCACATTTTGCCAAGTGTAAAAAAAAAAAAAAAGTGTGGAAGAACGGTTAGGGATGTGTGGTTCTGTCCATAAATTTCCTAACTATGCGTGTTGTGTTGAGTACCACAGCCTTCTGGAGTTGTGCATAAGTGTTTTTATGAAGTCCTAGTGTGCCGAGGCTGTGGTGGAATGTGTGAGGCACCAGACCAGTGGCAGACAGAACGATGGGCACAACACATACTCGGTCCTGCCTCCACTGCTTCTGGAGCTCGTATGCTAGATCGGTATATTTACTGATCTTGTCTGTGTGGATTTTCTGCATGTTCTTGCTAACAGGCACTGCAATATCAATGAGATAGGTCTGTTTGTTGATCTTATCAACAAGTGTGATGTCAGGTCTGTTGTGATATATGGTTTTGTCTGTGTGAGTGGGGCGGTTCCAGTGCAGCTTATGGGAGGGTGACTCTAATACGCTTTGTGGTGTGTACTTGTAGTACAGGACCGCATTCTTAATAAGTGAGTATTTATGTGGTAGCTGTTGATGAACGATCGACGCTACCTGATTGTGTCAGTGGAGGTAGTCTGTTTGGGAGAGAAGGGGACAGCCTGATGTTATGTGGTCGATCGTCTCATGCGTAGTGTGGCATTTCCTGCATCTGTCGTGATGTGTGTTTGCATCGTGTAGAATGTGTTTCTTGTAGTTATTATTATTATTATTTTAATTTTATATATTTTTCAATCTTTTAATATACACAGTCAAATGATATTTTACAAATAAATAAAAATCAAGTAGCCTAATGTTGTTCATCAACTACTCAACTAGTGATAGAATACCAAATCTCACTAAAAGGATAGTGCAAGTCTGTTTTACATTAAGTACAATATATGGAGACCACTGCTACTCTCAAATACATAAGACATTTTCTTTTGTTTTCCTAATTGTAAAAAACTATAATTTATATCTGATTAAAAATGCATTATTATTACTGTAACATAGTTAAGTATTTTTTATGGAAAAAAAAAAAAGCTGTCTATAATGCCTTAATCTAAAGTTACAACTCATCCTGACTCAAAAAACTTTTAACTGGGCATTTGATTTTGTGACCATATGTTGAAATGATAATAGCTGTATATGTGAATAATACACAATATTAAAAAATACTACTTAACAGCACTACACATACAAGTAAAATGATAACCATAACTGGTACCCATCACTGAAATCAACTGGATTCTAAAGAGAAAAAAGATTTTACCAATTTCCGATAGTCATTGCAATAATACTTTTTTTGATAATTTACGAGATAAATTGTTATTATGAGATTTTAAACAAAAGTGAAGTAGAATCTTAATTATTTTCTTAATCTTAATCATTTGAGAGCTGTGGGCAAACCCTACCAATCACAATGGAAATTGGAAAGATGAATAATGTAATAGCAGCTTAATAATAAAACTTAATTAAATACATAAGGTCAAGACAAGAAGACAAAAGAAAGCACTGTAAGCAGGTTTGGTTGATTTCAAACTAATGATTAAATTTCTTTGGATGTTTGAAATAAGCTTTGACTTAATTTTTTTAATAGAAATTTAAATTATTTTTAGATAAAAAAGGATACAACTACCTCCAACTATAAGCCTGAAAAAGCAAAATTAAACATTATGCATTAATTATGCTTATTAAAATAGAGTTTTCTATATGTAATTTTATTTCAGTTTCATTGTAACTTCATATAATAAATATAAATTTATGAACAGTACGTTTTTCCTGGAGGCTTTTTAAGGTAGAAAACGTCATCACTTGTAATTCCCAGTTCAACGCTACCAGGAACCTAAATATAAAATAATAATAACAATAATAATGAAAATATTTTTTCAAATGAATGTTGTTAAAAAAACAACTAGATATTCAAAACAAATATTTTAAAGCAATAGGATATTTTTAAGCAATTTTGATTTTATTTCCATCAAAAAGCAATTTCTAACCTCAGTAGGATATTTAGGGCGCCCACCAACAGCTATTACAATATTGTGTGCTGTTAAAATACTCTAGATATAAAAAAACAAACAAAAAACAAATAGAATAAATAAAATATTAACTAATTAAGGTAATTCTAATCTTAATTTATTTTGACTTAAATGAAAACATTTATAGTCTAATGAAAATACTCAAAAAAATATTAATGGCTTTGGAAAGCACTTACTTCTTTTCCTTGACTATCAACAGCTCTCACTGTGTGTTGATCTATGAATTCAGCTTTTGCATTTAAAAAATCTACTTTTCTAGAGAAAAGATTAAAACAAAAGATTTTAAACAAAGTAATCATTCAGTATGAAACTAAATAATTAGTAATAAGTAATTATTTGAAACTAAGTAGCATTAATTAGTAATAAGTAATTATTTGAAACTAAGTAGCATTAATTAGTAAAATAGCATATGTTTGAAATTCTACTGCCACTTGGCATCTGTTTGGAGGATTATGGATTTGCACAATTCCAAAAATTTATATTCCCACATTGACTATTTCTTACATAGCAAGTTACAGACTTTGTACAATCTATTTTAGTTCACAATTAACTATCCATCCAAAGTAATGATCTCATTAATGATCTCATCCATTTTGCTTAAAAAACAACAGCTTGGGAAAGTGTTGGAAGAATCAAAGTGTAGATAAAATCTCAAAGAAATTTAATTTTACAAAACAAAATTTCGTTACAAGTATTCCATCTGCACTTGCAACTGACAGAATGCCAAATGGGAATTTAATACAACAGGGAAAGACAAATTAATAAAATTAATTAAGGAAAATTTAAGAAAAGAATAAAAAAAAAAATAAAAAAAAAAAAGATAGTTCATTGCCATCAATTGGACAACATACATTATAGTTGAGAGACAGTATTGAATAAACAGAAGCTAGCTGACTGACTACAGTTATAGTGATAATTAATGTAACTTCACCTATGGAAGTCTATGCAAATAATATCACCAAAATATGGCTCGAAAGAAGACAGAAAACTAAATAGGTATTATTGGTCTTGAAGAACAAAAACCAATCAAGGCACTGCTATGTGAAATATATGGAACAAAACAAAGGGAGCAAGAGACTGTTTACTTAGAAAGGCAAAGCAAAGTAATGTTTTCTGTACAAGATGAGTAATTCATACTCCCGTTGTTGTATGAATTACTCACCTTGTACAGAAAACATCTGATTAGCTGAATGAAAATGCCTCTTGATAAAAGAAGCAAAGAAGTCCAGGAGAAACTGACGTAGTATTGGTTTCTGAAATTCTTTTGCTTAATACATGCATTTAATGGTTTGACTGTAAGATGACTAAAAAGACATCAGAGGTCATCAGAAGAAAATATCTAATATTAAGATTATAAAACTACAACTAAGCTTCATGAGGAATAGGACTTTATAAACATAGTCAAGAAAGCAGAAGTGATGAAGGAACTCTCTTCATGGAACATGGTGATAGCCATGCAGATGCAGAGAAGTCTTTAATTTTTGCAACTCTCAATGACAAGAAAGCTTGTGAAGAAAATTCAACAACTGAAAAAGACAAATAAGCAAATTTAATGTGAAGAAAATTAACATAAAAAGTGGGAAATAAAAGCTGGCACATAGGTTTACTTTAATGTCTTGAGCTTATCGACGGGAATTGGGAACAGCTGTTTCATCCTTGTTAGGGCTCATCAGACAGATTTACCTTCAATTAGTAGGGCCCCAATAAAAACAAAACAAAAAACTGTAACTAGTACAGAACTAAAACCCTTGGCCTTCAAACTTTCAGGCATAAAAGGGTTTTAACTACAAGGGAAAAAAAAAAAACAAAAAAAACAAAAAACACATGAACCAAATAATCTTTTAAATCATATAAATTTAACATACAGCAAACATGGTGCCACTTCTGGGTGCAGGAGAGGGATCCATAACATTTCGTGTCTTTCTGAGCTTATCAACGAGGGTAAATCTGACTGATAAGTCCTAACAAGGATGAAACAGCTGTTCCAGATTCCAGTCGATTATAAGCTTAAGGCATGAAAGCAAACCTATGTGAAAGCTTTTATTTCCCATTTTTTAAACTGAAAAAGATATTTTTGATATGGATAAATATTCGGAACCATGCTACAGTTTGAGTTATGGAAATGAAAAAAAAAAAAACAAACAAACAAACAAAATCAATCACAGATCAGGCTAAATAGTGAGAAAGAATGGACAAACATGTGGCTTTAATGACTGGAAAATGGATTACTTTATTCTGTTATGGGATTATAGATGCAACTAATTCATTGTAGAACAAGTTGACTGGTTTGATCGACATGTTGATTTGAACTTTTAAAAAATTTTGTAATTTTATGCCCATGTTTTGAAGTGACATTCATCTTAGATAGTAACAAAATGTAAATAATGTAAATAATTATCTAAAAACTAACAGCTCTACTGAAGTCTGAAGGAATATATGCATTCAAACCTCAAATTTCAGAAACCTCTTTAGTTTTATAAAGCTTAGAAACTTCATAAGCTTTAAATTAAGGTAGACTTAAAAATGAAAATCATTTGAAGTAGTCTATAAATCACATTTTATTAAAATATCATAACATAAGCAGTTTTGTTTGTTTTTCTTAAAAGTTGAGCTTTCTAATTATGGGCTATGCAAATGGAGCTTCTCAAAATATTAACTGCTATGTAACAGATATAAGGGGGAGGCAGCTCATTTTCTAAATAAAAACAGGAATAATAATTTTGCATCATCTGAGTTTCACATAAACTGGTTTTTTTCTCTTAAACAAGGTAGCGATAGCGATTAGTAAACCAATCACAATGCTTCACAACAACTTCTGATACGTGAATGAAGAAAATTATTCAAAAGTTAATACAAAACACGCCTACTTATAAGTAAGTGGAGTGAAAAGTCGGTTGCAATTAAAATATATTTTAACGAAGACATTTTAACATCTTCGACTAAATTAGAACTACTTCTACAAGAATTTATTCTCAAGCTCGTCTCATCTTCAAGAAACACCACCAGGTATGGAAAGTGTCTTGACACAGTCTATTCTAACTTAAAGGTGACTCAATCTGTACTCACTATTTATGTGGAATAATCTTCATTCTTAGCTCAGCCTTGTTAATAGACTGAATTCAATAACTTTTGAATAATTTTCTTCATTCACATATCAGAAGCCGTTGCGAAGCATTGTAATTAGTTTACTAATCGCTATCTTGGAGCCCGACCAGCTAGAGACACAAACTCTACGGCTCTGAACTACTCTTGGCAAGACCTTTTCAACGACACCCTAATCAAGTCTCTAGTCCTCGTGGTTGCTGAGTTGATACTTGTCTCATACAGACAGACAAAACCGGGGATATAACGCTTCATGGTATCAGAAGCCTAAAAAGCTTTTTTATATACATCAGCAACAATTTAAGCTTTTAAAATAGCTTAAACAGATAATTCTTAATATTAATTCACTTGTTAATTTGCAAATTTATTCAAGTTTCAATAAACATGCTTGCTTACTTTTTCTTTAAATCCACTCTATAGCCCCAGTTGAGTGACTTGATGTAGCCATTAATCGAATTAACAAGTTTTTCCCTAAATAAAAAGAAAAGTAAGTTGTTTTTTTTTGTTTTTGTTTTTTGTTTTTTACCACAATGTAACAATGTCTTTAACATTTTCTATATGTATGCAGTAATAAGTTGATATTTGAAACTAAAAGCATTCTTCCTGGTTGTGCCATGTGTCTTGGTGATCTCACGTGAAAATGTTTTGCCAACAACACATGAAACCACAGTAGTTGGCAAATGTCAATACCTCAAGTCACCAAGGCACATAGCACAACTTGGAGAAAGTTACCAGTTCAAAGACTGGCTATGAATGCTTTCATATTCTTTAAGCTGATATTTGATCTTAAATAAATAAATAAAGTGCTTCCATATAAAATCAAAGTGGTATTTCTAATGATGATTAAAATTCAGTCAATCTTTGAACAAACAAAGTATATATTATGATTTACCAGTTATGCTCTATGTTATCTGGAACTTGCCAGCCGTATTCTTTGGCAGTGTTGAGTGATTCTCCAAATAGAGAGGCATGGTGCATTAATTTCTTGGGAATGCAACCTACATTTACACAAGTTCCACCAATGCCCCATACATTTCCTAAATGACAGAGAATGAAATGGAAATTTTAAAATCTAGTTGCAAATTCATTATTTCTTTATTTTCCTTTTTGAGCTAATAAAATTTTCAAGAGGTTCAGTGCAAAATAATCATATAAGCACATTTACTTGCCAGGATTATACTTGGTTGGTTAATGGCACAAAAGCATCTGTGACTAAGCTGCGCCAAGGATTATACTTACTTTAAACATATACCTATGAACAATGATCAAAACAAAACACAAAACTAAACTAATATAAAAATATTCCTTCTCTCTTTTTATACTTTATTACACTTATTTCAGTCATTTTCTATTTAATATTTGAACATCAATTTTTTATTTGGACCCTTGTCTTTGAAATTTCTAATTGGACAAGTCATCTAAACAATTAACTTCCACTTATGAAAGTTAACCCATCTACTTAGTAATTTAAGTCAATTAATAATTTGCTATTTTTCTGTAATTCTATTAACTGTTTGCCAATTACAGATACAAATATACAAAACAGGTATGCAGTTTACATAAGCATACCTAATGAGACTGATATACATTAAAAAAAAAAAAAAAAAAAATTTCAGTTTCTTAATACATTCAATTTTATATATATATACAGGGTGTTTCAAAAATACACGGCATAATTTCAGGTATGTAT
>JAFIDM010009631.1:53658581-53690203 GCA_023159025.1 Thereuonema tuberculata
AAAAAAATGTAGCATCTTCTTACATCTACTATTATTGTAGAGTATGTAGCAGCTTCTTGGCAAGAAATAAATTTTAAATTTTAAAGAAATAAACAAATTTCAAATTGATTTCTGGAAAAAAAAAACCAACAAAATGTCTAATTATCCTCTTCTCAGGAACATAGTGAATCTGAAACAAAATGCTACGACAGCCTGATTACCAAGCTGGAGCATATGCACTTCCCCTCAGTTAATAATAATTTTAGAGACGAAAAAAGTTGCATTAGTGACCAAATTCAAAAAAAAGATGCCTTTTAGTGACCAAGCCAAAAAAAGTGACTTTTAGTTGAAAAAGTGACCGGCTGAGATCCCTGCAGAAACTACTTATACACTATAAAAAAATGCTGTTGAACACTTTCTATAAATTTAATGTAGTGCCATCTGTTACTTTTAGGCTTGGGCTACACGAGTGTTGAAAATGCAGCTTTGCTAATGCCCAAAAATTTCCTGGTCTACACGAGAGCGTTGACAATGCTAGATGTGATTTACATGAATGTTGCTAATGCTGCATTAGCTTAGCCCCCAGACATTCTTATAGGGGTAAAAAAATAAAAGAAAATGCACCCTCGAGGACTGAGCGTTGCTTGTGTAGACCAGAGCAGCGTTGGCAACGCAAACCTTCTTGCCATTGAAAACACTCGTGTAGACTTCATCTTTCACTTTCCACAGAAAAGCATGGGATTTAGCTCAGTTCTGTAAGAGCGTTAGCAACACAGAATTGCTAATGCTGCAATTTCAACACTCAAGCAGACCAGCACTTAAAAGTATAAAATGTTTAAATTTTTCATTTCCACTTTAATTCCGCACCTATGATTTTGGTAATTTAATTAATTAAACCTATATATTAATCCTGCAAATTTCATTAAAAGTGGTCAAGTTCATGTTCAAACACACTAAAAAAAAATTCACTTAAATTACTAAAAATGAAGCCTAGGAATGCTGGAACTTCAGGAGAACATCTAGATGCCAAAAAACAAAGTGATAAGAAAATATTGAAGGAGCATTGATACTTAACTAGAAGTAAGTTTAGTGGAGTACAAACTTTCATGTTAGGAATGAGAGATTGCAACAAATGGAATTGGAAATACAATCTGGGATACATTCATTTGAACTTGGAGATTAATACATTGTGCTAGCGTCGATTTCTCAGACTAAGGCTCAATATTAAAAAAAAAACTTTTACAAAACAAATTCTGAATTGGGAGGGATGAAAAAACAATAATTAATAGAATAAATGGCAAGATTCATGGTAGATGATAACGAATCATCAGGAGATGGACACCTAGGGCAATTTTAAATTCTACCTGAGGGTGTGCAATGTCTTACGGATGCAATCATACTTAAACAACAGAAAAATAATTAGATTTTCCAGTAATAAGTAAAAGTGTAACCTACAAAGAATTACAAACATCAGTAATACTGGAAACATCACAAAAATTCTTTACTTATGTTTAAAAGTAAAGAAACTAATCCAATATTATTTACAATCTATATAAGGCAACTACATTTTAGCGTCAACATTCCATTTTCAAATTTGAGGTATGAGCTGATATAACAACAAAAAAAACAAAAAAAATTCTTAAGATGCCATTTTTCATATAGCTGTCTGGATAACATTGTTCAATTTCTAATTAAATAATTAAGAAAATTACTATCTAAGTTGTACATTTCTCCAGGAAATAAATTATGTGTTATATAAAGATAGTGGTTCTAACATTAATTACAATTTAGTTCTTTTAAGGAAATGTCCACAACCCTCAATAGCTTGAAGTAAATTAGAAAGACTATGCTAGAAACTGATGTGAAAATTTGCTTTTTGCAAGATCATGAAACTAGACAAGGAATCTGAAATTATTAGGCCTACTCTAAACAGTGACCAAATAGATTAAATAGTTCAAATTTATCTATATATTTTCACTGAAAATGGCAATAATTTGACTGGCAGCTGAAGTAGTAAGGCAGATAATGTGGAAAATAAACTAAATATTATCAGTCATTCTAAAAAAAAAAAAAAAAAAGTTTATATGAACATTTGTCTTATTCTAAAAAAATTCTGAGATTGTTCAGGCATTTTTGACAAAACCTGTACACTGCCACTATCAACAGCCAAAACAGCTAATTGACACTATACATCAATTCCCATGGTTCAAACAGTGGTGCATTTCGGCAGGAGAAAAAGACAACATTGCAAGCCAAATTCAAACTACTGTAAGTTGAAATAGCTCTCTAGAAACTGTTCGGAATTTGGCATTTATTTATATAAACTTTAGTTCTTAGAATGACTAATACTATGACCTTTCAGAATATTGACTTCTCCTCCTAAGACAAAACATATGTAATTTTCTTGTGCTGTTTACAGGTAAATTACCAAGATGTTCAAAATATATTAATAATTGCTAACTATTCTTAGAAATGGTTAACTTTTGATTAACACACACTAGACAAACTGTACTTCTAAGTATGAATGTTTAGAAAAAGGTAATACAACCAATTCTGAAATTTATAATTGAATTTTAATAACAATACATATATGTCCTTTAAGAAAGACTAATACTATTATTATTATTTATTTCAGGAAACTGTAAAAATAAAAATAAGTAATAAGAAATTATTATAATTGGGTATTACAATAATTATTGTAATTTTAGGCATAAAATGTCAAAATTGCTTTCAAATTTTGAATCAATTACTGAATAATTAGAATAAAGATAATCTGAATATGAAAACCTCTGTATGCCAGCTTGAAAAAATTAATCAGTGCCTTGAGCAAGATTTTAATTTTTACTATAAAAGATCACAATATAATAAAATATATGTAACACTATGTTACAACCATGTTTTTTTTTTTTTCATAATATAAACTTGTTTAATTTTTACAATTATTTACTACATCTAGAAAAGACAATACAGTGGCATCACATGATATTTAGGGAGCATATACTGTTTCTACTCTATACTGATAGTATATTATATTTACAGCTCTTACTAATTGCAGGATGTAGGCAATTCAGTAGATCGGAAGAAAACTGAAAAACTAGTCTTGAAATTGCTATAACAAGATTTTATTCTACTTAGGTGTTAATATATCCGAGGGCAAAGCACATTTTTCTTCATATGTTTGAAAGCAGACGGCTTTTGAAAATAATCGAATATTGGTAAGAAAATTAAATTCTTACAAAATCTTAAAACATTTGAAATTTAAGATTACGAACGTTTTCCTTACAGTAACAAGCCTGCTCTAAAGATTTTTTTTCCCCACCTCCCCTATCTATCAAAGAATAAGTTAAAGGACATTCAAAATATTCTTTGTATAACAGGATTTGAAAATATGTTCTACAAATCTTAAGTTATTTGCGAATTTTTTGTAAATTAGTTCAATATTTTATGAAATTAGTTTTAAAATTAAAAATGTGTAGCCTATGTTTTATTTATTTTTTTAAATAAATGTTCCTTTTAACATCGGAATTTGCGGTTTGCTGGCTTTTAATGGCCATTTTTAGTTTTAATTTTTCAGTCTGCTTCCCAATTTCTAATAGATATTCTCCGTTTTTTTATCAATATAACAAAGTAATAATAAAATTTAACTTTTCTCAGAAACAAGGAATAAGGCGCTTGGAATAGCAATATAAAAAGCTTATCGCTAGTTTTAGGCTGTAACGTTATAAACAATCGTTCATTCTTTTTTTTTTATCTGCTAAAATATTCAACAAAAACTTTACCTATCCAATGAGCAGAATAGAATCTAATTCTCTCTCTATTAAAATAGTGATATCGAGATAAATTTGAGCATTTAATAAATATTCGGTGAAAATTGCTGCCCCAAGAAGACGTCTGCAGCACCAAGGGTGCCGCCATTGCACAAGTTCCAGCGCCACCTACAGCCAGAAGAAGATGCAATCACAGAAGCGTCTGCTCTGTTACATTTTCTCTATCTAGCGGTTCTCAACTTTCTCCATTTTGTACTCTCCTTACAATTAGAGCATACAAACGCTGAAGGAATGCATGAAAAACATGCAGACCACGAAAAAGTAAAAACTGAAAGTGACTTATTCTTCAAAACAGTCATTGATGTTCATAAGTAAATGAAACCTTTAAAAAGCTTTCATATCACTGGCTTAGCTTCATTCTTTTAATTATGAGTTTTCTAAAAATTTAGGAATGTCAATTTTCTTCTTATTACCAAAAAGGAGGTAGGGAATAAGGGCCAAAGCTCTTGTCTGAGTTTTGTCTTAACAAGCGAATGAACGAATGTCCAAATGAAACTGCATGAACAAATCATGTACATTCAACAGAGCAACTCGCTGATTTCTATACTTTAGTAAGCACTATCATTCCATAGTGGGAACGATTTGTGTGCTTAATATCTTTTTATTTCCTTTTTTGTATACTTTTCTAAGAAAAGTTAAAATCATAAAAATCAGTATATATATGTGGCCCCCTGCATTCTATAACATTTGAACCACTGAATGGATCTTCTTGAATAATATTGACATGAATATTTATGGACAAGAGACAATCGTATGACTTACATCAGAGCGAAATATCTCAACATTTAAAGGAAAGTAGATTTTAAGTACTTTCAGGAACTTCTTATTTTAACAGGAAATGAATCTTCAAGTCATCATGTTACTTTGGTTCGAAGACATGCAGTAGAAATCCTTTAGCAAATGATTACCTTATTATTCAAACAAACAAAGAAAAGGTTTGGTAAATCATAAAGTAGTGTTTGAACTTTCCTTCAGAAGATGAAGGGTGGTTAAGATTTTGGGAATGACTGAACACCGAGAAGAGATGGACATCACATTGCAAGCTGATGAAAGCAATTCCTCATTAGATGAAAATGGTAGCTCATCATATATCTGGTTCACACACCCAAACAGCCATTCACTTCTCAAGAGAGGAAATTGTAGGTTATTTTGCCAAATAAAATCATTTCCTAAGGTGCACTAATTACAAGAAAGTCATTACATCAGTGGAAGGAATGGAGATGGAGTAGAAACATTTAAGCCAGCTGTGAGATGTGAACCCAGATTCAAGCATATAAGCCAAGTAAAACCATTGCCATGATCATTTTGCTAGAGCCGAATACCTGACTAAAAAAGGTTATACCGTTAGTTTGAGATAAAACAATATCTATTAAAAGAAGGAAGCATATTTTATTTTTTTAAGGTTTTCTTCATGATATTTGGAGCCAGTGGTGAATTTGAAAGAAATCTCAACAAGCTGTTGATGAAGAAAATTAAGAGTTTTACAGCCCCTTAACCCTTAATTTGGCAAGGTACCAATAAATAATAATAAAAAAACTTACTGTAATTTTTTGAAGTATTTGGATAATAAATTATCATTTTTATATCAATTTATAATTTTAAAATTAATTTCTTTTTTGATTTTGCAGTTGTATCCTGTGAGATACATTGGTAATGTACGGAATCTATGAAATATTTTTTTAATTTTTTTATCACACCCATACACAAATCAATATCAACACAACAACAAATTTCTTATTTGTAAGTATTCAGAAATTCCTGTCTGTTGGGTGGAATAGAAATTCGTCTGCTCCACAACAGATTCTATCATTTCTTCACGAAAAATATTTGAACATATTGCAATGGTGTCTTCATTTCATTGGAGACAGCATAAAAAGTATTATATGTTGATGCTCGATGTATAAATTTTCTTTTACACCATTTGAATTTGGTTCTTGTCAATGTCTTTTTGTTTTAAAATCATGCAAGAGATAAATCATCATCACTATTCTCATTCTGACGTTTCCTATTGGGAAGCTGAACTTGAAAATTTTATTCTGAGAGGTTGAAGCTACTGGAAGTGTAATTCCATTCTGAGTTTCTTTATATCTGTTTGCTGTATTCAGCTTATAAATTTTCAACATAGGAACTATCAACATCTGAGATTGCATTTTCTGGGGATATGACTGTAACGTAATCCTCATTACTTTTTTTTATATAAATACTCGATGATTTGAAATATAGTAATTATAAAGAAAATACATTTAAGGTCACATGATATATAAATTATAACTCTTTTTTACTTTCTTTCAATTTTTAACTAATTTATATAGATATCGAATAGTATCAGAAAAATTTCATACATACATATTTATATATTTTTGTTCTATATTATATATAATGTTTGTTACATTTAAAACACAAATTTATATTGTTTTATATATATATATATATAAATTTTGTTATTATGCTATAGATTCTTGCAAGAATGCTAGGACTTAAAATTTGCTAGTCTCCCAAAAGTTTACCTCAAATTGGCAATGTATCTCCTAAGATACATACAAGTTTCTCCTAGCATTACAAGTTTTGTAAAGGAAGTTATCATATAAATCCTACATAATATTATTATTCACAGTTGTATATTATTCGAAAGCAGAAAATTATAAAAAAATTGAGGTGTCAGAAGTAAGAAATAAATCTTACTCGCCGTCAATGAAGACCCGTTCTGCTTGTCATCCGCCATGTTGCTTGTTGTTCCAGCGAAAACTTTTATTTCCACTGCCCACAAATATCCGATAGATAACACAACTTGTTAACTGCGAAGAAAACTTGTTTCTCCAAAGATATATTGCGAAAAAAAAATTAAAAGCGAGCATAATATGTTAGGAAAAAAATGGGAAAAGTTTAGTATCCCCAGAGATACAGTGCCAAATTAAGGGTTAATTGATATACTATCTTTAAGATTGCACAATCAGTGTCCTCGCAATTCAAATTAAGAAATAGTTTCATTTGAATAAAATGATCAAATTAATAATGTCCCAGTCATGGGTGACTAAATTCAAAAAGCAGAACAGTATCTGATTTCTAATCTTTTTTAATTGGGGTTTTAATACTACGTACACATTGTTTTAATTGCAATTTTTTGTCTTCTAGTTCTCTAGAAGCTTTATTTAGTTGGTTTGATGTTTTTTGTTTTACATTGATACATTTTGATTACATAAGGGGGTTTGGCTAACATTATTACAACTCTTTCTGTCGTTCGGTAGAGGCTGCTGGAGCGGCCTTTTATCTTAATTAAGGAACTTTGAAAATAGCATAAGAGTCCAAGGAAAAGCTACAAAGACTGGTTAAAAGAAGTCAGATTATATTGAAATTAAAAGAAGAAAGATTCCATTGCAGAATTTCACTAGGTGCACATATTTTGAAAATTTGAAGGATCAAGATTTTCTGTTTAATAGGTATTGCTATTTTAAAGAGGAAGCTCTTTGGAAAGCCTTTCCAAAAAGGCTTTAAAAAAAAAACCCTTTTGAAAGCCTGTTTGATGTTCTTCTGATTGGTATCACTAGAGTGCATATATGTGCAGTGAGTGTTTGATACTGCACAATCGAACAGATGTGTGTTTCCAGCACCCTTCAAAGATGGAAGCAGCAATCATATGTCAAAATTGCAGTTTTCCATGGATAAAAAATGCATGTGAGCTAAGAGAAGCATTGGGTGACTTTGCCATATCGAACAGTGGCAAGATGGGTTCAGGCATTCCAACGTGGAGGTGTAGCAACAGCTGACCTGTTACATAGTGGATGTTGTGTGTCTGGTCAGAGAGACGTGTCACTCACAGTAATCGAACAGTGCTTTGACAAAGACAAGCATTGGTCTGTAAAGGAATTAGCTGAGTAGACAGGAATGTCTACAGTGTTTCACATTTTATGATACATAATGAAAGTGCGCAAGGTTGCTTCCAAGTGGGTGCCACATCAGTTAACTAAGGTACAGAAATAGACCCGCTATGAAACATGTTGCATCCATCTAGAGCGATATCATCGAGAAGGGAATGATATGTTAAAGTGCATTATTGCAGTCGATGAAATATGGGCACACGCATAAACACATACACTGAAGCATCAGTCGAATGAATGGCATCGTGCTGGATCACCATGACACCATAGAGTTCGACAAAATCCATCTCATGATCATTCTTGCATATGACAGTCAAGGTGTTCTTGTGTATTACCCAGTTCGTGAAAGCCATACTGTGAATGCCCAGTATTACAAATCATTTTTACAGCATCAGCCGCATTGTGCCATTCGTGAGAAACATCCAGAACTGCTGTCCAATGCCATCATTCTTCATATCTCACATAGCAGCTCCTGCACAGGTTTTGTTATATTGATGGGGAAGGAAGTCTTGGAGCACCCTCCATATTCACCAGATTTGAATCCATGCAACTTTGATTTGATTCCAAAACTCAAGAATCTGTTGTGTGGAAAATCTGTTACTTTGCGAACAAAGATAAAATTTTGATGGCATTTCAGCAGAAGATCCAACATTTTAATGACATGCATATCAGCCAATGGTATTCTCCGCCTTCCCCATCACTGGCAATGTATGGTGGACAGTCTTGGAGATTACTTTGAAGGGCATTAGCAATGTGTATTGAGCATTCCTGTGTTCTTTTTTGTTCCTTGTATACATTGCATTGCCTTATTAAACGATGATTTTCACATACGTATTTTCCACTTGCCCCTCAAGACGTTCCTTCAATGACCAGACCACATCAGTGGTGCCAATCAGAAGAACATCAAACAGGCTTTCAAACATATATTCTAGAACTGCAGTGTTGCCGCATAATTTGGTAGATAAAAAAATAGTTGCCATTACTTCCATAATGGCCCATGTATTTCTCCACAAATCAGAATGCCTTTTTGAGTCGAGCTGATACTCTGGGACAGCCGTTTCGAGCTTGTTAGGCTCTCATCAGCCAGTGCAAGACTCAAAAGGCGTACGAGGGGAGGTATTAAGAATACATGATGGAGACAGTGACCCCTCAATAACTAAAAGTAAGAAAATAAAAAAACAAGAATCAAATGTGGAATTTAAATCCTTGGATTTTTTTTTTCTTTTCTTTTTGGTTGAATGGCTAACACCATCATAACTTTATGGTCCATTCCAAATTTCTGGTATGTCTCTGATCAGAAGGGCTAATTCAAACATTATTTTATTCTTGCCATGGGTGTGTAACATTAGGGGTGGGGACAAGAAGTTTAAAGCATACATCAAACATGTCTCAACTCATTAAAATCTTTACTTATGTCATTTTTTCAGAAGTATTATTTTTTAAAAAATGCAGTTTAAGTTGTATCTGGAAAAAGCAAAATGGCAGCAAAACCTCCAGTGAAAGCAAATTAACGAAGCAATGGACTGTAGGTTGCTGACTTCTGCAGCTTTCACATCACAATTCTACAATGAATCAACTGAGATAATATAAAAAAAAATGTTTTCGGTTTGACCAGTTTGACCTGGTCCCTGAAAATCTGATAATGTTAATTTATTTAGTTATTTATTGATTAACACTGAATAGATTTACTCATTCTTCTTTTTTTTCCGAAGTGAAATTCCCAATATGAGATGATTGGATATTTTCACCTATTTAAACCTTTCCATATATTGTACATCAGAAGTGGGCAATCTGCAGTTCCTGGGCCACAACGTTGCTGTTTGAAGGATGATCTGCTGCCCCTAACATCGCTCTTCTGAAATAGTTGGCTGTTAGTGTGTTAGATGTTTTGTTTTTTTTTAGTTGGTTGATGAGTGATCTGCAAAAATGTATAGTTTGAGTTTTGTTGAAAATTTGTAAAAATGGCTCTTCTTAGCAAGTAATTTCTTGATCCTTAGATGTAGATGAAACTTTCCATGATTACATTATCAGCACATTAAGAATTTGTGTGTTATCATCATCATTCATTTCCTATGCAGGATGGAAAAATTTATATGACAGAAAAATTGCATTTTCGTTTAAAGTTCAGATATTTCGTAAAACATTATTTCTAAATTTTTGCTTTTCTGTTATCATACTAACGTAAAATAACATAAAACAACAGATTATAAAATGTAATAAATACAATTTGAGACAGTAAATAAAAGTACATTTCAATTAAAACTTGTCTGCAACAAATACTCAAATTTAAACAGGCTCAATACAAACTCATCAGATATTTTGGATTTTAAAATACCAATCATGAAGAAATAAAATAATTTAAAACTGTTTTGGAGGGTAAAGAATATCTCAGTTTTAGTTAATATAATTTTTACTGAAACCATGGAACTATTAGCTCCATCTGTTAGGAAAGTTTTTATTTCACAAGAACAAGTATTCTCAGGGTTGGCACTCTAAGGTCAAACACGCTACTATATATACTCAACAAAGCACTGAATGAATCAATGAGGACAAATACGCTCACTGAAAATTCCTGTAAATTTTGGAGGTCTGAATCCATACATCTAGAATTCAGGGTATCCCAGGAGGAAAGGTCAATATTCTGTGAAACCATAGTAAAGAAAAAAAAGCTTATATGAACATGTGTTCTATTTCAAATGGGTCCTGAGATAAAGCTATTTGAATGCACAATAGTTAGTTAGTGCTGACATAAAGGAATGTCAATATGTACTCAAATGAGCAACCTCCAGGTTCTACTCACACAAGCTGCACAGTGCATCGATGTTGAAAGTTTTGAAAGTTTATTATAAATTGTAACAAATTTGTCACTTGAATAATAAATATTAGAAACAATACATACTATCCCTTACTGATCAACAATTTTGCAACTATACATTCAAATAACTTTCTTGGAAACCATTCGGAATAGGACACATGTTCATATTAACTTTTTTTCTTAGAAAAACCTATACTATGACTTCTCGGAATGTTGACCTTTTCTCCTGGAATAAAATTTGGGTTAAGTAAAAGCAGGATATTTTTAGCCTCCAAGTCAGCTTCAAATTATTTTATTTCTTCATAATCAGTATTTTAAAATCAGAAATATCTGATGACTTTGTGCTGAGCCTATTTGTAGCTGTTGCTGAAAAGTGCAAGTTTTAATTCAAATGTACTTTTATTTGCAACTGGATCAGATTGTATTTATTGCATTTTATAATCAGTTGTTTTATGTTACTTTATATTAGTATAACAGAAAAGCAATAGTCTAGGAATAATTTTTATGAAATATTTAAATTTAAAAAAAAAATAATAAAATCCAATTTTTCTGTCATAAGTTTCTCCTGAATTTCATGAACTGAAAAATAAAAAAAGGAATACGAAATTTCCAAAAATAGCTCAGTGAATCCTTTAAATGTGTGCGTTTTATCCTTATTTTTCTTGTTATATATGCATTATGCACGTAAAATTTTGCTATTATATATATGTCTGCTTTATAAATTAATCTTTCATAAGCTAAGCATTCAACTCGCGGGGATTGATTTATTGCCCTTATTATTCTTAATTTGTTTTTTGATGTTTTTTTTTTTAACTCAAGGGCCATTGTTTTGTTTAATTTTGTCTTTGTGTATGTTTCTTTGGATTCCACTGAGCTATAAGTACTGGACGAATCCAACTGATGAGATATGAACCTTGAAACAGTCTGTCTTGGGTTCCTGGCCGAAATTTCCAAAAATCGCTCAGTGAATCCTTTAAATGTGTGCATTTTTATCCTTATTTTTCTTGTTAAGTAATGCTTCTCAGGCAAAACAAACTCTGATAGAGCTTATTATTAAGTGAGGCTAAATGTGGATCAAAACCAGACACATGCTGCACCATGGCATTTGGAAAACTTAGTTAACGGTTAATTGTCAGGGAATGTAATGTAAATCAGATATTGTTGTACTGTGATATACAATTGATTATAGTATTGTATAGAAAGAAAGCTTAATTATATAGCATTCTAAATAGTGTCAATGAAAGCAAGCAAAGGATACTACATTATGGTAATCGTATAGGGTTAAAACATAAGTATGTAATAAAAGTTTTGGTTTAAATTACCATATACAAGGTGATAGTAATTAAACTTGGCCTATTCAGAGCACTCTGTAGCTTCTAACCAATAAGCAGATTCCCACCAACATTTGTATACACACTATTCAAAGGATGCTGAAAAGGATTATGAAAAAAAAAAAATAGTAGTTCAAAAAATTTCCCCTGAGGGCACTTTGTAGCAAAATAAACAAAAAAAAAAACCAAGCATGGTAAAGAACTAAGACCAACCTAAAATGACATTTTAAAATTTTAATTTTGCAATTATCAACATAATGAATAAAGTTAGTAAAAACAATGGCACGTTTGGTGCTGCAATCAACAAAAACGCAATCTCACGTGCATAAGCACCCGCACTGCAGCAGAGTTCTGGATATAAAAATGATTACAACTAGTGAATGCCATTCTTATCAGCTACGATGCTGTCACTTTACCGCAATGTGCTTTAATTGTGAAGCTTTTTTTACGAAAACCATGGTAATGCTTTGGCTGCTGTTCATGAATTTTGCTGTCGTAAGAACTTACGCCACGGACCAATGTCAGTACAAGCTGTGAGGAACATGATACATTGATTCAAGAAAACCTGGATCGTTAGGAGTTCAATCTTGCAGAGAGTGCAAGCCTGTCACTGAAAAAGTCGTTGAAGACGTTGTGACATTGTTGTCAAATGGTCAATGACTTGTGTTTCTGGTGCCATTAGTGCGCCTGCAGTGTCATGGCAGTTAGATGTATAGTATGGCACAGTGCAGAAGATACTGCAACAGATAGTGCATTTTTTTCCCATACAAGATCAGCTACAAGAACCACCAGTTGCTTGCAGCTGACAAGGACCTTTGCATTGACTGCTCTTGCCAGAATGGAAGTTCATGTGTCGTGGATAGTTAAGGTTCCCATAAAGCAATTACGTAATTGATATCGCTGATACTAGATGGCGCTACAAGCAATGACGTCACACCCTTGTAACCCTCCCCTCGTTTTTTAAGAGTATCCTCCCTTAAGTAGATTACAGCAATAATCCTGTTGTAATCTCTTAACAACTCTGCTCACTGTTGAGCATCAGATTCTTCCTTTTTGGTTAAGTTCCTTTGATCTCAAGACAACACAACAAATACCAAAATAAAATAAGAAACATACTCACTTATTTTAGCATCTGTTTCATAAATAATTATTATTAACTTACAGATTATTTTTATGTATTTTTCATAATAATTATTAACAACTTAAAAGATTATTTTTTAAATATTTATCTGTAAGAATTACATAATTGCCAGTTTCATGAAAATTTTTGTTTTCCTCGTTTCTTAGAATACTTATAATTTTTAATGTTTTAAATTAATTAATTACCAGCTTATTTCAACAGGGCATCTACTAGAAAACAGCAAAAGATAAAAAAAAAAAAAAAATAGCAAAAAATTTCTTGATAAAGAATTAGTTTTTTTGAAAATGTTGTTGATTAAAGTCAATGATTCTCTCTCTTTTTTTTTTTTCCCAGTTAAGTCCCAGACTGAAATTTTAATAGTACGTAAAAGAAAATTCTGAATAATAATTATAATTAAATTAAAAAGTAAACACAGAAACCAAAAAAAACCTGCAAATTTACGACAAAGTTTTTACATCAATCGTTTATTAATTTTTTGATAATTTGATTCCTAAATATTTGAAATTAAATTAGCATTACGTGAAATCACAAGATGAAATAACATTTTAATACTATCACATATCTTTATTACAAAATAAATTTGGTATATTACCAACTTTTTCAGACATTTGGAGGCAGAGAAATTAACTTCCTCTTCGTACCTTACAAAGAATTAAACTAAAAGTAATTGAACTAAATCAATTACTTTTGAGTTCTTTTAGTTTGCGTCTGTTATATTATGAATACTATTCTTATTTCATTTTTACAGTTTGTGGAAAAAAATATGAGAAATCGCAAAGTAAAATGTCTGCAAACTGGGAGTAAGTTGATTGAGAATAGATATGAAAATACAGTTATCTGAATGGGAATCATATTAGATATTTATGTGATAGTGTGAATTACACAATTTCATAAAATTTTAATATTTTATTACAGATTTTAACAAAACATATAAATTAAGATCAAATTCTAGAGGAGACCTATAACTTGACAATCACACAAGCTAGAAACAAGTTCTCAACGGCTATGAGCTAGTCTTGGCAAGACCTTTTTAACCATGTATAGATCATGTCCTTAGCATATGTCGTTCCTGAGATATTGTTACCTGTGGAACAGTCCAACCTTTCCCCCTACCTACGATTCGGTGGATTTCCCGTACTCTAATCCACCGCAGTGAGAGTGGTGTAATCCGACCCTATCCCCCTCTGGATAGTGGACTCTGTTGCGGGCATATAATGCAGTGCAGAGAGCTGCAAAGTCAGTTGGTTTTGTGGCTCTGAGCCACTAGAGGGTCTCCAACCTGGAGAGAGCGAACGAAGCAGAGAAGTTTGGCGAGCGTCCGCCCCAGAGAAGAAGTTAATCAAAGCCGTTGAAGTCAAGCCAATTGCGGGGAAGATTGGGAAACACCGTACGCAGACGAGAAGGCTTCGAAGAAGTTAATCAAAGCCGTAGAAGTCAAGCCAATTGCGGGGAAGATTGGGAAACACCGTACGCAGACGAGAAGGCTTCGAAGAAGTTAATCAAAGCCGTAGAAATCAAGCCAATTGCGGGGAAGATTGGGAAACACAGTACGCAGACGAGAAGGCTTCGAAGAAGATAATCGAAGCCATAGAAGCCACCAGGACCGGCCCGAACATAGAAGCCACCAGGACCAGCCCAAACATAGAAGCCACCAGGACCTGCCCAAACATAGAAGCCACCAGGACCAGCCCGAACATAGAAGCCACCAGGACCGGTCCAAACATAGAAGCCACCAGGACCGGCCCGAACATAGAAGCCACCAGGACCGGCCCAAACATAGAAGCCACCAGGATCGGCCCAAACATAGAAGCCACCAGGACCGGCCCGAAACATAGAAGCCACCAGGATCGGCCCGAACACAGAAGCCACCAGGATCGGCCCGAACACAGAAGCCACCAGGATCGGCCCGAACATAGAAGCCACCAGGACCGGCCCGAACATAGAAACCACCAGGATCGGCCCAAACTTAGAGGTCACCAGTCCCGAGGGCTCCTTCAGTCCAAAATTTCTGAGTTGTGTTGACATTATATTTTCTTTATTTGAATAAATTCTCTGATTTGTTTTATAATCCACTCTTGTCGTAATCTGTTCCCCAGCGTCTCCGAACTAGACCCAAAGCTCGGTAGCAATATGAACTTCTCGCAATGGACGGACAGACATGGCGGGGATATAAGGCTTCTCCTGATATGAGCTATGCTCTGTAGAACCCTAAAAATCATATGATCGGTCTATCATTGCACCTTATATCTGAATCAGTGTAAATCGAATTAGTGTAAATAAATTAGTGCAATACAGTATAGGATATGAGTTGTGTGGACAACCTGTTAAAACTAAACTTAGAATATCACACTGATAGGAAATGAGTGTAGTTTTGAAAACTGAGGTTTGTTTCCAGTTTGCTCCATTTTGTCATCTGACGAAGGGATCCGAACTTGGACATGTAATGAAGATTTTTTTTAAATAGGTCCCAATTGTAAATATTAATCGCCACACGAATATAATGGAAAATTTAAGGATGGTAAAAAGAACCATTACCGAAGTTTCTTCGAGTTTACCTAAAAAGCAAAGGAAACAGATAAGAGTTTTTTTTAAACTTACGTATTAGACTGGCAGCAGCTAAGGCAGCAAGTGTTTTTAATTATTTTTGTCTAAAACATGACCTCACCCAGCGGGTGCAAAGTCAAACAGGCACAAAAAAATACAAGACTCATTCAACTTGATAAAGTGGAACGGCTTATCTTAGAGGAACGGATTAATAAAAATGTAGCACCCGATTCATGAAAGCTCAATGATATTTTCGGAGGTACAGAAGAACTTATTGGTGAAAGGGCTTAAGTTTATTGTAGGGAAGGAGAAATTGATATACTATATATATAAATTGCTACACAAATTGAGGCCCAGATGAGATAAGCTATATTATACAGATAACCAGGAAAATAGAAGGAATACACCGCAAAAATGTGGGTGAATTCCAAAAAAAAAAAATAAGACATTTAAGATTTTCCAGAATAGTTTTACAACCCATAGAGGAATGCGAACTGGAGAATGCGAACTAATGCGGATAACGGAGTTGCTCTCAATAAAGAAACATGCCACGAAATGTGTACCCTTTTTTTAAAATACTGAAGGAATTAAAGGAACTGAGAAAATGGAAAGGGAAATTATGTTACTAATGAATACGAAATTCGCATCAGTTTTAAAAAAAGCATTATAAATAAAGATGAAATGGACCAAATGCTCAAAGCGAATGGAAAGCTTCCCGTATTTCGAGGCCTTCTCAAAGTACACAAAGATAAACAAGGAATTTATTTAAGATCAGACCCATTGTAGCCTGCAGGAATAAGACAATCATGGTTATTGCAAAGCTAATAATGAGCAATTTAAAATTATATAAATAAATTATCGCTGTAGATTTAGTGTTAATAATAATTTAGATTACTTAGATAAGTGAAAACAGCAAAATTGTGATGGAAAAAGATAATTGGCCTCATTTGACGTGGTCAATTTATGTACATCTTTATCTATGCCACTCATTGGAAGTGCTATAGCGTATTCTTATGAAGAAGAACAAAGTGAAAAGGAAGCGAAGGAAAAGAAGCAAATAGATATAACAAGAACATTAAAGCAAATTAGGCACCTGCTTGACTTGCAATGGTTCACTTATATGAACAAAATGTAAGTTTGTTTATAGGCCGCCCATCATCAACGGTCATAGCTGAATGTACTATAAAGTTTATAGAACAAATTTGGAAGTTACACTTGATATAAATATAACTTTGATATAAAGATGGCCAATAAAACAACAAGGTCCCAATTGTAAATATCACCACATGAATACAATGGGAAAAAAAAAAACAACAACTTAGAATATGTTTGAAAGGCTATTATTATGCAACATCTTGAACTCAATAGGATAAGTTGATCTATAGTACCATACGAAGTTATGTCTGGAGTTTCTGTAGTGAAACTAACTCCACTGTTTCAAAGGCTGAAATTAAGAAGAGGACATTGAAACACTATTAAGTAAATTTGGAGCAGTTATTTTATATCAAGCCATTCTCTGAAATAGCGGTCAGATAATGTACATATGCAGAAATGAACTACACTTCCGTGCAGCTAAATCGACTCACCCCTTCAGAGAGCACAAAAAGGCGTATATTTTTTAAATGGCTTAACCGATTTTCAAAAAAATTTTTTTTTTGAAAGCCTAATGTTTTTTCTTTACAATGACACCATTATCATTAAAATCTGTACAATATTTTGTTTTATAATGCATTTTGAATGAAAACGCAAGCAAAATGCATGCGTAGGAAAAAAATTGGGGATACTTAAAATTAAATTACAACAAAAAATTCAAGCAAAACAAGGAAACTTTTATTAATCAATACTTGGTATTGCCTCCCCTTGCCTGTACGACGGCTTGCATGCGGTTCCTCATAGACCCTATTAAGATTTTGACAAAGTCTTGGGGGATCCCATTCCACTCCTCCTCCAGCGCAATATTGAGCTCGTTTTTATGAGACGGTGCCGGATTTCTGGCTCGGACTCTCCGTTTGAGCTCGTCCCACAAATGCTCAATCGGATTCATGTCGGGACTGAGGGCTGGCCACTCCATCGTCTCGAGACCAACCTCCTCCATGAATTGCCAAGTGGTTCGTGCTGAATGACACCGGGCATTGTCATGCACCAACATGAAGTCTTCCCCGATATATCCTGCGTATGGCACAACATGATCCAGGAGAATGTCCTCAATGTATCGGCGAGCAGTCAGATCCCCCCTCCGGCCTCCACCAGGTATGAAAACAAGATCTGTTTTTCCCTCAAGAGATATGCCAGCCCACATCATACAGGAATCGCCACCGTACGAGACTGTTTCAGCAAAACAGCACTGTGAAAATCGCTCTCCTGGCCGCCGGTAGACCCGGCCTCTCCTATCATCACCATGGAGACACATTCTGCTCTCATCAGTGAATAGGATGGACCGCCATTGCTCGATGCTCCAATTGATGTGTTCCCGAGCAAATTCGAGTCATGCTGTGCGGTGACTTACGGTCAATTTTGGGCCTCTAGCGGGCCGTCTTGGAGTGAGGTTGGCTTCCTTCAAGCGTCTTCTGACTGTCCACTGATTAACAGCTACTCCACGAACTTGTCTCAGCTCCTGTTGCAGATCGACGCCTGTGAGATGGCGATTTAGCAGTGAAGTTGAAATGATAAAGCGATCGTCCCTCTCAGATGTGAATCGGCGCCGTCCAGTATGTGGTCTCCGAGTGAAGGTACCAGTTTCCTGAAACCTTCTGAATACTCTTGAGACAGCAGATTGGCTCAAGTTTAGTTGACGAGCGACTTCTCGTTGACTGTGGCCTGCTTGCAACAAAGCAACAACTTGTGTGGCGTCTTCTGGCATAGTATCCATGGGTTTGTGAAAACAATGAATTAAACTTGCAGAGATGTGTACAGATGAACGTCTGATAAGCGACTGATAAGAAATATCGGTCCACATGGGATTTTTTAGGGGATTTTATAACGGAGTTGGTGGTTTCTGTTCAGACTGCATTTTGCTACGCTTACGTTCAGATCACATTCATTTGGAAACTATTGTACAGATTTTAATGATAATGGTGTCATTGTAAAGTAAAAACATTAGGCTTTCAGAAAAAAAAAATTGTTTTGAAAATCGGTTAAGCCATTAAAAAAATATACGCCTTTTTGTGCGCTCTAAAGGGGTGAGTCGATTTAGCTGCACGGAAGTGTAGTTTGTCATTACTATATACTACTCTGACAATTGGTTTAGTTAAAAAAAAAATAATAAACTTTTTGAAGAAACAATGCAATTTGATATGCTAAGAAACAGAACATAAACATCTTATTTTATTTTATGTTGCATTGAATCTACTGGTTTAATGACGGTTATTTTTGATTAGCAAATGCCATTTACTTTACAGTAACAGTATTACATTTTATTATTAAAAAAAAAAAAAAAATACAAATCTAAACGATTTGTTGCAAATTAGTTAAAGTGAGATCTCATTTCTTAACTTTTTTTTTTATAATTACAATGAATTCAAAATAAATACTAATTTAATAATGACAAAGATATGTATAACAAAAAGGAATAATGACAGTTTGTACAACAAATTATTTGCTTTGAATAACAGAAAAATATGTACAATAAAAAGGAATAATTACAATTTGTACAACAAATTATTTGCTTTTAATAACAGAAAAATATGTAGGGGAAGGTGGTGTACCTTGGACATAAGCGTACCTTGAACCTATGCCGATTTTAGCACCATCTGTATAGATGTACAGAAAACGCTATATTTTTTTTGGCACACTTGCCACCAGAGGTCCCAGTGAACCTGAACTTATTTGTCAAGCTGCTGATTTGAATGAATAAATCCTGAAAAAGGAAATTGACCCATCAAAAGTAACTTTTTTCTGTTGAATTTTGTGTTAATAGTTCCTAAACATACTTAGTTTACTTTATAGTAAAAAGCATAACTTATAAAGCACAGTTTTAGTTATAATAATATATGTTAAAAATTATGTTAAGCCTAACCTTAATGTGGGGGTCAGCCATTTTTCATGAAATGGCCAAGTGGTGTACCTTGGTGCATGGTCCAAGGTACACCATTTAACTGACACACCCGAAAAAAAACGCATCGAGGCAGAAAAGGCTGAAAGGATATTGAAGAAATCAAAAAGTATTCTTAAGTCAACTAGAAAAACCGTCTCTTATAGCTCACAGTCAGAAACTGAAGACATTGATAACTTGTGTGAAGAATCTTGTCTTTCTGAAGAAGATATTGCTGAACTAGAAGATCCTGATGATAGACTTATAGATATTGGAAGATTGTTCTGGTAAAATTTACTGGGAAGAAAACCATGAAGTACTTCGTTGCTGAGGTTATGTCTTTAAGTGACACTACATATGAAGTAAAATACCTTAAGAAAGATCTAAACTCACAGAAATGTCCAAGACAGGATTCTACCACTTATGTTGTGGAAAAATGTGATTTAATGTGGAAGTTACCACATCCCATGTTGACCTGGAGGATCTGAAAGGCAGCTTTAGAAATTAACAATTGGAATTGACCTGTCTAATTACAATGTTGGTTAAGCCTACTCATAGGAATGAAACTGTTGCTTTAATAATTTTTATATTAGGTCTGATCTAAGACCTCATTAAGTAAAAGTGCCTATTAACATTTTTCTGTAGTCAAATATCAATAAATGTTTATGTTCAAACTATTCGGTTAGATTTTTTTCATCTAAAAATAGCTGGTCCAAGGTACACTATACCTAGGACCAAGGTACACTACCCATGGTGTACCTTGGTCCTATTTGCACTTTTTTTTAAATTGTAAATAATGCACTGAAATACTTTTTAAAAAAATCTACAAAAAATATATGTTGTGTATAAAGGCCTAAAATTTGAAAAAAAAAGTGTTTTATTACCTTTCTTTTAGTAATTATCCAATTAAAAATTAAAAAGTAAAAGTAGGACCTAGGTACACCACCTTCCCCTACAATAAAAAGGAATAATGACAGTTTGTACAACAAATTATTTGCTTTGAATAACAGAAAAATATGTACAACAAAAAGGAATAATGACAACTAGTTATTTAACGTGCTTTTTGTATACAATTAATTAAACCGCCAACTAAATCTGCACATTCTTCTTAATTAAAAATGACAAATAACAACGTTTAAAATAACTACGTACGTATTCGGAGTCCCATAATCCAGACTCCTTTATCAAGTTTTAAAGAAATTAAAAATTTAAAATTTTGTTCCCCCTTCTTAAAGGAACGACGTTTCTTAGTCAATCAAAAAGAGCAAAATTTTAAATTTTTAATTTTTTTTAAAACTTGATAAAGCAGTCTGGAGTTATGGGACTCCAAATATGTAAGTAGTTATTTGTCATTTTTAATTAAGAATGTGCAGATTTAGTTGGTGGTTTAATTAAGGAATAATGACAGTTTGTACAACAAATTAGTTGCATGAATAACATAAATATGTACCGTAAGTAAGGGTTACTTGAACCCAAATTTAAATCCACTACCACAACTCAACAAATTGAATTATTTACTTAGTTCCAACTGAGGTAGGCTTATCTAGAAATCAGTTGGAACTAAGTAAGTAATCCAATTTGTTGAGTTGTGATAGTGGATTAAATATATTTTTCATTTGGGTTCAAGTAACCCTTACTTACGGTACAACAAATTATTTTTTCTGTCATTTTACCGAGTCCTTCTGTTCGCTCTGTGATCGTTTTGCAGCTGCTCGATGATTTGCCTGAATTATGTAATCTGGATCACGAATTTTCATATTTCGTTTTATCCGAGGATCCACAATTTCAGGCAGCAAACAGTGCATATAAAATCGTTCTAGTTTCAGGAACATCTTCGTTTCCCAGAAACTGTCATCACAAATAATTTTTTCCACACTCAAACCCAAAGGAGTCCATACTACAAAATCACAATATGTGCGATCTGTAATATGCAACTGACCTTGGATTTGATAATAATAATTGTGGGAAGTTTTTAGATGAAGCTTGTTGTTTTCATCTACAGAGCAATAAAAAATTTTCAATTTTTTTGCAGCTTCCAAAGGAATGAAATGTTCAGCTGTTTGAGGACATTTCACTTCCACAAGACCATCATCACCTACTATAGCATCGGGAGAGGCTGCTAAAAAACCATGATCAGGATCAACATATAAGCCACATTTCTGTGCTACTTTCCCAGTCTGGTTTTCATAAGCCAACAGAGCACAGCCTTCATTACTGATGCCATAATGTATAGCATCAGTAGTGAATTCTTCTCTATACAGCAAACGATGCACTGTTGCCTGGCAAGCTGTGCTTTCTCTCATCTTGCATACTGATCCAAAGTTGGAAGCTGTGAGGTGACACAACCTTTCTTCTAACCACAGATTGCTGTCTCACTGGGTACGAGTCTTCTTCTCCAGATCAACGCGACCCTGCGGAGAGAGCTGCAGCTCTAGCAGTTTCGCCTCACAGCCACTCTTTAGATCTTCTGGTGATATGTCAGGTGCTTGAGCGTTTGGCCCATAATTCTTATCACCACCAGGACAAGACTTTGATTGCTTGTATCGTTTGCTGGCAGGAATAAACTGGAGGCGCTTCCTGCACTGGAGAAGGTGACTGTGTCTGCGCGCAAGGACTCGTTGTAAAACACAATTAGGATTTTTGGTGGTGTGTGCCTTCCATGCTATTGAGTGCTACAACACGCCAAATTGGTATGAAAGCCCGGCACCAATGGTTCGGTGAGAATAAGACCCGCGCTGAGATCTGTTAAATTGCTTACCCCCATTGAACTTGGCCACTAAATGCATAAACAATTCAGCACAATTGGTTTTTGCATTAGTAGCAAGACGCCCGGTTTTCATGATAAGATTGCGAAGAGTTTGCACAACAGCAGACCACACAGAAATGGGGATCTTTGGAACCAAATTGGTACTGTTTTGATTTCTAAGAGTTTCATTACAGTACTTGGACTGACATTTAGAGTGGTCGCCAAAAATATGATAAGGAATACTCTGAAAGGCAGTCCTCAATTCTTCCGCAGTTTCTCCATTTGTTGCACTCTGAGTTATGAATCTTCGAGCTAATTTCTTCATATTTACAATACGTGATCTTGTTAGAATTTTTTTTACCTCTGCACTTTCTTTTGCTAATCTGAATAGAGTAGATGTGAAACACTTCACAGCATGATTGGCACATTCCACCTTTTTAACAAGTTTACCATAGTCAACCCTTTCTTTAATGGATTGGTAGAGAGAGAAGTCTCCATCACCAACCATGGTTGTGAATTGGAGACCATGCATTTCCATGCTGCTTTTAAAGCCTTCAACAATGATCTCCGACTCCATGGCTGTTGATGGACCGTCCCAGTTTTTCCAACATTTGTGAGGAGTTTGCTCTGATGACTGGTGAACACACACCATTTATTTATCATGCCTACGTACAAAAGTTTTTTGGTACGCTCGCCAATTATTACAGCACATCAAAACAATGCAGAAAACCTGTGGCCGTAACTTCATTGACTCCATCCGCCATCAACAATCACAATACAGAAAGAATGCCATCCTTACTTACCCGACCCTCTGAAATTGCGATATTTCTTTCTTCTTCGCCGTTTTTTATAACTGCATCAAGCATGATTTGCTCCCAAATCTGTAAAAAGAAATCAAACCAAATAATCAAATTCTAGTTTCTTTTGGTTTTCATTGTTTCTTTGTCTGTGATTTTCTTAAAATTATCGGACATTTTACCTTGCCTAGATGCTGTTCTTTTTAATATAAGTCACATGGGACATTGCTGGTACACCCAGCAATGCTAAAATTGTTTCCAGTTGTGTATGACCACAACCAGAAGCTGTATCACCCCATTCGGCTGCAGAATTAATATCCAATGTTCTCTTGTTGGATTCTTCTTTAGGTTCGAAATCATTCCTGCTTACAACAGTTAGTGCATTTGAAAAGCAGGTTGGATTTCAAACCTTGCCACACTTCATGGCTGAATTCCATTTTACATATGGATCCATTGGAACATCTGAAAAGAAAAAGAAACAAAAATGAAATCCTAAACAATTGAAACCATTCCAAAAATTAGTAAATAAATTGGAATGTTTACAAGAAGCCTACGAACGGAATTTCCGCAGAAAAAAACCACAACCAAAGTATTAATCAAGTTTAATTCTATTATTTTGACAAAAACAATTAAAACCATTCTAAAAATTAGTAAATAAGTTGGAATGTGTAATAATATATTTAAAATCAGGATTATATTATTATAGCAAAAACCAACCAAGAAAAAAAATAATAATAATAATAAAAAAAATAGTTGAATTGAGAAAAGGCTCAAGAAGTTTGCGAATGAAATTTGCACGCGAAAAAAAACACTATACATATCTTATATCTTAGATATAAGATACGCATAGTTAAATCGTTTGCACAGAAATCAAAAAGCAAGGAAAACAGAAAGCATGTTTCTTGGAGAAATACATTTTGTTCGTGATGGTTCACTTAATCAGTATATTAGAAAAATTTGGATGTTTCTTACCTGTGTTTTTAAAGATCTTGAATACTTTTAATGAAATGCTCGAGATCCACAATCCTTCTAGTTTTTAATTTTTCTAAGTGTTTGTTGCTCTTGTCCACCTCAATAATCAACTCTGGTAAGTCCTCTTCGTTCTGTTGGACGACTAGGCTAAAAAAATTAGTAAAATTAAATTAATAATATTGAATTCACAGAAATCCTTTAATTTATCAAAATTTACGAAAGAAATTAATGAGATGAGTTTATAAGTTGGCTGAAGATTTTTCTTTTTAAAATTTTCGCTCCTCATGTCTTTTTTCGTTATTCTGGAGGGAAAGAGCCTTCCAGGGCCATTCCGTGCAGAGAGCAAAAAAATATTTTTTAACATAGAAAAATGTTAATGAATTTTATTTGTAGGAAAAACTGTGCTCTTTCTCATGATGCAAAAATTTTTGTTATTAAAATAAAATTTCATTAAAAAAAATACCTTTTAATATATAAGTACATAATAAATTGCATAATGATGAAATTAAAATACACTGATGATTTCTGAATTTAAAAAATATTTTGCATACTTTATTTATTTTAAATGATAGAAATCAATTTATGAAATATTCAAGACTGTGAATAGAGTTAGAAGTGTATATTTTGTAAAAAATTTAATAGTTTAGAAAACTTTTGAAGAGGCATGATAAAACTATTGTCACACACGTAACATTTGAATCTAAAAGTTTTTATAACTTCTAATTTAGTCAAAATTTTAACACAAAACTTATTTTTCTCTTTTAACAAAATATTAAGATAACTTTGGTAAAGTTATATAAAAATCTATTAAAAAATGAAAAAATTGAATTACTTTCAAAATATGTCACACACGTAACGTTTTGTTACGTGTGTAACAGATTTTGAAATAAATCTTGAAATTTTGAAATAAATTTTAAAAAAATTTTGTAAAAAAAAAAAAAAAAACAGGATTAGGAACAAATTTAAAATACTTAATATTAAAGAAAAAAATATTTATAAAATAATTATGAATAGCATTTATAATGTCAATTAGGGAAAAAAATCAAAATAATGAAAAAATAACTAGATACAATTGGTTAAAAATCTTTTTAATCTTTAAATTGAATAATAATTTTGGTGTAAGATTAGGAAAACTACACAAAATGGATGTAATGTTCAATTAAAAGAGCTAATACTAAATGACTTGCCCCTTTTTCAAGAATATGTTAAAATAAAACGTATACAATCAAACTTGTTTGAACAAGACAAATCGATTGACAATAATAGAGTCCTTCAAATGGCTTTGCAATGGCTTTTTCATGTGATTATCAAAACGAAATTCAATCAGCATTATGGTCACGAGAAAATGTTCAATTATTTACAGCAGCATTATTTTTCAAAAACAAATGCACTACTTTTCTCATTTGTTCCAATACTAAAGATAAAGGTAAGAATTCTGTATATGCATTTTTAATGAGATTATATGATGTAATATTAAAAAATAATGAATTGTCAGTAAATGAAATTATTTACAGTGATGGACCATCGACTGAGTTTTAAAATAAATATATGTCAAGATTGCTTTATATACTTTCAGAAAAATTTCTCAAAAATTTTCAGTGGAAATTTACAGCTCATGGCAAAGGTGTAGCAGATGGAGTGGGAGGAAGAGTGAAATCCTTGGTTCGAATAAAAGTTATGAGCAAATCTGAAACTACAAATGTACAAAACTCATTAGACTTTGCTAATGTTGCATCCAGTTTAATGACAAACACTACAGTTCTCCATATGAACCAAGTAGATATTGAGTCTGCTATAAGTTCAGATAATCCATGGATTAATGTTGAAGACGTAGTTGGTATTAAGCAAATGCATGTGATAAAATGCAATTTGCAAAATACAATAAAAAAATTAAATTATGGAAAACAAACTGTTCAAATGTGATTCCTGATATTGAAGTAAATTGTATCTCTACCATAAGCTGCAAGTCAACAGATCAAAAACTTAACATTTCACATTTTAATATTGGTGACTGGTGTGCAGTTACTTATGATACAAATGTTTATGCAGGGGAAATCTCCAATATTTTTGGTACAGATGTAGTCTAAGTGGATGTGATGATTCCTTCAGGAAGTTATTGGAAATGGTCCAAAAAATCTGATGTTCTCCTGTATCCAATTGAAAATATCATAAAAAAACTTTCTACACCTATTGTAGTTGGTTCAAGGGGACAGTTTAAATTTGAAGAAATGTAATTTTGTCTTGACTATGAAAGTTTCAATTTTATAAGTAACTGTTCAGATAAGAATTGATTTAAATAACTTAAAGTTGATTTGAAATGTTAAATAACCATTAATAAAAATAATTATTGATTGACTTATTGTATAAATGTTTAAATATCATGTAATATTTTAATACATTTTTATCCGCATGCATTTTTAAAAGCAAACTTTTACTTTGAATTCACATGGTCACACACGTAACGATCAGGGTGTCACACACGTAACGCAGATTTTTAATTTTCATTTATTAAATTATTTATTAAATTTAAATTTTAACTGTGATTTTAGATGGTATGGTAAATAAATTATTACCATATTTTTTAATTTAAATGTGTGGCAATAAAACTCACAGAAATTTATCATTTAATGTCATTACTCAAAATTTGCTTTTTTTCTAAGTCACACACGTAACGTTTTTTAAAAAGCTATTTAAAAAATAACTATTATATCAAAATGATAGGTATCTGCATAAAAGAATATGGTAAAGTGTATATTATTTTAAAGAACTTTTGTTTGGATTTTTAAATAAGAAATATATTGAAAAATCCTTGATTAATTAGAAAAAAATGTTTTCCAAATGTCACATACGTCACGTATGTCACGGAATCGCCCGACAGTTTTTTTTGAGATATCTCTTTGACTTGCCATTTCACGGAGGTCAGGACAGAAATGAAACTTGCAAAAGGGCCTTTGGAGATTATCTCTTGGGATAGTTTATCTTAATCTGATAATTACCCCTTCTAGCAAGATTCAGATTCCGATCTCGATTGGTGTCCCACCTGATGGCAGATTTTGGAAATGTTTTTCTATGGCCGAAAATAGGAGAAATTTTATTCATATTTTATTCAAAAAATATACCTTACTTTGGCAAATAAAAATTGTTATAAGATTCATAAATGCTATTACTTCATGTTGACGGAGTCAGTTTTCAATCAAAATTAATAGGAAAGCTGAAAAAAATTCTCAAATTCGAAATTAATAAAGTTTGAAATCATTTTATTTATTTTTTTTAAAAAAGTATTGACAAAATAAGAAAATACTTTTTACTGTTAAAACAAAATTATATTCTGAATTATATTTAAGGTTTTAATATAAAAAATTACCTGTAGATCTTCCGAAAAGTTAACATTAAAACATTTTTTTCTCGTAAGTTTGGTTGCTATTATTATTAAAACTATCAATTATAATTTAAAAAGAATTTTAATAATTGAAACTTCAATGTTTTCTCTTCTATTGTAGAATGTTTTAGATTTTTAATTACAATAGCATTTAAGATATATGTTTTCGAAGACTCCAATTTCCAAAAGCCCACTTTATCGGAACCTTAACACCCAGAATTGCTACGGAAAATCCATGTGTTTTCCAGGAACTTCTCCTGTACTCTACTAAAGTGATCGTCTGCTGTGGATTCACCACATTTATCATCGGACCATTCTTCTTCGAAGAAGTTGTTCCTTGTGATATGTTCTCTGATGGCCCAGAGATATCATGACATGCTCAAGAATTTTGTTGTACCCCAACTTCAACAGCAGCGTGTCTACAACTGTTATGCAAGATGGCGTGCCCCCACATATTGGACTCGCTGTTTACATTGTTTGCACCAACATTTCACTGATCACAGGGGGATTAGTCTGTCATTTTCTATTGTCTGGCCAACACGTTCCCTGGATCTGAATCCATGTGATTTCTGGTTGTGGGGCCATTTAAAGAATATGGTTTATCGAGGAAATGTTGCAAATTTGACAGATTTAAAGGACCCTATTATGTCACATGTGCGAAGCATAATGGGGAATCAGTTGCGGTCAGCCGTGCAACACACTTGTTTATTGCTTGCAAATTTTAGAACTTAATGATAAGGAGCACAATCAAGCAATATTCCTTACATCGCTAAACAGTCTGAGCAGCAGGTATGTCCCATATGGAACAGTTAAATACGTTTTTGTTGGTTATTGTTTATTTGTTGTTTTTCCATGTGTTGCTGTTAAGCACCCCTAGGGTAACTTTTTGAACTATTTTATTTTGCATAATCCTTTGAATAGTCTATATACAAATTTTGGTGTTAATCTTGCTTATTGATTACAGCTACAGAGTGCTTTGAATAGGCCAAGTTTAGTTACTATTATCGTGTATATTTTCAAATAATCAACACTTTCTTACATACAGTATTCTAATCATTTAACAATTCATCATAGAACACTCATTCATCTTCTTTTGCCTCTTAATTATTAATCGCTAGATGATGTCTCCCATAAAAATTCAGCAGTAGTCTGGCAGTATAATTGGACTCCATATCCTTGCTACATAAATGACTTGATGGAAGCTTTTGCCATATTCCTCAGAGACAGCTCCGAAGTTTTCATGAAAAGAAAAAATACCAAATGGAAATTAGCTCCTACACTGTAATTTTCTATTTTTTTATCGAGAAGAAAGTTCTTGCAGATATTTTCAATTACCTCCCAGCCTCTTCTTTCTGTAGTATTTAATTTGATAATAAAGTTCTGGTCTTCAATAGTTGTTTAATTTCAGGACCAATGCAATTTTGTTAGTTTATCTTGGACTCGCTTATTTTGGAAACTAAGGACTCTTTATCCATCGCCTATTCGATTTTTTATTAAACTAAACTTGATATGGAATGGAAGTAAATAGATTTTTGACTTGCTAGTAATACAAGAGTTCTTTTAAACCAAGTGGCCATTTTTTTATTCCATAGTAGCAAACCTCTGCTCAGATGTTTCATTCACAAAAAAAAGTAGGACTTAATGTATCCAACTCGTAGCACAGACAGCACATGTATTCCACAAGAGTTCTTCATAGCATATTTATTTGCAGCAGAATCTGAAGTTCTCATGTTTCTTTCATATGAACTGCAAGAACCAGCAATACAGAAGGATACTTATTCCACTGAGGAGTTAAATTGCCTTCAAACTGACAGAGTATTTGATGAAAAGTTAATTGTTGAGAATCATGTTCAAGTTGTATTTCTTTCATGGATTCTTTAATGTTCTTGCAATACACGAGATCACCAACAGTAATTAATGTATCGTTATGTTTGACTGCTCTTTTTGTAAGTGATACTTTGTATCCTTGTCCAGAAAATTGCAAGCCATTATCCAAGCTGAGCATTTGTTCTGAAGAAATTCAAATCTTGAACTAAATTGTTTAATTTCTATCTTAATGATCAGATGCGACTCTGAAGTTTCATAAGTCTGGATCTATATTCATGCTTGGCCTTGTATTTTCTGGCAGCACCTCATCTAATTCTGAAACAAAGTTATTTTAAACTTGGTGTCTCTGAAAAAAGCAATGATCCTGGTCATGCAAATAGCAGTCCTCTAACAATTGTAATCATCAATTGTAAATCATCTAACATTTGTAAGTTGTTTCGATGCTCATGCCGCACCACTGAAACAACAAAAGTTACCGATTTATGAATACCTCTTAACCAGCCAAAGTCTTTGAACATGGACTTGCATTATTATAGCTGACCTTGTCCTAGCTAAATCTTCCAATTGATATACTGAAATTACAAAAATTTTCCAAATTACGAACATATCTGGAGCATCTTTCCAATACAGTGGCAGTTACAAAACTTACATTTTAATGTGCACTGTGGGCTTCACTATAACAATATATTAAAATTCAGTTAAAGAAAACAAATTATGAAAGTTAATTTTCATCTGCAATTTCTTTACTATTTAAACGATTGATGTACAGTAGAACCTCGATTAACCGAAGTGGTTGGGAACGGACCTCCGTCGGTAAATTGAAAATTTGAAAAAATGTAACACTGGATTTTAAACATGTACGTATTTACAAAATAACAATGTAATGTATTTAATTATATTACTATAATTATAAACAGTAAATTTGTTCAATAGATGTCACACAAGTCAGAAAGTGCAATGTAAATGTTTATACGACATATACTTTACGTTGGCTTCAACGGATGTTTGCTTTGCTATAAGCATGACTGATGTCGTTTATGTTTCTGTAGCATAAGTTCTGTAGAATCAGAGGCAGTCTGTTGCTCCAACCACATCAGTCCTTTAGCAAAACATTCAAAAGCATCAGAGTTGCTTATTTTAGAAGTTTCACCTGCTTCATTTCTGCTCACAATTTGGAACTTCTGTTCCACTGTTAACATAACGCGTTTTCATTTAGTGGACTCCATGGCATAAAGGAATGTTCAACATTTTGGTAAAGCCAACGCTTGTGAGTCGGACAGAAAGTAGCCAATAGAAAGGCAGAAGGCAGATGGTCTTGGAGACGAATGGAATTTCCGACAGGAGGGGGGATGGGGGGGGGAGAAATTATTTATTTACCAAAAAAAAACTTAAGGAAACAGACGTCGGTTAAACAAGGTTCCGGTTAAGAGTTTCAGATAATAGAGGTTCTACTGTATACGATAAACAACTGATGCTAGTTTAGTAGCATCTGAATGCTGCAATACTGAAGATATTGAGACTGCTTTTTTTTTTTATTAATGGTACAAAATTATTTCTTTAAATCATGTAATTTGTAAAACAATAATTCATTATACCTTAATTTATATAGGTGAAAAGATAAATTTATATAGGAAAAAATACTTAGATATTAATGTAAATTTTCTGTTAATCTAATTCCAGGGTCATAATACTGGTTCCGGTAAGATTCCTATTAGACAAAAAAATTTGATCCATATAGGGCTAGTCAAATTGCATAAGAGTTACAATTTTTTTGAAATCTGTAGTTCAACATCTTTTTGTTCATCTTGAAAAAGCCGAAAAATTAAAGTAGGAGATGTGTCTAAATGTTAATTTTACATTTTTCTAGGCTATTTGGAATTCAAAAAAATTCCTAGTTCTCTATAGAAATTGTAAACCAAATTCAAGGTTGGATATGATGGTCTTTCCCAGGCAAACCAATCGTTGATCCACTAGAAATGATTAAAGATCACTATAGAAAGATAGGCTGAATGCTTTTCTAAAATTTGTTAAGTATGTTTAACCTTTGAATTATGTGAAGTATTCTTGGTCCCTTTTTATACAAAGTTTTTCCTTTAAAAGATTATTTTTCTTTTCATTTTTTATTTTAAAAGCCATGTACAACAAAAATTACTGGTATTTGGATATGTAGATGGAATATAGTTAATCTTTTGTGAAAGAATCCTAAAAATATAATAAACAATATTTACAGAATATAAATAAAAAAAAAGACAAAACAAAATATTTCTTATAAATATTTATTTTAATTATGAAAGACAATCTTTTAACATGATTTTTAATATTTAAACTGCAGATTTAAATTAGTACAAACAAACTTCGA
>JAFIDM010009631.1:53695203-53716564 GCA_023159025.1 Thereuonema tuberculata
AAATTAGTACAAACAAACTTCGAAACAAAGATCTTATGCTGTGAAAGAATTAGCTATGATGTCTTGAATTATTTTTTTCTCTTCTGAAAAAAAAAAAATAGATATATATATATGCATATAATAAAAAAATAATATAATTATATGTTTTTATTTTAAAAACAAAAGCAAATCAGTAAAACCAGTCCACTTTTATATTTTGAAAAAGAAAATACTAAACATTATAATAATAATATCCTTAACAATAAATTCATAAGCAGCAGTGGAACCATTGCAAAACTTTCATAATTACAAGTAATTCCAAAACAAATTTAGGCCCCTAATCGAAGTAAGATCAACACTGACATATATACATCAAAATCTAATAGTCATAAAAATATCACTATCTTCACATTTGTACTATTTAACTTAAATGTAACTTCTCATTTTTTTTTTCCTTTCTTCATTATCATTATTATATTTATGTAAATTGTTTATTTTCCATGTGTCCTTATACAAATCTAACTATTTATTCATTCAAATTCAATAATCTTCTTTCTTTCCATCTCAAGATAGTTATACAAATATAAATAAGCACTTCAACTCATCACACAAGTATTTAAATGTTTATTTAAATACTGAAGACAAATTTTCGGGTATCGTACATATTCCCTTTATCAAGCCAGAAAGTGACATGAAAGTGACTTTTTGGCTTGATAAAGGGAATATGTACGATTCCCGAAAATTTGTCTTCAACATTTAAATAAACATTTAAATAAACATTTAAATACTTGTGTGATGAGTTGAAGTGCTTATTCATTTATTCAGTTTTCGAATCTGTCAATTTTCATTTCATATACAATTTTAATTTACTTACATCTTTATTTGTTTATTTACTGTTTATTATTATCATCATTATTTAGCATTATTATTGTGTATTACTGTATAATATGTATTTATTTTTAATGTGTCTTTATAAAAATCGTTTTTTTTCCTTCTCTTCCATCACTTCTCTTCTTCCTTGTGGTGTTTTGTTTAAAATCCAAAGTTCATTTCTTCCTCTCACTTTTTAACTGGTCCATTTCCAATCCTCCCACACCATTAAAACATCTTCCAAAGGGTATATCATGTTTTGTGCTTGCTTTCTCTCACTATACCAGAATCTTTACAATGTCTTGGACAAGAAGGGGACAAAATCATCCACTCGAAAAACACCGACATTGAACAAATAACAGCAGAATATTTTTTTTTTTAGTTTAAAATTAAATGTTTCCTGATGAAGGCTCAAGGAAATCAAACATCAAATAAATTTTAACCGAAATAAGAAAATTCCTCATTGAAGCTTACATTATTTGTATATTTACTTAGTAATAAATGTCTGTTTAATACTTCTACATCATCTATATGATTTACAGCTGTATGGAAAACTGAAAGCACAGTTCAAATTTGCTACTTAGCATTAGTATAAATTAATTTATTAAAGTTCTAGAATTAATCAAAATACATTATATCTAATATTCTCACATTCCAAGGTTTTGATTAATTGATAATTTTATTTTCTTAGCTTTTCAAAATAAAAGATTTCAAAATATTTCCATCTTGAGTTATTAGAAACTAAATAATCATTTCCATATAATTGTATTAAACAACAACAACAAAATATTTAAAAGATATAAATAACTTCACCTTACTTATCATGTCTTTACATTTGTTGGGTTTTCAACCATTTTCGTTTGTTGTTTGTAAAGTAGATTCTATTCCCATTTATGGCTTGAAAAAGGGAAAGCAGATATTTCCCGAAAATTTGCTTCATGTATTTAAAATAAATATTTTTAAATACTCATGGAAGAAAGGTGAAGTTATTTATATCTTTTCTAATACATTTAAACATGAAACTTAGAAAGATTATTGAAGAAAATATTTAAAACTTCTTAATTCTATTTTTTTTTTGAATATTTTTTGTACATAAATGACTGATGGTCAATTGCAACATTGTCATTAACTATCATCTAATAATGAAAAGATAAATGTATAGTAATTATGCAATAGCAAATCAAATTATTAATTAATTCATAAAATTGAAATTAGACAATTAATAAAAAATAAAATACACCAGTCGAAAATGAAAAATAAACACACTGAAGCCATGGTCCCAGGAGAATGAAATTTTATTCACACACATTCTATAGGTCGTACACTGTACATGATCATGCGCACGGGGTAATACGCCTATGTACAGAAGCTACAGTGTGTGTCAAAAGACCATGTCAGTACCCTGTGTATCCTCCTCCAGCAGCAATGCAGGCCTCTCCTCTCACATGGAGACGATCGTAGAGGTGCCGAATGTCATCCTGAGGAACGGAGGTCCATGCACATTCCACCTGGTGAACAAGATGGTGAAGGTTTGTCACTGGTGTTGCAGAAAGGGACAGACAGCATCCAATCGAGCCCCACTGGAGAGTTGACGAATGCCTTGGAGAGCTCATTGGGTTATAAGAACAGTGTGTGGGCGGGCATTGTCCTGTTGGAAAAGCACATCTCCTTGATGCTACAGGAATGGCAACAGAACGGTAGGACAGCCAGAGGCAAATGGTCATTGTAGTCTATTGCTCCCCACACCATGATGCCAGTCGTTGGTTCTGTGTGTCACTGCCGTATACATTGCGACAGGTACTACTCATCTGGTCAATGCCACACGCACAAACAACCATCACTAGCACTGAGGCAGAACCTGCTATCATCACTAAACAGTGCTATGCCATTCATCCCTCCAGGTCTTCTTTCATGATACCACTGGAGGAAATCTGTACGGTGGTGAGGTGTGAGGGGAAGTCTGGCAAGCGGCACCTATGATCATAGCCCAACTTCCAGCAACGGTTGCAGATAGTCCTAGCTGACACTGGTCCCAATCTGTGTTGCGGTCATCATGCGATCCACAATAGCCGCTCGTATGATGCAGCGGTTCTGGTGTGCATCTGTGTGCTGCTGCTGTCCGGAACCAGGCTGACGAGCATCTACACCTTCCTCAGACCACCAGAGCCAACACCGATGTTCAGAAGACACTTCGCGTCCAGAACGACCACTTGGCCTCCCGCAGACCCACAATACGATCTCGCTCAAACTGTGCTTGCCTAAACTATCCTGGCATGTCTACGACATTCATCACCACTTTGGCGCATAATACAGTGCTCGAAACAGCCGACCACTCTTTCGGCAGGTCAGCAATTGCTGATAAGGGCTCGGATTGTCCATGGCCAGTACTTAGTTGCTAAATCTTCCACAGTGCTGCACTTTCAATCATCGCATTTATTGCCCTCTACCAGTACCACAAGTAAAAAAGGTGCTTCCCATTCACTTCCTTAGGCGAGTTCAGTTTTCATTTTCCACGAGTGTGTTTCTTCTGTATTCTGGTTAATACAAATTCTCACAAAATATAATTACAATGCTGTAGGTTGAATGAAGTGGAACATCTGCTTAAAAACACAAAAGCAGAAATACCAATACACATATATTCCCATGGAAAAAAAATGACTGATTGATTGCCCGAATAAAATACAATTGACTATCCCTAGCTAGTTCAACAGGCCCATTTTTGACCTTAGCTCAAATGTTTGTTGAGGCCCATTACTGTAAATAATATAACATATTTCCTGGATTTGGGGGATTACAATCCCACTGGGAATTACTCGAAAGTTCAGGTTACAGATATTTAGAATATGAGTTTTTAGGCTTAGATGGTTTGGATTTCTCAGGATAGGATTATAAGGATTCAAATTACATGCATTTCCATTGCTGGAAAGAAGTCAGACTTTAGATTATCAGTGTTTGGGTGATAAATGTCTCAATTAGAGTTGTTTGGGAAAAGTAAGATGCAGATTACCCAAGTTTTACTGTAAAGATTCACATGAATAAGTCTACATAACAAAGCTAAAACATTGGAAACTTTTCAGGATATACACTGAAAAGCTTCTAATGTATTAATATATCGGGTTATGCAAATTAAAGAGAAGGTGTTTATTAACCTCTCCATAGGAAAAACTACTAGGTGAATCGCAACAAATTTTGTAGACATACTGTCCTGAATATGTGGTTTCGATTCTAAATAAAAAATAAATAAAATAGTTCAAATTTTGGCTGCTAAGGGTGAATTGTGGTGCTGCTGTCTCCGTAATTCGCATATTGCAATGTAATCGAACAACCTCCGCCTAAAAAAGGAGTCACAAAGTATTTCACAAATCCACAACTAGCACTGAGTCATGAAGCTCACCTTACCGGATCAAGCATTACTTGTTAAACTCTTCTATCAACGAAACAGCAATGCTTCTGCAGCACTTAAGGCATTTCGGCAGTTAAAAGGCTTACGTAGAGGTCCACTGCCGATTACTAATCTTCGGAAAATGATTTTTGTTTTGAACAAACAAGAAGTTTTGCTGTAAAACCCGGACGAGATACAAGCCAAGTCGACTGCAGAGAATAGATGAAGTTGCAACTGGAGTAGTGGAACAGAGAATCAGAAATGCACATGGTAGCAGTAGTGCACATACAATATCAAGGGAACTGAGACATGCTATATATGACAGTGTGGAAAGTTCTGTGAAATATCTTGAGATTTTATCCCTATAAAATATCCCACAGTCTACAATTGGTTTCTGGCAATTATGATTCGAGGAAAGCATTTGCCTGACATTCGTTGCTCGGATGATGGCGGATGACACATGGCCTAAGTAAATACTGTGGAGTTATGAGGCTCATTTTCCATTTGAATGGTGCTGTAAGCACTCGTAACGTATTTGGTCTATGTGTTTATCATCAAATTTCACTGTATCCACCAAAGGTAACAGTCTGGTATGGCTTCATGGCATCCTTCATCATTAGTCCTTACTTCTTTGAAGAAAACATAGCATCAGGACCAGTGACATGTTCTGTGAATGGCTCCAGATATATCGATATGTTCCGGAGCTTTGTAATTCCATCACTTCAACAGAGGGATTGTGTTGAAACCACAATCTTCATGCAAGATGGTGCACCCCCTCACATAACTTTACCTGTGAAAGCCTTACTAAAGCAAACATTTTTGGATGACAGTAATTAGCAGACCATTTCCCAAGGTTCTGATCACCAGATCTGAACCCCTGTGATTTTTGGTTGTGGGGCTATTTAAAGAACCTCTTTTATCAAGGCAATGTTCTGAACTTAGTTGCATTAAAAGAGAGAATTTCACACCATGTGATACAACTCAATGCATGTCAGTTGCGTTCTGCTGTCAAGTGTTATGCAGCGAATGTAATTTGTACAGCAAGGTGATGGAAGGAATGGAGAGCTGTATCTGTGATGTTAGTATGATTCCACATGTGATTGCAATAAAGTTATTGCATGTTACCTCTTTTTTTGCTGATATTTGTTAGATAAGTTTGGCAATATGCAAATTACCGGAACAGCAGTGCCACAATTCACCCTGAGCGGTCGAAATTTGAACTATTTTTTTTTCTTCAGAAATCGAAACTGCATATTCAGGACAGTAGGTATACAAAATTTGGTTGCAATTCGTCCAGAAGCTTTTCCTACAGAGGTCTAAACAACTTTAATTTGGATCACCTAGTATATAATATAGCCTTTATTACTATCTGGGATTGTTATTTTGGCAGCATCTTAAATGAAGAAACTTAAATTTCCTTCCAATGTCAACAGAGATCTATAATCACTTGCTATTGATAAGTGACATTTTGGAGCAACCATAATCTAACCAGTATTATATCAATAAATGTATAGGCTACATAGATGGAGAGTATCCCTACAGAAAATACTATTTGAAAGTCATAATGAATAACATGCTGGAGTATCATCTCAAATAAAATCATCTTTTCTGTCATTCCTTCAAAATGCTCTATAATGAGCCAATTCCAATTTCTTTTCAAAAAGTATGCAAGATTGTCATTAATTATGACAACTATACTTTCATTATTCTCTCAGCTTTCCAAATCATCTGCTGAGTGGTGAATTAACATACTATTCCCATTAACTGTTCTTCACCAAATCCTGACAATTTATATTGCCTTGTGTCAAAAGGTGTGAATGTTCCTACTACATTAATGCAGCTGAAACTAAATTCTATTTCCATTATTTATGGAAAGTGAAATGCTGTTAGATTGAATTGAAATTTGTAGTAATTAATTTCCATTCTCTGGCATCAACACACTGAGCAATGCAATGTAAATAATGTAATGCAGGTGTAATCTATGTGCATTGCTATTCACTCACCACTTTGTCTTCTACTATTTCTTTCATTAATTCAAAGGATATAATTATAGTTTGTCGTAATCAGTGCTTGTTATGCCATGTAAGTACTAGATGTTTGGCAAATAATCAATATTTGAGATTAGACACTTAATAAATAGTGAATATACACTCGAGTTCAAAAATTAAGGATAATGCCATTTGTGACCCTACCAGTCTAAGGACTGCAACCAAACTGTACTAGATATGTAGCATATTGAACAAAATAAAACACAGAAATAAAAAAACAAAAAAACAAAACATATCAGTGGCTCTGCCACTGTGGGTCAGAATAAAGAATAATCTCTCTGTTGCACATTCATCACGGTAAGTGTATTTCCCAAAGGTGAACCACCTTAAGATTTGTGAATAGTGATTGATAATGCCATCGAAGTCCTTAAGAGTATCTAGAACCTATAAAAGTTTTAGCTGAAAAGCTAAAAAATTTACGGCAGTTAACCACATCACAACTTTGAGGTCATGCCCAACTTCTAAGCCCCACCCCCTAAAAACCTGTGAACAGATGCAGACTTTTTTGTTACTTATTTGTAGTTAAACCAATGCCCTAAAAGCTCTAAAAACAATATGAGTATAAGGTTTTGAAGACAGAAAAAAAATCGTCAAAATATGGAAATAAATAAGAGGGTTGATTCATAAGTCATGGCAACTATTTTTTCTCTGTCGAAAACGTGCTACCACTAAAACTCAGATATACACATTTGAAAGTATATGACATGTAGTACATAATGTTGTAACCAGATGGGACATGCGTGCACAAGCTCCCAATGTCAGTCTTTTGGTGACAGCATGGGCGGTTTTAGACATAACCAAAGTTGAACAGCATTTGTACGTGAAGATAAACACACTCTGTGGCCTCAACGCACGTGTCATGTCGAGCTTTGTGAAGCATTGGATGATCATGCGCTACCCTATCGTACTGTAGCAAGGTGGGCAGAGATCTTCAAATGGGAAAGAGCCTCAGCTGTCGATCTTCCTCGCAGTGGACATTCTGTGTCAGCTCACAAAGATGTATCGGTGGCTGTGATCGAACAGTGCCTCATAGAAGATGTGCTGGACTGTGATGGAATTAGCTCGGCATACAGGTATTCCTGCATCATCAGTGCGCCGCTTTCTACGGCAGGATATGTGGAAGACTGCTGCCAAGTGGGTGCCACATCACCTAACTGAGGTAGAGCAGTGGACTCACTAAAAGACATGTCATATCAATCTACAGAGACTTCATCGCGAAGAAAACGACATGCTGCATCATATTATTGCAATCAATGAAACATGGGCACGAGCCTATGAACCGGAACTGAAGCGTCATTTCAATGAATGGCATCATCCTGGGTAATCACTATGATACAAGGTTCACCAAAATCTTTTCCCCATGAAGCTGATGATCATTTCAGCATACAACAGTTAAGTTTGTAGGGAGGGACACACTTTAACTGCACAGTGACCTCATTTTTGCAGTACCACCTTCGTCGTGCAGAACAGGAGAAACGTCCCGAACTCTTGGACAATGCAATAATCTTGCATGGCAATGCTAGACCTCACAAAGCAGACACTGTTAAATGTAGTTACAGCATTAGGGTTGGGAGGTCCTGCCCAACCCACCCTATTCCCCTGATCTTAGTTTGTGTGACTTCGATCTCATTCAAGAAGCCGTTGCGTGGGAAACGCTTTGGCAATATACAGGATATCATCACTGCAGTTCAGCATGAGGTAGCACACATTAACGAATCGCATGCATCGATGGCAACGAACTATGCACAACCTGGGATACTACTTGAAGGATGTTAAACAGGTTACATGTGCATAACACAATGATTTCCCAGTGATGTTTCATTATGTGTAAAAGGATGTATGTGAATAAATCAATGATTTTAAGTGTCATGTTTGTTCCTTCTATTCTCCCAGCAATTCCTGCATGCATGCCTCATTTGGTTCCAACATTTCATACTTTATGTCACACACTTTCAAACGTATATACAGCACGTTTTCGAGAGATAAGAATACTTGCCATGACTTATGAATAGATTCTCGTATATATCATGGGAAGAAGAATTTGAATGGCATATATATTCATGATCTAGGATCTCTGATCGGCGCTCATCACAAGGTTCAGTGCCCATCTGTTCAGATAGGGGAGAATGCAATGCCACAGTTGATGGTATTCAACTATATTCAGTATGTTGTATAATGGCCCACCACAGTGATGTATGCAGTACAGTGCATTTACAGACTCAGTGCAAGAATATCAAGCTGCTGTGGAATGGACCAATGCTGGTTTGACTCCTAAAGAGTTAAAGATAGTGAACAACATCCTGCAACATATCTTCTGAGTGTCTCTCATGCATGATCTATTGGCCACTCTAAGTACCAGATATCATCTGTTTCCAAGTAGTAACCACTAGGTCAGTTCTATGAGGGTGTGCATTGTCATCCTTGAACAGGAAGTCAGGTCCCACTGCATCGCCGAATAGACATACCCTAGTTGCAAAATATCAAACTATAGCTGGTTAGGAACACCATTTATCTCCATTTGAACACATGGAGGGGAGTATGAACTCAACATGATACCACCTCCATAATGATCCTATTCAACGATTTGGAGGGATTGTACCAAGTTCAAGGTTCCTTAGATGAAGACAAAGTGGGAATTAATCAGCAGACTGAACTTGGACTTGTCCATAAATAAAACACAGCCCCACTGATCCTCCGTCTAAACACAATGTTTTCTGCACCAGGCTCAATGAACTCTTATATGGGCTGCATCTTGCAGGATTGCAGAGTATAACCAATGCTCAGGCAATCATCTGTACATGGTATGCCTGGAAACAGTCCTCCCTGTTGCTGCCAAAGTCCCTTGCTATATTGTCTGGCGATTAGGACAAATTACAGTCTTTTTCTGCCATCATAATCCTTGGATGCCTTGTGCTGAAGAATTGACTAACATTTCCATCCTGCTGGAACTCTGCCAGACTCTAGAAATGGCACAGTTTGGGGACTTGCAGCTTCTGGGACACTGCCATTTGGGTTTAACCAGCCTCAAGTCGCCCTATGATTCTGCCCCACCTATCATCATCATATGAGTTTGCTGTGCCACATTCATGAGGTAAAATGCACTGTTATATTAAAGAACATCACAACACAAGTTCTGTTTTACAGCTTTACCATATCTGATTATGATCTATCTAATACTGAGTAACTTTTGCAGTGCCTAACTGCACCACCATACGTCTGCTGGAAGGGGATAAATTGCCTTTGGTTGTTCTAACAGAAGTATGGAGTAGTTTTCATGATGATATGCTTGGCATAGTGCAACATTTTTCTGTGATTCACAATTATCTTTAATTTTTGAGGATGAGCATATTAAAAGGTGGCTTTTGAATGTCTTATTTTTCATAAAATTGCATTTAATAACAAGGATGAAGTGCAGATGCAAACCAATTGAATTTGTTTTTTATTTTTGGTTAAAAAAAATCCATAAAGGAAAAAAAATAATAGGTATAAATAAAATATCATGGTTTTATTCAGAGTATTATAATAATCATTTACCTTCAGTTTTGCATTTTTTCAGATAAGTAGCTAGTTGAATCTCTTGATATTTTTTAAGAAATTTATTACAAGAACGAATAGAACCTGTAAGGACATAACAAAAAGATGAATTAATTTCAAGATAAAAACAATCTAATAAAAGTTAGCATTGTAGAAAGTGCCAATTAACTAGCACTCATTAATTATTCAATGATACTGCAATTAAATATATCTTCTAACCTCCTAAATGAAGTAATCTTATATTTGCATTTAATTTTCCTATTTTTCTAATGAATGGTAATGATGATAAAACAATGCGCTGGGTGCTACGAAAAATCCGAAGGATAGCTATTCTTGTTTGAGGGTTCAGATATTTTGCTAAAAAAATAAATAAATAAATATTAACAATAAGTCCTTACTTCACAACTAAGAGTATTGCATAATTATAAAATAAGCACCAAACAGCAACAAAATCTTACTACTAATGCCTTTTGTAACAGATCCCATTCCATAGTCTCCATGCAGATCACTTATAGCAGATGAAATTGCCAAATATAGGTCACTATCCTTCAACCCCTTTGGACTAAAGTCATCCAGACCATGTGTCACAATTTCAAGCAGACAGTATCTAATGTAAATAAAAGAGCCATTTTAATAGTTTTAAAATTAAAATTCAAGCTACAATGTAGAGTCCAAATAATGTGTGTTCATGATGAAATTTTCAATTAATGAACAAATATTTACCTTACCTTTTAATATTTACCCTTTGACAAAAAAATCAAAGCACCATGAAGAAAGCACCCAATTTCCATGAAACTTTGTAGATGCCATTTGGATAAAGAAAATTGGAATTGATTCACAGTGAGAAAACATATTTTCATTGAACAGTAGCAGCATTATTGTTACATTATCAGTACTCTGTTGAGCCACTTCTATACAGGTTGATATATGGTGTGGAAAGAAGTAAAACGAAGTCCTGATATTGTCTTGTGGCAGATCACGCCAAGCTTGCTGAAACTGCTCCTCCAAATGCTGGATGCATGATGACAGATGCACATGACCTCCTAGCATGTCCCACATATGCTTGATGAGGGACAAGTCTGGGGAAGCCAAAAAAGAGAATTTATTGGAAATGTGCAGTGTGTGGATGTGCATTATCCTGTTGGAAAATTTCTCCAGGCAGGTGTGACACGAAGGACAAAATAACAGGTTGCAGGATCTCCTGTACACATTGCTGTGCATTTAAAGTTCCTCAAATCTCTACACGAAGGAATCTGCAGTCATAAGAAATGGCTTTGCACACCATTATTCCAGCTGCAATTGCTATGTGCCTCTCGCCAATACTACCAGGAGCTGAGCACTGTCCAGTCGTCTTCTATAAAGCGACGCGATGGTCATCTCCTACAATGCAGAAGGGGACTCGTCACTTAACATAGTAAGAAATAATTCAGGAGCAGATCGTGTGTCTCGGGCATGGCCACAATCTGGAGGAGGATTAGACAGCGCTCCAATCCTGGCAATATTGGTGAGAGGCACACAGCCATTACTTCTGGTGTAATGGCGTGGAAAGTCATTTCTTAAGATAGCAGACCCCCTTTTCTTAGCGATTCGAGGAACTTTTAAATTCACAGCGATAAGTGCAGGAGATTCAGCAGCCCATTGTTTTGACCTTTGTATAACATCTGCCAGCAGCAATGAGCAATCTACATATCAATCAGAAGATCCTGAAAGCTTAAAATTACTGTGTGGTGTGGATTTACGGCACAATTCATTATTGGTCTTTTTTTCTTTATTGAAGAGATCCTTCGCACAGGTCCTGTTACACAAACAGTCAACGTCCAGCATTACCATTCCATGTTGACTACCTATGTTATTCCAGCTCTCCAGTAGCGAAGATGCCTCGAACAACTGTGTTTTTGCAGGATGGTGCTGCACCACATACAGCCATCTGGTATCAAGGAGCTGCTTTGAGCACATTTTACCAATGAAAGGGTTATTAGTTGCCACTTCCCTACAGCATGACCTCTGTGTTTGCTGGAACTGAATCCCTGTGATTTTTGGCTTTCGGGATTTCTGAAGAACAGTGTTTATTGGGATAACATCGTTAATCAAGTGGACCTTAAGGCTAATATTACATTCCACGTGAGTAGCATCTCACCTGATGTTTTATGCAGTACAGTAGCAAAAGGGGTGCTTCTGTTCCAGCAAGTTACGGATCAAGGAGACCACCATATTGATCACCTGTTTCCAAGACATGTTAGTCTTGTTCTGCATCTTTTGTAGCTGGGGGTGGGTGGGGTGGAACTTCCAATCTTAATAACCATACAGTACAAATGTATACTGCAACATCAGTATACAAAAATACTGATTTGGAAAAAATTGGAACTTTAAAATACTGTGCATATTTTTTTCTGTATCCTCTCCTTAGTTTCCTACCAAATATCAAAGCTGTCTGTCAGATGGTAGAAGTGCTGGAGTAGGTGAACTTTTAATTGTAAGCATCCTGTATGTAGCAAGTTACACGAAAGTGAGGGGGGGGGTCCTTCTGATTGAAAAAATTAACAACTGAATTTTCAATCAGTAGACTATTTATTATAAATAATATACTGCTATCTTCTGTCTTAACATTCACAATGTAATGACCATAAACCTTGTTTCATCAAATGGAAGGAAATTATAGTTGAAGATAATATTCTTTATTTGCAACCAACAAAGTACACTATAGGATGTTAAAAACCATTTAAAAGCTTACATGTATATAATGTTAGTTATTTAATTTTTTGCAACAACTTCTTAAGAGTTTCATTTTATCATAGGAGAATGAAACTAAGAAGCTGTTGCAAAAAATTAAATAACTAGCATTATAAATCTTTACTTATTACAGTACAAAATCATGCCAAAAACTGATATGGTAAAAAATTTCGATATTGCTAAGTAACTTCAACTCGTTTTTGAAGATAAGTATGGTCTAAAATCACTGTTAGGGCTCCTATGCACTACTGATTTTTAGTTGGAAAGCAATAAAACAATAAAAGAGGAGAAAGTGGGAGGGGCTTTCCTGACTGGAGCAGGTAATAATGTGGCAATTACTTCTTATTGTGTTGAGGTTTGCTCTTGGCGTTTTAGTCAGACTTGGGAGTCGGACTCTGTCTCATCTCCCAAGTCTGCCGAAACCCACCCAAAGCAAACCAAAACACAATGAGAAGTAATTGCCACATTCAGGAAACCCCCCCCCCCCAAATTTCTCCCTTTTAATTGTTTTATTGCTTTCCAACTAAATATCAGGGCATAGGAGCCCTTACAGCAATACTGTAGAACTCTCTTTTACCTAACCCAGGAGGATTCAGGATTTTTTCATAAGTTGTCTAAACCTTTAGTTGACGAGATAAAAGATTCTTTTCATTTCTAATTTTACATATTCATTTGGATCATTATTTAGTTAATTAAACATAATTTTATAACATGGATATGCTTCATGGTTTGGAAATAAAAATTAATCAATGACTAGATCTAATTTGCATTTTTATTTTCTTACTACTTCTTGGCTCTAATTCTAATTTTATACTTCTCTTTTTGTTATAATGCTTTGCTCTGGAAAATGGAAAAAAGAAAAAATATTGGGGAGAAAGGCAAACAATGAGCATAAATCCAATAGCCAACAAATCATCTAAAATTTGCAGATTTCTTGTTGTTGTTGTTGTTGGTTACAGATTTCTTGAATTGTAAAATAATTCTTATATGATTAGGAAATTTAGCCTTTGGCATTGTAACTGATGATGGGTACAAAAGTTATTTTATCCATTTAAAGCACATTTCAGTATAATTTTCATACAGTCCCTGAACCATATTGATTAAGTTATTTTATACAGGGAGAGACCAAAGATACTATCAATCTTAGTGTCTATGGTACTGAGATTCAACACTTTAAGAACCCGTTCTAGTTTATTGTCTTTTGAATTTGTATGAATTAGTACATACGGCATAGTCCATATCGATTCAGGCAGGGGGGGTTACCTTCATAGTCTCAGATGTTTTTGAATTTAACATATGTTAAATTAAAAAAAAAAAAACAGACTATGAAGATAAGATATTTTTTTGCCTGTCTGAATCGATATGGACTATGTTATACACAATATCCCAAAACTGCATCTGTCACTGTGTCTGTCATATGTCAGTAACACACTGCATGCCATAACAACAGTGATACCCATAAACTTTGTTGACAGCCTATTAGCTACACATCATTTTAAAATATATATATATTTTTTAATAAAGAGAGTCAGTAAAATAAAATTTAATATTGCAAATTGTTAGTGGGCACTTATTTAGATCACCGTAGCCATATCCTTACGAAGCATCTCATTGGCTTGTGTCGGATACACCCTGCTTTAACCGGCGCAGGTAGCCTATTCTAAATAAGTACCAGTTAATGAACGAGTTTCTATTCTCATTAACTTTTAGTTAATGAAAATAAAACTAGACTAATTTTTTAATTCAGTAAAACTAAATCTGCGCGACCTTGCCAATAATTAAGGAAAAATGTTATTTTAAGCTCCTAGATCATTTTAAAAGTTACTATCATAAGGCATTATATTTTTTATTCCAATAAATATTAAGAAAATGCCCTATATTTGAATATAATATGAAGTATGATGAAGAAGCAGCAAGTGCCCGGCTTGCAGGGGAGCAGTTTGGGCTCTTGTTAGATTAAGTTAAAATTGGCGAGGCCGAGTTCGTATTCCAAATTACCTTTAAAAAATTTCAACATTTGTGGTCGATGAAGTTTCTATTAGGAGACTGACAGTTACCTTGGCTGTGCAACCTATACATTCTTTCTACCTTTCCAGGAATTTACCGTACGGAGTAGTGCAAAAGGCACTCTATACTGAAGACATCCACCAAAGTTTTAAGCTTTTGATTAAATAACTAAGTAGCATATCTATTATCTCTTGCAAGGTGGCGGACGGCTCAGATTACTTCTAATTAAATATACGTAATTTGCATTTATTTTTAATACAGCAACGTACCTAAATTTAACACGAACCATACCGATGCAGCTTACGAACAATTAAAATAGATTGTTTAAAACGAATATTAGTTTAACAATTCGTATTGAGTTATCGAAAATGTGATATTAAAAATGAAGAAAATTGAAGCAAAAAATCCAAATTTTAAATATTTATTTACTATGAACCTTTTATAAGGTTATTATAGATTAAATATATATATATACATCTATCTTTACTATGATTATGGTATCATCGTAGTTTAAAATGAATGTTTCAACTTATTAACTTTACCAAGAAATTGTAACTACTGAACTTATTTAACCATTTCACGTTTTCTCACTAACTCACTACGAAGGTGAAAGCAAGTAGCTGAGATTTTCGTTTCGCAGACGAATTTATTGACGATGACGCTGAAATTATATTTTGATTTTTTGTCACAGCCATCCAGAGCTTTATATTTATTCCTTAAAGCCAATAAAATACCTTTTCAGGAATGCTATGTATCTGTGAAGAAAGGTAAATGGATATATTTCTTCCGTTAATATGTTTATATTAATCCCTATTCGCGTATATTCTAAACTTTGCTGATTAAATAAAATATGCATTTTGAAATCTGAACGTTTAAATGTGTTTAAGGACCGATAGAAAACTATAATTTTCAATAACTCTGTAATGTCGTTTGCCATGTTTGCAAAATGTCAAATTAATGGTTAAAACCAATTGAAAACTTGATGAGAGTACGTCCTGGGACATCTGGAGGGCTTATCAGCAGAGTGGTCTATGTCACAGTTAGTTAGTTTTGAGAAAAATGCAGTTAAAGTTATGTAAATAATTAAATATGAAAGGAGTATTTTTCTTTACGTTAATTTAGTTGAGCATACAGATAGTTAAGGCAAATTTTTTTTTTAGTAAAATTTTTTTTTTTTTTTTTTGTGGAAAGCTTGGCCCCAGGGAAGCTAAAAGTGCACATAGCCCACTTTGCTGTAAAGACACTGCAACAGGTTATTAATTTAATGATATTGAAATGTGGTCTAAGTGCATAAAAATAGGGTGACCAGACGTCCCGATTTTGGCGGGACAGTCCCGATTTTTAACAATTTGTCCCGCGTCCCGCGGCATTTTAAAAAAGTCCCGATTTTTTTGTTTTGTTATTGAATTCCTTTTTTTGTTTGATTGTCGAACTGGAGATTCCGTTTTTTTTTTTTTGGTTGTTGAACCTGGAGATCCCGTTGTTTTGTGTTTTTTTGGTTGTCGAACTGGAGATCCCGTTTATTTTGTCCCGCTTTGCCAATGTAAAAATCTGGTCACCCTAATAAAGAGGATCATCCTAATAAAGAGGTGACAAACGTAAAACGGTCCAAACTACAGGATTTATTTCTTTAAAGTATGGTATGAGAGGATAATACCCTTTTACTTTAATAATTGAACACAAAATTGAAATAAATCCATAAAGAAATATAGAAAAAGATTGGAAATCCAAAACTAGAAATGATAAAATCAATAAAGAGTGAACCAGTTCATTCAGCTTAACACTGCAATTAATAAAAACCACTGTCATATGCCCAAGTGCACCAAACTTCAATTAACTTTGACGGCTGCATTGTGGACGTAACTAAAATTAGTGAGGGGTGCTGCTGCAGAAAAATTTTAGACTTTGTTTTAAAATTGTGTGGAATGAAACAAACATGTATAAAAAGAAATTTATCAAGTTTATAAATAAATTTCCTTTTTATACACGTTTGTTTTCTTTAACACAATTTTAAAGCAAAGGCTAAAATTTTTCTGCAGCAGCACCCCCCACTAATTTTAGCTACGTCCACAATGCAGCCGTCAAAGTTAATTGAAGTTTGGTGCACTTGGGCATAAGTGTGTCAATTAAAGTATAAGTCTTGCAATGAAATACTAATCTTAAGTAGTGTCATCGTCTTCGTCATCACCTGTGCACCGCAGATCATAGCAAAAATGTTTATGGTCAACATTTGTTAAATATTCTGTGAGTCGCTGCAGGTCATTCCACTTTGCCTTTTTGATAGCTTTCCTTCCTTTGTAAAGTCGACTTAGCTGTGTTGGGGGTGGTAAGCCAGAAGAGTTTCTACCACGTCTCTTTGTAAAATCAACTGTGCGAAATGCCATTTCTTCTTGTAAGGTATCTTTGAATTGAAACTGTAGTGGTTTGCATTCTTCAAAATCCATCCATCTAATTCTTAGCCAGTTGCTGCCTTCTTTGTTGATGTCGAATTTTCTGTTGACAGTTACGGCACTCATATTGTCGACAGATAAGAAATCGTTATGTGTAAGTTTGACCGTTTTGAATTTGTGTGTTTTATGACGCTCTGCGATCAGATCTATCCAGTCATCTAGGACACCAATATAAACTCCATTTTTCTTGCTTTTCTCTATCAGGCTGAAATCTGTGTCATTCTCGAGAAATGAATGACCGTGTTCCATAAACTTATGATCAACCGTTTTAATGTGAGTGTTCAACACAATGTACATCCAGAACTTTGCGGTTTTGTCCACCACAAGAATCACTGTATGCAATGATGTGCTTGATTTCAGGAGGACGACTGCAAACATACTTCAAAAGGCATGTTCCTATTTCTTGCGAACCGCAGCCACCTTCACCTTCATGCCAAACATGCATTGTTCCAATCCCAGATAATTTATTGTGAATTCCAAAATTGTACATGGACAATTGCCTTTTATAGTAGGCCTCATTAGTTTCCAATAATGGCGTGACTAGCACCTTATGCAGATCAAAAGTGATAACGTCTTTATTGCCATCCTTTTTGGCCTTTTCACTATCTTACTTTTTGGCTTCCCTTGCTCTCTCAGCTTTTCTGAGATGTACCTGCTTTTTTACTTCAATTTCCTGTTTTACCACTGCATCATTCATTGCTTGAATGCTTGCCATCATTTGATCACATCTGCTACATGTGTCTGTCTTAGGGATGTAAAAACTAAGGTTGTACTCGGTATTAAAGACTGATCTATAGTAAGACATAGATACACAAGCTACGTTGTCCTTTGCACATTGTTCTTTGTAAAGTTCGAACATCTTTGAAATGTTTAGTGCATGTGAAAGATTTTTCCTTTTGACATTGTCTTTTCTAGAATAATGGCTAACAAAAGCTGGAAACGAATTAATGTGTCTTTACATGGAATTTGATATCATCAGGAGTCTTGTTTGCTGGAGGATGGTGGCCTCGTTGATCACCTTTACACATACCACCCACATCTGGAATCCTCTTCTTTAATGCACAACCTAATCTTCCATTTGATATCCCAAGAGTAGCTAAAAAGAAATTTTTTCAAACAACTATTCGATCAAACTGGAAAATTCGGGAGGCTTGGCGTCGAGAGTTGTTTGCATCTATTTTGGAATGGCGCTTGACAGGGGCTACACCCACACTTGATATAATAAAATTATTTTGTTTAGCAAAATCAGCAAGGCAGCTCTTTAGGCAGAGTGGGCTAACTGCCACACATAGTCCATTCTGTCTTGCGAATTCACGATAGCCCACTTTGTCTTGCGCAAGTTGGCAGATTTAGCTTCATTGGTAAGAATTGTCTAACTTGTTTCATGCTCTAAAGCAAGCAAGGATCGAAAGAATGTTAGCCCACTATGTCAGAGTGATAGAGCAAGTTGTCAAGAATCAGCAGAGTGGTCTAACTCGAAATTAGTAAAAATGTTAGTTAGACCACTCTGCTGATAAGCCCTCCAATTCTGTAGTACTGGGACGTCGGATTCCCCTGCATTATTCATTCGTACAAAACTTGGCCTTCCGATTCTCCATAACTCAGAAATTTTTCTGGGCTAGAATTGCGAAAAATTCCATTATTTAAAATTTATGGAATTAATAGTTGATTAATTTATTTTTGAGGAGAAGGGTCGATTTTGGTGAATTGGAGAAAGTTATTTCTTAATCTATATGCTGACAGTAAAATCTTAAAAAACAACAGAAGAAATATTCATTGTAAGAAAATAATTAAAAAGAAAAAAATTGCCATAAATGACCAAAATGGCTAGACTGAAGAATATGGTACTAACCAATCGGAAGCTTCGTAAGGATTCAGCGCCGACGGGGGCGTTTTACCGCGTTATTTTATAGTTCTTCGCCTTTGAAATTGTCAGGTTTGTTCTTTGTTTATTTTTCTGGTTTAATGGTTTGTCTTTGGATTTTTTGGTAAAGTTGGTAAACTTGCCACAATTTCCCCGTCAATACGCCTGGTTCCCTGTTATTGCTCCTTTTAGCAAGAGGTGGCTTCACCCAGTACCGTAAAGTGCAGTCTTACCGACAAAAATAGTGTTAGATTAATTATCTGCTTAATACAAAATAAACTTAATGTCAGTATATAAACATTTTTCTCTTAAAAATAATGAAATTAACCTGTTATCCTTTGATTACTACTTAAATTGGTAATTATTTATTATGAATTTCTACTATGATATTAAATATTGTAGATGATTAATTAGGGTGTTGTTGTGTTTTTTTTGTTTTTTTTTTAAGAAATAAACCAGGAATAGTATATTAATTCAAGTGATAAAATTATAACGGTAGTTTTATCTTGAAAATGTCTTGCCATCCATAACTTATGTTCATATCTTTGAATACTGCTGCTTTGTTTTATTTCTTCACACGGCCTTATTTAAAAATAATAATAAATTTTATGATCATTCAAATCTGATTTTAGGTGAGCATTTAACTGAAGAATATGCCAAGATACATCCATTTAACAAAATTCCAGCTATTGATGATGATGGATTTAAAATGATTGAAAGGTAAAAAATCTTAAGGTTTTTCCTAATTCTCTCTCTCTCTCTCTCTTTTTTTTTTTTCATTAGTATCATTAAGAAACATGGTAGTTATGTTTAGTTTGATCTTTTAACCTTAAAATCTGGACCTCAATTTTAATATTTGGTAACTTTTAAAGTGAAATGCTAAATATTTTCCTAATTGCTTTTGCCATTTTACATGTAATGGAAATTTACATATACCGGGTGGGCATAAAATAACGTGAGCCCTCTAGCGAGAAATGTATTGGACGAATTGTAACAACATTCGATGGACATACAGAGTGGAACATGAGGTTTCGATTTCTGAAAAAAAAAAAATTAGTACCAAACGTCACCAACAGGGGAAAATGTGGCACTGCAAAGGTTGTAGTACAGATGAGTAATGAATAATTGCCAAATGAGACAGCACACATCAAGTTTCGTAACAATGTAGACAACGTTTTTTGATAATTACAAATAAGATTCCACATTACCACCATTGTGATGTTCCACGAGCTGCATGCGATGCACGACATGTTCCATGGAGGCTCGCAAAATATCGGAATGGATTTGTCACACCTGTAATGTTATTCGATCTTTCAACGTCAGGATATCGGGGACATGTCCTTGATACACAATGCATTTAAGAAATCCCCACGGCCAAAAGTCACAAGGATTGAGATCAGGCTACCTCGGCCATGCTGTGGGAAATGCACGACTATATGATTCTGGTGTCAGAGAAATGTTGCCGCAACACACGCTGTATCTGACATCCGATGTGGGGTGGTGCACCATCCTGCATGAAGATAGTCTAATCGAGACATCTTCTTTGCTGCAGTTGTGGAACCACAAAGTTCTTTAGCATATCAGAATACTGTGCAGCATTGACGAAACGGGTCACTAGTCCACTTCGGTAAATTTCCTCGTAAAAATAACGACCAATGATAAACGATGACATAAAGCCGCACCACACTGACTTTTGGCGAGTGGATAGGCATCTGCAGATCCATGTGTGGATTAGTCGCAGCCCAAAAGCGGCAGTTCTGTGTGTTAATATCACTGTTCAAATACAAGTATGCTTTGTCACTCATAAAATCTGTCACGGCCATGCTTCATCCACTTCCATGCGCGATAAGAATCTTAATGCAAACTCAGTGCGAGTGGTCGCATCGCCCAAATGCAATTCTTGAACAGGACAGATTTTATATGGGTAACACTTCAACATCTGATGCAGGATTTTCTGACGGATGCACCGTTGAGTATTGGATATCTGTTTGCCGGGATATTGCCTGTGCACTGCTCGTACCCTGCACATTCATCATCTCCTGTTCCACAACAGCAGTTGCAACTACTTCAACATGTTGGTGACTGATAGCTTTGTGTCCCTAGCCTGGTTGCACTGCTAGAGTTCCAGTAGTTTCAAAGTGTTGAATCATTTTTCGTTGATTTGTTATGCTCATCTGTCTTCAACCGTCAAAATTCCCGGAGGGTAGCACTGGCATTCTCGTCCCGTGAATCACTGATAATACAGCTTCACTAACAAAGCACGGTCACGTAAGGTAAGAGCCATCGTGTGATTGAATTCTCCAAGCCTTTCTTTTTATCATGATCACTCTACACGTAACGCGGTTATGCAAATTAACAGTGCCACATTTTCCCCTGTTGGCGACTTTTGGTATTAATTTTTTTTTTTTAGAAATCGAAACCGCATGTTCCAGTCTGTATGTCCACCGAATGTTGTTACGATTCGTCCAATACATTCCTCACCACTGGCGGATCCGGG
>JAFIDM010009631.1:53720570-53730758 GCA_023159025.1 Thereuonema tuberculata
TCTCATCCCGGAGTGAGGAAATCCCTCAAAAAACGGACCTACAGTATAAGATCATGAATGTAAATGTTATGTCAAGGGGTCATTATGTTCAAAATTACTTCTCTTAAACAGTCCTATGTGAGGCATGTCATGTCTACAAGATATTCCTTAGTTGTCGTGGGTCTAAGTAAAGTAAATGTGTCTCACAGGACTCAAGCTTTTCTATATGGCATTCTTATTTTACTATCTACTAAAAGTGAATTGCTTCCAAAATTTCCTAATTATTTCTTTATTCATTCAAAACTGACTTTTGGTTCACTTTTATCAACAAAACCAGTGTTTTATTTCATTTTAACTTTTCATTTCACTGGTTATATTTTCATGTAGAATAGTTCCCAAACTTGACAGTATTGCCAGTATCTTCAGCATTACAGCTGTGAACAAGTTCATGACTCTTCACAGTATCTCTTAGGTGTCTGCTCCCCATCATTTTATCAGTCGGCGCCTTTCTTGCTTCTTTTCCACTAATGCCCCCTTATCCTGATGATATCATGACTGAAAGCTCTGTTGACCACCTTAGCAAAAATACACAACTCTAGATCCATCTTTACAGCAAAAGCTGCCAAAACATCAATATATTTCCAGCTCTATGTAATTTTTTAAGCTGCTGCCTTGCCATATAAATTCAAGAACAGAACATTCTATTTATATCTGCACTTCATGTTTTTTTTTTCCATTCCTGAATATGAACAGTGGTCTCTGAATACTTTCTTCCAAGATCTATCAATGACTTTATCAGTCACTGTTCAATTCCAATTTATCTATAACTCTGTTCACAGATGAACATACACACACACACACACACACACAGTGATTCAAAATTCCCTATATTTAAAGTTTTTTAAAGATAGTCCAGGAATACAAAAACAAACAATATTCATAGTGGAACGTATGTTCTCAAACTCCACCCAAATGTACTAGAGGGCACTGTTTGGCAGCACTTAGTTGGGCAGTGTGAGCCATAGTCATTTGAGACATTGACTTTGTACAAGTAGGAGCATTGATGTGCGTGAGTATCTCAACAGCGTTTTTCCAGCATGATGGATTGGCCAGGGCAGACCTGTCGCTTGGTCAGACAATCACCTGACTCGTCCTGCATTGATTTCTTCCTCGGGTTACCTCAAAGGCATCGTCTGTGAACCCCCATTGCCCCAGATTCTGACCTCATCGTAAGAATTGCTGTGGCAGCTGGATGTGTCCAAGAAAGGCCTTGCGTTTTTGCACGTGTTCAGCAATCCATGCATCGGCGTTGTATTACTGTTGGTGGAAGGAACTTTGAGCATCTACTGTGAACCTGTAAGTGTACACCTTACTGTCATATTGTAAACATAGGGTCAATAAACATGTTGTCTGCCTTACTTGTCTTTTATTTCTGAATCTTAGTGTACCTGCTAGCATATTTGGTTGGCATTTGAGGACATATGTTCCACTATGAATACGGTTTATTTTTGCATTCCTAACCTACCTTTAAAGTTTGTAAAGGGAATTTTATATCATCCTGGATACAGAGTGCAAGGGAAAGCCCTAAGTCACCCAAATAACTTTGAATAAAGATAGCTACAATTAGGGAAGTTAGGTATTGGTATAGGAAAGTGACCATATGCTATTAAATGAGACTAACGACAGTGTCCCTAGCCTCAAAATGTGGAAGCTAGTAACCCTATCTCAGAAACTGAGAGGAATACGGAAGAAAAATAAATGAGAAAGTTGTAGAGCATCACTGAATTAGTAGGAAATGGCATTTTACAGAAAAGAATCATGTAAAGAGAAGGCAGTAGATGCCAAGTTTTTGGAATGTCATTTAATGCAAAAGCAGCCCCTTTTCTGGCCGACTTCGCCATACAGCAGCACCATCTCCAAATAGTCTTCATTCGAATAACCTGCCATGATCTTTTGTTTGCAAGATTCTATGTAGTCATTAACAGAATATTCGTTATTCAACTATTCTTTGTAGACTGCAAAACATGAGTTTTATCTGCAGGAGTGGCATCACGACACAGCCATCATTTGCGTATGGCACACAAATACGTATGGTCATGACATCTACCACCTTCTATTTGCACGATCTTTTCTGTAAAATGTCATTTTCTCCTAATTCAGTGATGCTCTACCAACTTTCTCATTTATTTATTATTATTTTTTTCCGTATGTCTCATAGTTTCTGAGATAGGGTTACCAACTTCCACATTTTGGTGCTAGGGGTGGTGCCATCAGTCCCATCTGATAGCTCATGGTTGCTTTCCTACGCCAATACCTAACTTCCCTAACTCTAGCTATCTTCATTCAAAAGTTATTTGGGTGACTTTGGACTTTCCCGTGCAACCTGTATAGGTAAAACCCATGGAGGTAGGTTCCCAGTGTTTCAATAACTCGTACTGAGATGAGGTTGTGTGGTTAGCCCAGTGGTTATCTGCCACAAAAATATCTATTCAACAGTATATGATTGACTTATTAATATCCTTGCATTATGTTATTCACTGACCTAACATAAACACAAAGTTCTTATTACATCCAGTTTGCGGTCTTACGTAGACAGTGACTTTTTTTGAAGTTCAGTTGTTTGCTCATTGGTTTATATTTAACCCTTATATTGGCCACATTTACTTTTCCATTCCAATTCTTATCATACAGTCTGTGCACCAGAATGGGCTATAAACTGTTCTACATTACAGATTTTATCTATATATGATGAAGCTGACGTATTATAATTCTTGACAAAATGTTTGGTCAATATTATATGCAAGTTTTGTAACAATTCAGCATAACAATCTTGAAAATTCCAGTGGATGCAAGCCAATGATAGTGAAGAGCCTGGCAGCTCATCTTCTAAGATCTTCGCATTTCTGTTAGATTACTCCTTCATTTCCAGCAAGCTCTTGTTGATCAGCCCTTGTTGATCAATTATATAGCAACATTGTGCAGTGTCATCAGATCTTTTGTATCTTCTCAAATGTTATCTCCTATACTTAACTGTGAAAACAGGCCTGCCTTTACCAGTTGTAACCACCATTATTGGTTTAGTTTTCACAGCTATTGTTTTATCAAGTCATATGGAGGGTTTGGGTACAATGGTGCCATCCAAGATTCCTCAATCTGTGCCATCTCTGTTGCTTATTCTGCTACAATTCCTGCTTTGCTATTTTCAATCTTAGCTCCAGTCTTGAGCCTTTAAGATAAGGAATATTTCTTTAGAAAATATAGCTAGAAATTTACATATTATAATGACTTCAAGAAAACAAAATTATAATGCGAATTGCAGTCATTGGGTTTAGGTACCAAAACAAAACAACAAAAAGGAGCCCACAAAGTCATCAATGTGGAATACAATTTCTTTAATGATTCAACAACTCTTATGAAATTCTTCTCATAAAAAGGTCTTTCAGAAGAATCCTTGGCAAAAAAATCCTACTCTTCCTAGATAGCCTGTTTAACGTTGTGGTATGACCAGGAAAGTGGTTGATTGCCTTAAGACATCCCTTAAGGAGCTCTTCCTTGATACCACATGAGGCCTCTGTTGAACAATAAGAAGTAGTATGATCATTAATGATTGTCATTTTAAACTAGAAAATTGCCTCCACCAGAAGTATTCCTTTCTCTAATATTAGTGGGATGGTATTGCATTGTTCATTTTCTCCAGATTAAAGAAAATACTGGTTTGACATATTGTAAATTTTTTTGGCCAATGAAAATTGAAAGTGTCTAAAAAAAAAAAAAAAAAAAATCGTTTTGGTTAGCTATTTCATATTGCTTTGATCAGATTAGGTAAAGTATTGTGTATGGTTAGCTATTTATGTAGAAACTAAAAATATATATGAAAATATTATTGGGAATTAAGAGATGATGGCCATGCCCCCTTTTGGAAAGGTATACAGTTTTCTTAAAAAAGTGAAAACTTGATTGCAGTAAATCATGCTGAGAAATCCAAATAGAACATTAGGATTTGATCTTGTGCAAGTTCAGTTAAATTGCTCAAATAAAATAATATATAATGCAGTTGTCTGGATATAATGCAGATGAGATACATTAAGGGGCAGGTATCAAGATGCTAATGTCAGCTATTGTTAGGGCGTTGTATTAAATTGAACTTTTAAAAAAATGTTGTTGAGATAAATAAGCAATTTAAAATGGTAAATATTTAATGAATCAACGTTGATGTCTTATTAATTATGGTAAAGTTGCAAAACTTAAATTTCCAATAGTCATTTTTCAAATGTATAGCTTCCAAATTATAGGTCATCTTTTTACAAAAGTAATAATAATAATAATAATAATAATAATAATAAAAAAACATGAAAAAAGTTTAATTTTCTTGGGATTCTATTTTGTGGCATTCGAAGCAGTGGTGTCCAAGAGAATGTTCTCACCAACATTGTGTCAAATTTATAACACTTATTTGCAACATTGGTTAAATTACTCTAAGTATATACATCTATAATTGCTCAAATATATATATTAAGAAGTAATATTCATCTTTGCTGTTTGTCATATGACTTCAATGGAACACTGGTCTGTTTACTACATGTGGTGAGCAACAAAACAAATTGGACAGTGCTGCTTTTCAACAAGAATATATATATATATATATTGCCTCTGGTATCTTTTCATTTGAGGCCAAAGTTTCTTATTAATCTTTGTGTTGATATAGTTTGACTTACATAATAATAATAATGATAAAACAACTCTAGCTTGTTTTCTTTTTTGTTGTAGCTTTTAAATCCATTTCTTACTGGAGAGCCTATTAATGAGAAACGCTTGGAAAGATATGCAAAGGGTTTACATGAATCTCTAGGTCAGATGGAAGACATTTTTCTTGGAAGAAATGATTTCCTAGCTGGTAATACTATTACTGTAGCTGATTTATTTGGTGCATGTGAAATAGAGCAACCAAAGAATGTAGGTTATGATGTTTTCACTGGACATCCACATTTAACCAAATGGATGGCAAAGGTGCAAGAAAAACTTAATCCACATTTTGATGACGCACACAAGGATATTAGAAATGTAACATCCATTTTTAAGGGAAAACTGTAAGAACTGTGTTTTTAAAGACCTATTTTAATTCTTCAATTAAATAAGATCAACATCAAACTTAATTCTCAATATTAATTCTAGTTAATAATAATTCATATGAAATGATTAACTTACTGTTATTACTCAATTCAATTTCTATTCAATAAATATATTCATATCAGGTAGAGAGGTTTGCTTTTCAAAAGACTGTTAAAGCAAAAATACTGTATAAATATACTTTAAATTTTCATATTTTATTTTTCAATATATTTGTAATGAGATTTCAAATATATTTTTATAGTTAAAAAGAAGAAAATTGGTATGAGTATATTATTAATTACAATTTTGTAATATCCTGAAATCATAATGTAATAAGCATTGCACAATTTCTTCAAATTTAACAATTTATATTTTGTAAGAAGGTTTAGATGAATGCACTTTCTTTATTGTAATTAATTATGAAAAAATAATAAAGTTTTATTTTATGGTAAAATAGTTTGATTTTTTTATTGACCTTGTTACAGGCAAGCCAGGCAAACATGAAATTCAATAATCCTCTGCTGCTTTTGTATATTCTTTCAAATTTCCCTTTTGTCACAATTTCTTGAAAAAAAGAGGGGAAAAAAAAACCCAAAAAAAACTTCCATCCTAATTCGATAGGGGCCAAACATGAACACAGTGACAGATATCCCACAAAAAATAAGAAACCACTTTAAAAAGAATTCCAAGGATGACTTCATAGATTTTTTTTTTTTAACCTATTTTTCAGAGCAAAGGAAAGTAATAAAATTATCATGTCCACATGTGCATCCTTATACCTTTTCAGCCAGCATGGCAAATACAGTAGGGAAAGCCATTATTTTAAAAGGATTATGTTAGTACAGGAATAAAAAACAAAACAAAAAAAAAAAAAAAACACCCTTAAAACAATCTCAAATCATTGTATCCATTGTACATATAATTCAATTTTAAGGACACATTTTATTTTTTATCATTATTACTATTAATAAAAACAAAATCTCTTGCTTTTATTAATAGCAGAAGTATACTAAATATTACAAATTTAGTTAAATGATCTTGATTTACAAAGATAATTTGAAGGTTCCTCTTAATATAAGGGCCCAATATTTATGTTCTTAACTTAAATAACGTATTCATAAACTTTCAAATTCAACCTGCTATATTGTTTAACCTTGGCTTATGTAGATCAGTTTTAAAGGCTACTTAAGAGAAGAATAGCTCAAATTTTGTTTGTTATCAATAAAGACTGTTGCATACCATAACAACGAGTGGCCCAGAAAACGTAAGTCTGTGTAGTGGCAAAATCATGACACAGTCATGAGATTTGCCTTTATCCTCCAAGAAAATCTTAGTAGAGATATACCTATGGTGACCACTTTGCTTTTGGCCTGTCTAAAAACATTAGTTAGTTTTATTTGATCTGCTTCAGTTTTGAAATTGTGTAACATTTATTTTTAATCTTTTTTAAGTAGTATATAAAATGTAAGATTTGCTTTAAATCGCAGTTTTATTTCTTCATTTTTGAAGTTATTACAGGATCTTTCAGAAATAATGGCACTATTTGATAAGGATGTTGCATGAGAATGGTGCAGAGTACAGTAAAATAAGAGGCATGGATGGACAGAGGAAGATGTTCAATATGTCAGTCTTTGGTCACTCAGCAGACGTCCAACTGATAGTCGAGTTTCTGACACACTGTGAACATGTCTGCAGCAGTGCTCTCTATAATAACTCGGTTGGACATCTGCTGAATGATCAGAGGCGGACATATTGAATACCTGTAAGGTAACAAATTAAACTTGAATACTTTCTCTGTCCATCCGTGCCTATTATTTTACTTTACTCTGCATTATTCTCAAACAACATCCTTTTCAAATAGTATCATTATTTTGAAAGACCATGTATTAAACCATCTCAGAAATACCACATTTAAACAGAATAAACAATACTTTGATTCTGCAGAAATTTCATAAATTTGTTTATTAACAAATGCTCAGCCACTATATTTCAGTTCCAAGCTAAATAAATGTTCTCAGTGAAAAATAATGAAAATACCCATGAAAAATAATTTGAAAATTTTTTGTTATTAATAATAAAGTAGTATGTTCTTTATTATATAGGCCTACTGCTGTTTGTAAAAAATGCAGCACCATGAAGGAATCATCAGAATTAAATGAAATTTGCAGCAAATGTCAATTATAGGATGTTATGCAAAATAGTAAAGTTTCAGAGCCACCGTGCATGCAGCGCCCTCTGAACTGATGCTGAAAGCGTATAAATAGAGGGCTACAGTGGCGAATGTTTAGTGAGACCCAAATATGCCTCCACGACGGAAGAAGGAGAAATTCCAACAACTTACGGAGTTTGAACGGGGTAGGGTTATCGGCCTTCGAGAAGGAGGATTTTCCTATCGCGCAGTAGCAGCTCGTGTGCAGCGGCACAATTCCACAGTGATGCGAGTTTGGAAGCAGTGGACCGACGAGCACCCAACAACTAAAAAAAACTGGCAGGGGACGACAGAAGGTGACGTCGGCGAGCGACAATTGAACCTGCTCCGCATGGCGCTGAATGACCGTACAGCTTCCTCCAGGCAGTTGGCAGCACGTTGGTCTACTACTACAAGTGTACTAATGTCGGCTTCGTCAATTCGTCGACGTTTGCTAAACCGTGGACTGCGTGCAAGGATGCCTTTATACAGGATCCCCCTCATGGCAAACCATCGACGGCTGCGTCTGCAATGGGCTCATGAGCACAGAGCCTGGCAAGCTGATTGGCACCAAGTTGTCTTTTCAGATGAATCACGCTTCAATTTGTGGGACCATGATGGCCGCATTCGTGTTAGGCGCCATGCCGGTCAACGCTGCCTTCCAGAGTGCGTTATCGAACGACATAGTGGCCGAACACCTGAAGTTATGGTCTGGGGTGCGATTTCGTATCATGGACGATCCAATTTGTTACGAATTGAGGGTAATCTCAATAGCAACAGGTACGTCCGTGAAGTGCTACAATCCGAAGTCGTTCCCTTCCTTCAAGGCATCCCTAGAGCTATCTTTCAGCAAGATAATGCACGCCCACATACTGCAAAGACTGTTCGAGACTTCTGTTCAGCCCAACACATGCAACTTCTTCCTTGGCCTGCTTATTCGCCGGATATGTCGCCTATTGAGCATGTGTGGGATGTGGTTGGTCGGCATCTCCCCCGTTAACCCTCCATAAGTTGTTGGAATTTCTCCTTCTTCCGTCGTAGAGGCATACTTGGGTCTCACTAAACATTTGCCACTAACAAATAATCATTAATTATTGTAAACGTTCCGCTACAGCCCTCTATTTATACACTTTCAGCATCAGTTCAGAGGGCGCTGCGCATGCCTTGCATGTGCGGTAGCTCTGAAACTTTACTATTTTGCATAACATTCTATAATTGACATTTGCTGCAAATTTAATTTAATTCTGATGATTCCTTCATGGTGTTGCATTTTTTACAAACAGCAGTGTATTTATATAGTTCAGGTGGTATGATTCCAGGTAAATGTTAAGAATTTCTCCTGCTTGTTTTTGTTCCCAACAGGCTCTGGGTTAACCCACCCTTCTTTTTGAATTGGGACCAGGTTCTTTCCCAGTGTTAAAGGCAGGCAGACCTCTTCATCCTATTGGTTGGGTATTGCTGAGAATCAACACCTTCCTTGCACCCATGAGGCTGTACAGCTTGCATTATCTTTAACACATATTGGCCCATTACTTGTATAACCAATGTAGGTATTTCTTATTCAAAAGCTAATAGAGGGCTGTGACTAAGGCCCTAAATCAGATCCTATGAGAAGACTTCCAGAGTTGCTTCAAGCTTTAACTAAATGTTTCAAGTCGTGCTGGAACTACTTTGAATAATTTTCCCAGTAAAATTTTATGTCTTAATTTCATTTTAGTTTTGAAGGATTATTAATTATTTTTGCACTTGGTGTGCTCAAATATTTAAAAAAGAATCGTAAGTCCATATGGAGCTAATGATCTCAGGACTCGTGTGATATGTTAGATAACTCGGTAGTGTTATATCAGAGATTCATAATAATGGCATATCTTAATTGATCTACTGAATATGCCTGGTATTAACAGACAAAGCTGTTCACAAATTTTCCAAAAAAAAAAAAAACTAGATATGCAATTTTCTTTTTTTTATTCTGTTCAGAAGATTTAAAAAATTATAAATACAAATTTATTGAAGATTCGACTTACAATTAACAGGATGTCGTCAGTAGTTCTATCTTTTCATCCAAACATTCAGTTCTGGTCAAATCATCCAATCAGAAGCTTAACGTAAAAATACAAACTCAAAGTAAGATTCATTATATTTGCTTGATAAGTAATTTAAGATTTTTCCAGAAGCATTTTCATAGCTTATATGTTTGTAATTACCAGATTTAAAAAAAAATTGGTAATAAAATCAAATAAAATGTTAAACTAGCTTTTTGATAGGATATTTTAGAATAATCTATTAAGAAACAACAGGAAAGGAGTATCAATAAAATAATGGCATTTGAGTTATCCTAAATTAAATTTTATTCACATTTGTTAATCAGAGTATTTGACAAATAAAATCAGTTATATATAACCTACTCCTTTAATAATGTAGTAATATACTATGACAAAAAAAAAAAAAATACATAAAAGGAGATGGTCTTTTGTGACCAACTTTCAGCATTTACCAGTGTTGGAAGGAAAATGAAATGATTCTACTGCTATTGCAAAGAAACACTTTATTTCAGCATAGTTGCACTGCAAACTTCACAAATCAGTATAGAGTAAATCAACTCTTGGCAGTAATGCTAACAGATACCTGGAAAATATAGATTTGTAGAGACTTATTATCATGTCCTGTGGCAAACTTTCCCAGTCGTTTGTAGTTTCTTTTGCAACTTCATTTCTTATGCCGTGCGAACATCATGCAACATTCCTGAATTTAGTCGCGCGATTTTGACGTCACGAGTTGATATAAACCTTTGTCAAGCGCGAACACGTTGCAACTCCCAAGGGTGCAACTCCGATATGTAACTCGAAAATGCAACTGACCCATGACAACGCAGATTTTAAATACGTCACGTGTGACGTCAAGCAAAATTCGGT
>JAFIDM010009631.1:53750228-53773407 GCA_023159025.1 Thereuonema tuberculata
GGAAGTAGTCGTCTGCTTTTTTTTTTTTTTTTTGGGTCGTTGCTTTTATAAACCATATTCTAATACATTGGTTGTCGACAAATCCTGATTGTAACTTCCTAGGGTCCTGATCATCCCGGATTCGAAAAATTCACGTAAGTATTTTATTTTTCTTACACCAAGAATCTCAACGTTGTCAGTATCGAGGGCTTGTTTTCTGGCAGTGAGTCACTGTACTATATTTCAAGTTTCTTGCCTTTATTGCATTTTCGTGTTCATACACACGGACTCCCAATTCCCTTTTGGAATTTCCAATGTATAGGCATTGGTTATCACTAGTACTAGAGGACTTACATCGAATACCGTATATGGTTCCTTTCGTTTTGAATATGGTGTCCTTATTACGTGATTTCTTTTTCCGATTGAGGAATGAACCTAGGGTGTTCCCTGGTTTACAGGCTATTCCTATACCGACGGCTTTCAAAATATTTTTGATCTTTTTAATCATGAACTCATCGTATTTGATTGATACGTATCTATTTAATCCAATAGGGGTGTTTTTTTGGCCCTATCCCATCATTGAGCCGCTCGGTGCAATACTACTTACATTAAACCGTTTGAACCTCATAAATCTACGAAAATAGCGGTCCAGGATATGTTCAGGAAACTCATTGGATAGAAAAATCTGTTTAATATTGTTTAGTTCTTTCACTAAAATAGTGTTATTAGAACAAATTTTATGTGCTCTGTCAAGGGCCATAAATACCGAGTTTCTTTTATAACCTTCCGGTACTGAACTGTGAAAATTAATGGTGATGAGTGCATCAGTCGGCTTACGAAAAACCGACGTTTCATATTCTAGTTTATGTTTCCGAATGCCGACGTCTAAAAAAGAAATGAAATCCTGGTTATCAGTCTCCAATGTATATTGTATTTTATCACTTGCACTATTAAAGTCTTGGAGAATATTATCGACAAAATGGTCGTTAACAATGAGAAAAGTGTCGTCAACATAACGACACAAAAAATGCACATTGTGATAAACATTATCGATGGACATTATCAGACGTTCAATGTAATTCAAAACAACTTCAGCGAGGGTCGCTGAAGAGGGTAAGCCCATAAATGTGCCAGACACCTGTAAGTAGTATCGCTCGTTAAAGACGAAGTATTGTAAGTGAAAGATCAAGTCAACTAGTTGCAAAAGCCCTTTTATGTTGAAGAGAGAATGTTCCTTGTTATAATCACTATCATGGTTATAGCAAAACCATATCGCTTGAGTAACCAAAGCAGGTGTGAGTGACGTGTACAAGTTAACGATATCCAAGGATACCATCCTTGTATTAGGAATGACTTGGTTGTTTCTTAAATATTCAATTAATGGTTCCCGATTGTCGATAGAAAACTTGGAACGATAATTGAGGATTTTGATATTCTTTTCAATCAACTTGGAAACGATGGTTATAGCTTGACTTTGCAATTAATGATGGGTCTGATCTTATAAAGTGATCCTTCTTTATTTTTATGTATTTTCGGGAGTCCCCTGAAGGATGGAAGAGAATTATTCAATGCAAGGCATTGATTTGCTTTATTTTTTGGGATAAAGCCCATATCACATGCTTTTTCAATTTTATGATTAATTTCTTTGAGGATCTGGGGTTTGGTTAGGCCCACTGCACAAAAGCCGTGTTGGCTATTAATAAAATTCTCACACATTTTGATATAATCATTAGTATTAAGAATAACCAATGCGCCACCTTTATCGGCTTCCGTGAACGTGACTTCATTATTATATCTCTGAAGCTGCATAAGACTTTCATATTGGCGGCTATTCAATGTAAGTTTAGTTTTTCTTTTGTGTTTAAAGCCGTGAATTAGCCTCCCTACCCTTTTCCTAATAATGGACCTTTCCTTAGAATTTGGAATGAACCTGATTTGTGCTTCTAATTGGGTGATAGAGTCAACAAAATGGATACGTTCATTTCCCATATTATATTTTACTCCGTTAGCTAATATGTCCTGTTGCAAGGGTGTGAGTATGAGACTACTATCATTAATAACCCTAGTATTGCATATTCCCTCATGCTGGAAGGTATAATTATCACCCATCATTTTACCTAGTTTTTTAGAATGTCTTAATGTCTTTCTAGTTACAGCTGCTTTTTTTGCCCCTAGAACCAATAGAGTGCAAAAGTCTCCTCGATTCAAAGTAACCTCGAGAATCCCCGAGATTCTTTTTAAGCATTTGATCAGGTGGGATTTATGGTGATGCGTTTTCGTAATTCTTTTCCTTAATAACAGAATTTGAATTTTGTCTCTTGAGTGCGAGAATACTCTTATTCTCAGATGGAATATGCAAACAACATCCTGATGGTATTAGACTCTCTTTTTTACAAATATTATTAAAAATGGTCGCCGCCCTCACTGCTTCAATGCGTTTGTGGAGATTCAGAAATTGTCTAATTTCGTATTTGGAACCCGGGTATTTAAAACAAAGACCGTGAGATTTATTCGGGACATAAAAGACAATCTGCAAAAATCAAAAGCAGAAACAGCAAATAGCTTTAATATAAGTTACACTACATTATGTGCAGTCATTAGTAAGAAGGAGTCAATTTTATGTTGAAAGTTAGGTTCTAAATCTGTAAGCGCAGCCATCAACAAAAGGTAAAACTTGCAGATATGAAAAAGTGAGTAACAATGTGATGGAAAATTTGTGAAAATTTGGCGAGTCTTTGCTTTTCATTTATCTTAGAACTCTAATTGTGTAATGGTATACAGTATTTTATTCAATTGCTTAAGTTTCTTAAAACATGAAATCAGAAAATGAATACACTATTTGAAATTGACAGTTTTACAGTTATGCATATCGTATGCTGAAAAATATGTACTTAATACACAAATATTTATTACAAGTGTTCTTATTTAAGTTTAGAATTAAACCTAATCTTAAAATTAAACCTTATTTGTCAGTAAGAATTCTCAGTTATGTGTAATTTAAAATTTTCTCCTTGAAATACATATAAACCGAGTTTTTAGTGTATATTTTTCATCTTGGAAAATGAGGCTTCAGAAAAAAGTCCAAGAATTAGGATATTTACAGAACAAAATTTCTGTGTCCTTCAGCACAAACAATTATTTGCACATAGAATTTTTTACTGACGTCTTGGTGGATCTTGAACTATTCTATTGAGATGTCAAGTTTTATGGTAAAAGCTAAGAATTAAAGGTGTTTAAATAATATTTATGAATGTATGAAAATTTATTTCAAATTTTCTGTTATACAAGGTGGTTATAATTAAAGTTGGCCTATTTAGAGCATCCTGCAGCTGTAACCAATAGTCGGAGAGAGACCAGAAGTTGTACACAAACTATTCAAAGGATTCTGCAAAAAAAAAAAAAAAAAATAATTACAACATCATCCGCTAGAGGGTGCTTATTGCTACAATAATGTAAATAATTGCAGAAAAACATTAAACATGCAATGGTATAACAGAGTACGGTTTTAATTGTAACTTTTTTGTTTTTATTGTAAAAGTGGTTCAAATGTCATCACAATTGCATTGGGTTAATCTTTATGCAAAGAGCAAACAATCTGATGTTAAAAAAGTACACTGTGGACTGATGTTACCACAAAGTGTGAGAAAAATGATTAAAAAAATTATAGAAATTGGATCTTTAAGTGTGCAATGTGGCAGAGAACGAATCTGTATCGGTGTTCATGTGATTGAAGACGTTGCCACATCAATCGTTCAGCAGTCGTCGGAGAATGCTGCAGGTTCAGGTAGAGCCTGATCTGCATCACAGCAATTTGATCTACCCTGGAGGACAGTTAGAAAGAACCTGAGAAACTTAATTCATTTTTTTCCATACATGTTCAGTCACAGACAAGAATTGCTTCCAGGCGACAAGAAGAAACGACTCACTTTTGCATTGACCTTTCTGGAAAGGAGAGAAGTTAATATGTCGTGGCCAAGGAACATCCTATGGTGCGACGAAGCACACTTTTATTTGAATGGCACTGTGAACACCCAAAAATTGTCATGTGGGCCAAGCAAAATCCACACGTTTTCCAGGAAATGCCTCTGCATTTGCCCAAGCTTACAGTCTGGTGTGGGTTCATATCCAAATTTATTCTGGGTCCTTATTTTTTTGAAGAAATTACTGGCAATGGTCCTCAGACATATTCCGTGACTGCGGCTAGATATTGTGACATGCTCCAGAACTTTGTAATACCCCAGCTGCAGGACAGACATAGTCTTGATTCAACCTCTTTTATGCGAGATGGTGCACCTCCTCATTTTGGAAGGTTCATGGAAACTTTGTTGCGTCACCACTTTACCAGTGATCAAGTAATTAGTCGCATGTTCCTTACTGCCTGGCCACCATGTTCTCCTGACCTAATGATTTTTGGTTGTAGGGATACTAAAGGATGTGATGTATCGTGGAGGAATTGCAACATTAGCAGAACTAAAAGATAGTATCACACTACATGTGCAAACTATCATGGATGATCACTTATGATCAGCTGTTGAGCGTATAGTTCATAGTCTCCAAATGACACACATTTGTTAGGGGGAACATATTGAGCAGTATCACATGACTCGTTCAAACATGTGATACTGTTTGTGTGAAATAAATGTGGTTTTGAACATTGTTTTCGTTTTCCATTCATATAGCTGTAAAAGCGCCCTCTAGCGGACGATTTCGTAATTTTTGCAGAATCGTTGAGCGCATCCTTTGAATAGTATGTGTATAACTTTTGGTGTCTCTCTAACTATTGGTTACAGCTGCAGGATGCTCTAAATGGGCCAACTTTAATTATAACCACCTTGCAGTTCATTACATTGTTTATACAATGCTGTACAGAATTTCTGTTCTATTATTTGTTTTGTAGTTTCTGGTTCCTCTAATGACCAACCAGCCTGTAAATGAGAAGCGTTTGAATCATTTTGGAAAAGGGCTGTCAGACACATTGACTAACATTGAGGATATCTTCCTAACACGAGGATCTTTTGTTGGTGGTGATGAAATAAGTTTTGCTGATATTTTAGCCGTATGTGAACTTGAACAGCCACTAGCAGTTGGTTTCGATATTTTTGCAGGGCATGAACGCTTGAAAACATGGATGAACAGAGTTCAAGACAGTCTAAATCCAGAGTATGATGAAGCTCATAAGTACATTCGTCGTTTAAAATCAATGATTCCTTCTTAAGGAAAGAATTTTGTTTTTTATGGATAACAGTAAAAATAAAATTTTGTATTTTCACATATTCTATAAATATTATAATAAAAATCTGTAATGAATTAATAGAAGTTTTGTTATTCTGGAGTTAATTACAAGTTATTTGTTTGATTGTATACAAATATAATCATTGACTAATGCTTAAAAAAAAGGGGTCGTAAGCATATGATATGTAATTTGAATTATATTTTTTGAGGAGATGTTAGCAAAATGATTATTTCTGTTGTATTTTTAAATTAACAATAGATGAAAATGTTGTACTATTAATAAGAAATGATTATTGAAAATAAATATGTAATTCAGCCAATTACTGTCTTCACATCTTATTAAAAAAAAATCATTATTGAAAGATAGCGATTTTAATGATATCATTCTACATTGAGGGAAAAAAATGATAATTTGAAAATATTTCATGACCAACTCATGGTATCGCTGAGAAATAAAATAAACTACACACTAAATTAGCTGATATTATCATCACACACACAGTGTGTTAATTAACTTAATGTATAATCTTATTTTTCTGTCTTCTGTAAAACCAACAATAATTATAACAAATCTAGATTCAAGATATTTAACAGCTTGTTATTGCTTTTAGAAATTTTCCCAGGTTGCCAACCAGGTGAGTTCAGGGAAAATGTCTGAGCTTTCGAGGGCTAACATTGCAGTCATCATCAAATGATATATGAAATCAGCCCTCGAAAGCTCGTAGTGTTTCCTGAAGTAGTCTGTTTGATAAACCGAGAAAACTTCTATAGTATTCATTCCCAGGAAAACTTTTAAGTCTCGTTTCGTTATTGCTTCCCTCATTGTGAGAAGTCCTAAAACTAGTTAAAAATCGTGAAGCTTTAAAAAAAGCATTTATTTCAGCTTTAAAAAGCAGTATAGACCCTCACTTCAAAATTTCATACTCAGTACTGGAAGATTTAAAAATATTAATTTGCATTGTTTCCTGAATCTCTCAAAAAGAAATATGTCTGTTTCTGTTTTATACAAATATTATCTAGGCTTCATTCAACAAGTTTAATGTGTGAAAATAATAATGACTATACAATTAAAAGCAAACTCGCACATATATAAAGGAATCACTGATCTGTTTTTGTATTTTTCGACACCGGGAATCCAGAATAGCTGTTTCTGGGTTCCTACCCTTCGTCAGCTGGACTCGCCCAGTGTCTTAATAGTCAGTAATTCCTAGAAATATATAAAGGAAACAAAAGTGAACAAGAAAATGGCTCTTCATATTAAAAAACAACAATTAATAAATTAAGTAATTTAATCCATCCTAAGCTAAGCAAAGGCTATCTGGGATTAAATGTCTGCCCTTTTTTATTCTTAATTTATTTATTAATTTATTCCTTTATTTATGTGCGAGTTTGCTTTTTATTGTATTGTCATTATCTAGGCTACTTTTTTTAGTTTCTGCAAAGGAGACAGACATCTTGCTGTGAATGTCATATATGGGGTGACGAGATTTGTCCAACATCAATCTGGGAAAAGACAACTTTACTAAAAAAAAAGGAAAAAGGCGCCACTGTGATTCCGATTCTTGTTTCTATTAGCCTCACTGTTTAATAGTGATTACTCTTACTTGATCGCCACAGATCGTGAAACAGCTGTTCTAGGATGTGACTTGGTGTCGCCCATTGATGTTTTATTATAAGAAAAAAAAATGATTATTAAAAAAAGGAAAACACGACTATTTTCAAAATCCAGGACATATACTGAAACGGGACACTGCACTAAAATCTAGGACTGGCGTCCCGCACAATCCGAGACGTCTGGCCTCTCTTAAGTCATATCGTGGTGAATGTTTCGATCAATTGGTTCAGTAGAATAAGACTTAACTCGACTAATTGTAAAATCTAACAAGATCTCTTATTTACATAGTGCATGCGATTAAAGAGGCTATTTACAAGGATGTTCTTTACAAATTGATTGGGGGATTTAAATTACACACGGAGTTTTAACTGACTTTAAACAATAATAAAATCGGAGATCAGAAGCACGGACAACGAAAATTTAAATAAATAATAGAATTAAATAACAAACTGTAAGATAAATTAGAATATACAGGGAATAATAGAATAAATGCTGATAAAAAAAATCAGTACAATTGCCTCCCATTCCAGGATTTTTCATCCCAAAAAATTATTTATATATGAATACATCTGTAACTATTTACTATAACAGGGCTAAAAAAAATGAATATGGCCGTAAGGGGAGAAGAAAAAAATACTGAGCTCAGAAAAATAACTACACTCCTGTGCAACTGAATCGAGTCACTCCTTCAGAGCGCACAAAAAGGCGTATGTTTTTTAAATGGCTTCACCGATTTTCAAAAAACATTTTTTTTTGAAAGCCTAATGTTTTTACTTTACAATGACTCCTTTATCATTAAAAGCTGTACAATATTTTGTTTTATAATGCATTTTGAATGAAAACGCAAGCAAAATGAATGCTTCGGAAAAAAAAAAATTTAGATACTTAAAATTAAATTACAACAAAAAATTCAAGCAAAACAAGGAAACTTTTATTAATCAATACTTGGTATTGCCTCCCCTTGTCTATACGACGGCTTACATGCGGTTCCTCATAGACCCTATTAAGACTTTGTCTTGGGGATCCCATTCCACTCCTCCTCCAGCGCAATCTGGAGCTCGTTGATATTAGACGGTGCTGGATTTCTGGCTCGGACCCTCCGTTTGAGCTCGTCCCACAAATGCTCAATCGGATTCATGTCGGGACTAAGGGCTGGCCACTCCATCGTTTCGAGACCAACCTCCTCCATGAATTTCCGAGTGGTACTTGCTGAATGACATCGGGCATTGTCATGCACCAACATGAAGTCTTCCCCGATATATCCTGCGTAGGGCAGAACATGATCCAGGAGAATGTCCTCAATATTTCGTCGAGCAGTCAGACCCCCCCCCTCCGGCCTCCACCAGGTATGAAAAAAAGATCTGTTTTTCCGTCAAGGAATATGCCAGCCCACATCATGCAGGAAACGCCGCCGTACGAGACTGTTTCAGCAAAACAGCACTGTGAAAATCGCTCTCCTGGACGCCGGTAGACCCGGCCTCTCCTATCATTACCATGGAGACAGATTCTGCTCTCATCAGTGAATAGGACGGACCGCTTGGCCGTTTCGTGGCTGTCGCACAGACAATCCCATGGAGTTATTTAAAGGATATGGAGTGTGCCAAGGCATATTTTTTGACCAAGATATTAGGGTTTTTAGAGTTAGGCATGTAGAATGAGGGGCTTGGCTCTACATGAGATCTGATAACTTTTTAACAGTGAAAGCATTATGAGCATCTTGGCAACGTATTTTACATGAAATGTTTTGGGTGGGATGAAATAGTACCATGAAACGGCCAAGCCATACTTTCTGACCAAGATATAGGGTTTTTAGAGTTAAGGCTTGTAGAGTTAGGGGCTTGGCTTTACATGAGATCTCATATCTTTTTACCAGTGAAAACATTATGAGCGTGTAAGTCTTGGCAACTTATTTTACATGAAATGTTTTGGGTGGGATTTCATTTCTTTTTGTAGGATGAGATCTGATAACTTTTTAACAGTGAAAGCGTTATGAGCATGTGAGTCTTGGCAACTTATTTTACATGAAATGTTTTGGATGGGATTATCTATTACAACTAAATTTAGTTTTAAGATTATTTAGAAAATGGATTTTTTTTTCAATACCCTACTTTTCTGTTTTTCTATTGGTCAACTTGTATATACAAGCTGTTTGCACTTTTGTAAGAAATCACATTATTACACAGTATTATTTAGGCCGAAGCATTGAGGGTACGACGTATTTCAGATCTTAATAAAATCCAAAGTATAAAAGCTAGATAAATGAAACTTAGCGTATTTGATTAGTATGGTAACTGCATCTTATCCTGAAAATTGGAGCTCTCTAGTATTATCCAGGCCGAAGCTATGAGGGTTCGATAATACATAACCAGACCCCCCCCCCTTTATGAGGGGTTGGAGGGTGAAAGTTACGGATTTCTTAATTTTTTTGTTGTTTGTGTGCTAATCCTAGCCTGCATACCAAATTTCAGCTTTCTAGGACTTCAGGAAGTGCCCTAGAGGTTTTGATGATCATGAGTCAGTCAGTCAGTGACGGAATCGACGTATTTTAGATATTAATAAAATCCAAAGTATAAAAGCTAAATAAATGAAACTTAGCGTATTTCATTAGTCTGCTAACTGCATCTTATCCTGAAAATTTGAGCTCTAGTATTATCCAGGCCGAAGCTATAAGGGTTCGAAAATACGATGAAACACTTCCAGAAAAGGTATGTAGTGCCCTTCCTGCCTTCGGCTCGTCTTGGCGGGGGCACTGCCGTGCCCCCAGATCAGCTATCAGAATAATATTGCTGAATGATAAAAATAGGGTTGCTTATTTGGCTTATACTTGTTCTTTCTACACTGGTTTCCATTAATTAAGGATAAAACAGAAAATCGTGTTTATGTGGTAAAATTGGATTAGAAGTGCACAAGTTGGATATATAATGTGAAAAATAATGCGGAATTATGGTGTTGTATGCAAATGAGAGGCACTGTGATTGGTTGATGGAAATAAGTTGCAACATAAGGGACTGTTTGGAAGGTGTCTGTAAGCTTATGTTCCGATAGAAATTTTAGATAACATGTGTTGAATGACCTCATTTAACATAGGTGGAGAACTGTCGGAAGACTAGAGTCAGGCCAGAATCCGGTGGAAACAGCAGTATTCTGGGGTGCACATACTGTGGAACCAATTTCAAAATTTACAGTCGCTTCCCGAAGAAACAACTAAGGAAGACCTAGGACTACAATAGCTACCCATACATACGGGATTTATGTGAGTTTCAACCTTAAAGAACAATTCCCACGTGATTGTGTTAAGCATAAGCCAGGGAAGTGATAGAAAGATATCTTTAAGATCGGCATGACAGAATTCCTGTCTTTGAGGCACAGCTTAATGAACAGATTCACATCAATTATTCGTTCCTTTACGTATTGGGTTGACAGGATTTTATTTCTAGCTCATTTAAGCTACTTTTGAACATGGAGTGGCAAGTAAATATTGCTTTTGACAAATTCATAATAATAGTAATAGAATTATAATCTAACTATATAAAAAGACAAGATCTGACTCACTCATTCACTGACTCATCAACGCCCAGCCCAAACCCTTGGACCTAGAAAGCTGAAATTTTGCACAGAGGTTCCCTTTTTGATATAGACAAGGAATAAGGCCGGATTTTTCGAAATTCTCACGGGTTCGGGAATAGAAGAGATATTTTTACAAGGTTTTTTTTTGGTTGAACAGATATTTTTACAAGGTAAAGAGCTACCGCACTGGGTGACACCAACCCTAGTGACGCCTCTCGTTATGCAACAATTGGACAAAAATATTGTTCTGCACAATAGCGCTGCAGATGCACCACGTGGCGGCAATGGGAACAACACAAATAGTGTTGTGCAACAATTGCAACTAAAATATTGTTGTGCATAATAGCGACGGGGTTTTCGGGTTAGATATAGATTTGTCATGAGATCAGACCTTTTCAGTTGTTGTTTTTTGTTGTTATTTTTGTACCAAACGTGAAAGTTCTAAGTGATCTCGCAATTGCAATTTCTTTATCATTCACTAGTCGTTTTGCTAGTTTACTATATAAAGATAACAGAATTAATTTCTTGAACAGTCATAGATATTTTATGTTTAATATTCATATGCATAGTTAGATAGAATTGCAATATGTAATATACGTTTTATGAAATAAATAACTATAAATAAGTATATATAAAATGAAGACTAAAAACTCGTGCGGGGTGGCCAATTTCCCATCGGGCGCCTCCCCAGGTGGCGGATAGGGGAATGCCTCCCAGATATGGGTGGTACCGGGGAAATGAAATACCCGGGGCGGACAAAAAATGGCAAGCAGCGTCTGACTCAGATTGAGCGGCTGCAAACGGCGTCTGTATTTCCATGTTAGGAGCGGCCGTGATATTCTTCTGGGACTTACAATCTCAGTTGTACTTTGGAATTGGTGCTAACCAATTCCCCAAACCAAATATTAAATAACTTGAGCATGATGAAAATTTCTCCAATAGGAATTACTCCAGGAGGCAGCCTCAATATGAAATCCTCCGTCGCTGAGAGCGACGCAATCGGGCCATTGGATTCTGGAGAGCCCAAACCAACATGCAGAGGTTATGGAAGCACACCCCCTAGAAAACTCACCCCTAATCTTAAAACGAAAAATAAATATTTTTTCCATATGTTAAACATCAATTCACTTTTGAAAATGGGGAAATTAAAACAACTAACGAATATGCTTGACGAATACCAGATTCAGTTACTGGCTCTTCAGGAGACAAGATTTATGGATGGAGATGTCATGGACTCAGGAGATTATAGAATCTTCAAAGGAAAAGGAGGTTGGAGGCCTATGGGCAAAGGTATTCCTCACCTGGGAATAGGATTTATGATTAGCAAAAAGATTGTGAATTCGGCGACAGATTTTTACTCCACAAATGAGCGTCTCTCGATCTTGACGCTAAGATGCGCAAACATATCATATACAGTGGTAAATTTTCATGCACCAATTAATGTAGACAATAAAAAAAAAACCCAGAGAAGGTAGATAGATTCTGGGAATCACTTGATGGGGAGATGTCCAAAATACCAATAAAAAATGTCAAGATTCTTGTGGGCGACTTCAGTGCACAAGTTGGAAGAGAGAGGAAATTCAGGAAGATTGTGGGCGAATATCAAGCACATATTAGAACGAACAGAAATGGAGAAAGATTGATGGAACTGTGTAGGGGCTACAACCTTAAGCTTAAGTCGACCAACTTGAGAAGACTTCTCAAAAAACAAAAAACCTGGAGATCATCTAACCCCAGTCTTGGGGAATTCCAGATCGATCACGTGGCTATTTCTTCGGTCAATCAAAAGGAAATTATGAATGTTAAGGTCAGAAAAGATGCTAATGTGGAATCTGATCATTATCTGACCACTATTAAAATGAAATTCATCCCACTAAACAGGAAACAAACGCAAAAGACTAGGATAATGAGAATCGACCCTAGAACTTTAAACTCTAAAAAATTGGAATTTCGGGAGAGACTTGATATAGAAACTGAGGACTGGGAAGAAATTAAGACAAAACTTGTAAGAACATCTTATGAAATAGCTCCATTGAAAAGAACAAAAATACATAGATGGTGGGACGATAGGTGTGAAGAGGCGCTGGAAAAGAGAAGGCGTGCATGGAAGAAATGGTACTCAAATAAAAAAAGACGACGATTTCATGAAATTTAAAGAACAAAGAGCACTAACAGCTAAAATCATAAGAACGACCAAAAGAAACTTTGAAAGAAGTCTACTCATACAAATTGAAGAGGATTTCAAAAAAAAAAAAAAACCAACACCAGGAACTTCTACAAAACCTTCAAAAATAGGTTGCAAAGTTATCAACCACCCAATCTGTGTTTTAGAGATGATGAGGGAAGGCTGGCTTAGAACAATAGAATTGCGAAATTCTGGCAAAATATTTTGAGAAGCTACTTAACTATGAAGAGCCCAGGGAGAGGTTCCTAAAGCAATACCCGAAACATAAATTTGTAGACTAACCCACCAGATTTGGCAGAAATCCAGCAAATCATCCAGTGTCTTAAGGATAATATGGCCCCTGGAGAAGACTCTGTGATTGCAGAAATGTGGAAAAACACAGGTAGTGGACAAATGAAAAAACTGCAGGGATTAATACAGGACATCTGGGAGACGGAGGAAATTCCAACGGATTGGAAATTGGCAATAATCCATCCACTACACAAAAAGGGAGATAAAACCGTTACCGACAATTACAGAGGCGCCTCCCTTTTATCTGTGACGTATAAAATTTTCTCAAAAGCTCTTCAAAACAGGCTGGAGAGGCAGATGGATGAACAACTGAGTGAATATCAGGGAGGATTTAGGAAGAGGAGATCCTGCTCAGAACAGATCTTTAACCTGAAATATATTATAAGATACAGAAGACTAAGATCAAAAGATATTTATGTAACGTTTGTAGATTTCAAAAAGGCTACGACTCTATTGACAGGGAATCATTATTCAATACCCTGGAGGAATTTGGGGCTGATGACAAATTAATTGCGCTTATAAGGCAAACCTTGACAGACACCTACTCAAAGATCAAATTCATGGGAGAAACTTCTAATTCTTTTCAAATCAGATCTGGCATAAGACAAGGAGATGGGTTGTCCCCACTCCTATTTAACTGTGTACTTGAAAAAGTCGTAAGAGAATGGAGGATAAAGTTGGAAGAGGAGGGAATGCAGAAGATTAGAGTTGGAAGAGTGAAAGATGATCTTTGCGGTGATTGCCTGGCTTTCGCAGATGATCTGGTAATACTGGCAGATAATATGGACGACGCGATAAAACAGGTTAATATCCTGACAAAAATGGCCGAGAAGGTTGGCCTACAGATCAGCTTTGAAAAAACAAAATACAGTGAAACCTCCACTAACGGACACTCCCGAAAAGCGGACACCCCCCAATAGCGGACAATTTTGCAATCCCCAGTCCCTTAATAAAGACGTTTCCATGTATTGACCTCCGATTAGCGGACACTCACAATAACGGACAACATTCTACAGAAAATGAACGATCTTGTGTTGTTTTTCAAGAGCAATAGAATCAGGCTACAGTAATACGTAGCGTCCAGAGGAAATTTTGAAATTATGGATCACGAACTCCAACGAAAACTCCAAACACATCAAAGTTCGGAAACGGAGACAAGTGCGATCGACTCTATTGTCATCGATTGGTTTTGCGCTGCACGAGCAAAAAAATTCCCATTAGTGGGCCATTATTGCAAGAAAAGGCATTGGAAGCAAAGGGGACTCTGAAGACCTTGAAAAGTTAAACGATTTAAATATTCATATTGAGAAACATGTTTTCAATTCAAAAAAGAAATGTCAACTCTGTTAACTGATTACTTTAGTTAATAAAATTAATTTTCTATCCGTTTGTCTTACTTAAAATAATGACAAAATTGATACTGTAATTAATTTTTGTCATTATTTTAAGTAAGACTAATGGATTAGCATTCATTTAAAAAGGAAAATACTAAATGCACTGGACAACAAGGCGAATCTAGAAAGGGCGAGAAAAATGGAAATGGCTTTCCAGCTTACGAAAACTATCTACAATAAAAAATCTATGTCCATAAATGCTAAACTAAGACATTATAATACTGTAATAAAACCAGAAAACCTCTACGCGTCTGAATGTCTGACAATGAACACAAGCAAACAGATGGCTGAGATAGAGAAGAAGGAGAGGAAAATAATAAGAAAAATTTTGGGTCCAAGATTTGTGAACGATGGATGGAGATTGAGCAGCAACAGAAAGATCTATGAGAGAACTGAGAGAATGATGGACACAATGAAGAAGAGAAGGGCTAACTTCTATGGCCATCTGAGGAGAATGGATGAGAACAGGATGACGAGGAGAATTTTTGACTATTTTGATAGGAATGTTAAAACACAGATGACCTGGTTTACTGGTGTCAAGGCGGACCTGAGAGAAATGAACATTGGGGAGGAGGAGATTATGAACAGGAACACATTTAGAAAGAAGATCAAGGCCTTTGAGGGCTTCCGGGATAAGACTAGGAAGAAGGGATGTGTGCAGTGGACAGAGGAGAGGAGGGAGCTACAGAGAGAAAGAATGAAGAGGTATTGGAGGGAGATAAAGAAGAGAGAAAAGAAATCATGACAAAGTTGTTTCACGTGGTCCATAGTCGACCAAAATCGAAAGAAGAAGAAGAAGCCTAAAAAATAAAATTACTACTATTCAACTAACTACGTAGTAATAACAATATCAAACATTTGTAATTCACTGTACATAGTACAAGCAAATTTACATACTGTAATATTTAGACGAGAGCTTTGCCGTTGAGTGAAGGAATCCCTTTGGATTTTAGTTAGGTTGAAATTCCAAAACCCACCCGACAGATCATGTCCGATCTTTGACAATCCGAAGGTTCTTCTGCTTAACAGAAAGTTTTCATCCTTCCTAAGGTAGGTAATCACGCCAACCCAGAAAATAAGATATTTCCAGTTAAGCAGTGACTAAACACTTGTCAGTGGCGTAGCGAGCATAACTGGCGCCCGGGGCACAATACCTTTCTTGGCGTCCCCCCAACCCCCGAAAACCCGAAAACATAACCACAAACATGGACTCCAAAAATTGTCAGGGACCATTTGGCGTCTCTCTGCGAGTGGCGCCCGGGACATGATAGACCCTCTTGCTACGCCCCTGACAATTGTGCTCCAAAGGAGAGACATCGAAGAAAGACTGCTCAAATCTAAGTCGCCCCTTAGGTAATCAAATCTGTTAATCCCTTCATTCCAAACCTCTTCGTGTATGGTTATCCTAATAAATATATACACACGAAGATGATATTTGTTAGTTTTGATTAAAGAATAAACCAGATGAATCAGTTACTGACGTTAAACTTAAGCTGGGGAGTTACTAGGTGGGGGTGGAGATTTTTCAGATATTGGGCAATTGACATGTCACAATTCCTATCCTTGAGACAGCTTAATGAAAAGATTCCTTTTGACCCATCGGTCCTTCAACTAACAGTTGAGTCAGTTTCATAGTAACACTACTTTGTAGATAGACATGAAGTGGATGAGATGACACATCTACTTAATTCTTTGAATTATACCAGAGCAAACCTTGTCTCTGGCAAATAAAGAGACAGTTCTTCGTAATAAAAATTTTAAGAGAGAAGCTTATGATCAATTGGTAAATTTATTGAAAAGAAAAGGATTTTCAGAAGCTGATGAAAAACTGGTGAAGAAAAAAATTCAAAATTTACGAAATACTTTTGATAAAGAAGCCATAAAAATTCAGTTGTCAACAACTGACGAAGTATACACTCCAAAATTGTGGCGAGTTATAACGTACAATATCTAATTTCTACTGCATTAAAATAATATCGAAAACTGTCTTATTGTTTGGAAGTATTGATAAGAAAGTGATAATGGAAATTCTGTCTTTTGGCTTGCTGCAAACAAGCTAACAGCAATAATAGCAACTTTCTTCTTCATTGGAGAGCGGGAGTAAACCTTAAATTTCTTTAAGTAGCACTAGAGCTCTGTCCCAAGTGAAAGGAACTTTCAGGATTTCAATCCGGTCGAAATTCCAAAATATGCCCTCACTCGGAAGATCCTAACGACTTCAGATCAGTCCAAGGGTTTCCTACTTAACACAGAGTTTTAATGTATCCCGCAGATAATCCAGTAACCCTAGGGATAAGACATTTGTTAAGCTGTGACAAAATTTGTTCTCCAAGGGGAGAGATGTGAAGGGATGACAGCTCAGATCTAGCTCACCCCTTAGCCAACCAAAATCTATGCATCCCTGCATTCCAAATCTTGTGTGTGGATAACTAATTTCTATGGATGACCGTTATCTTCAGTTATGTTCTCACAGGAATAGTACTGCTATCCTGACATAGCTGCGATCACATGAAAGCTGGTATCTGCTTCCACTGTGTGCAGAAGGGTCTTTTTGCTAGGTGACATTATTTTGCATTCCCCTTACCCCTGGGGAAATGGACAAGACTTCATGTCATTTGGACTGAAACCAATGAATATCAGTACTATTCACAGATGAATCTAGATTTGCTTTGCAGAGTGATTCCAGCCGTGCTCTGATATGGATAGAATGAGGGACACACTATCATCCCTGTAATATCCGTGAAAGGGACACTTATGGTGAAGATAGCATGATGATTTAGAGTGATGTCTCATTAGTTGAACGAAGATACCTAAATGTGTTTCCAAGAGGAAACATGACTGCTAGTCAATATAGGGATGATGTCCTGCACTCTATGTTTGCCCTTACGCAGGTGCAGTAGTCATCACATTTCTCTTACAAAACGAAAATGCACGTCCACACTAAGCTAGGCTGGTAGATCTATATCTTCAAGAGAAGATCACTGTATGTATGAATTGGTCAACTATGTCTTTCGACCTTAATCCTATTGATCATGTCCAGGATGCTCTTCAGTGATGTGTTGCTGCACTCACCCACCCTCCTCCCCAAGACATGGAGGGGCTTTGAAAAGCTTTAAAATAACAATGACCATTGCTTACTACTGATCTGCTAGACAAAATCATCAAGAGCATGAAACATTGTTGTGAGGCCTGGTTAGCGTTATTAAGGGTGGATACACCCCCATATTAAAGTATTTTGTCTATTTGGACAATTTATTTTTGACTGGTTATATAAAGCATCTAGTAAGAGGTGGAGCAATCCTCCAATTTCCATTGTCGGAGGAAACAAGTGTTTCATACAAAATGTTTTTGTTAGCTAATGTTTAATATTCTACAGGATTTAATAAATTTTTATAAAAATTAATCATGATTTTTTTGAGTTATTGCAGTTTTTCTGGTCTTTCCTTACTTATTGGAAACCAGTGTAAATAAGTTAATTTGAGTTGCAAGACTAAAGACTCACCTTCCACCTTGCGGTAAAATAGAAATAATAAGAAAAATTATTGTTTTCTTAAGAATAGGGTGAATGCAATATTATGATAATTACATAATCCTTTAAAACTGAATAGCAATATTTCTTACTATAGGCTATATATTAGAAAGGTGACTTTAACAAATTTACTGAGATGGCATCTAACTACATCTCCGTGTTCTATCGTGATATGATTTGAGAACTTTGTTGACAATCGTACCCATTCCTGTTTGCTATATACAGACACTGAAACATACTACGAGTACTAATCATTCCACTTATAAAACAAATAGAGCAGTGTCGAGGTAATCGAGCTTCAAGCTATCTGTCTGAAACACAAGAGACATTAGGCTGTCACAGCTGATTATTTTCATCATACCATGAGAACTGCCGCTCGACATCATACGTGTACCTGACGACCATCCAACTTCAAGTAAAAGTGACTATATTTATCATTCTGTGTTCAGTTCAGTCCAGTGCAACATCACTCTAGATACTGACAACAATGGTCATACAAATGATGACAAACGATTGAATGGACATGGTACGTGATGTTTACACTCTTGACCTTCTTTAGATAGCAAATGCCTTGTTGTAGGACGATAGAAAAATAATGTTTTCAATCGAGGCTGTGGAGTCGGATTCGGTTACAAGCTTCCCAATTTTCTAAAAAAGAAAGCAGGCGATCTTTTTATTAGTTAGTTGAAGTGAAGAAGATATACAAAGAATGCGAGATTATTCATATTTAATAGAGTTTGAATAACATAAAAACTTCTTTTCGGAATCCCCAACTCCGTTTCTGATGACTGCCTAAACTCGTCAATGCATAAAACTATCATGGTGTGGTCGTTTGGAACTCCTATCAGTTTTTTGAAAGATGAATCATTTCTTATGAATTCACGTGTCTACATTACTATCGATCCATCTAAAAATAATTTTATAGGATTTGGAGATTCTAACGTAAAATAATTTGCCATTAAAAGGTTAAAACTAGTTTAAAAGGCTTTTATTGAAAATGAAAGCAACTAGTAAAGAGGTAGAGCAATCTCCAATTTATTCCCCAATTATTTTGCTTAATTTTGATCGTGAAAGGAGTGGAGGGGCATAAATTTCTTGAATTATTAATTTTAGAAATAAAATGCTGGAGTGTTTACAATACGCTCCAAGGAATCATTTTTTTCAGTTCTCGTGAATGTATAATAAACAAAATTCCACATATATAATATGACGATTCAACAATTCATTTGTCGAAGAAGAATGATAGATGAATATTTGCCTATCAAACATTTTTTAAATTTATATATCTATTCTGTAAACAAAATTGAATAAATTGAAGTATTTTATTAAATAATAAGCTCCAAAGAAAGAAAATAGTAACATCTTCGATTTTCCTTTTGCAAAATTGAATGAAATTAAAGTAAAATAGATTCGTTTAAAAAAGAATGAAGTAAATTCAGCAAACACTGATTTGTACATTTCAGCAATATTCACAAACGTAATTTTCCGAGAATATATACCATACATGATATTACTACAAATTTAATTAAAACATAATTCCCAATTAGATCTATATTTATATTTGTCTATCATTACCATTTCTTTTTTATGAAAAATCTTTGGCAATATAAAAGTTGCTATTTATAACTTTCTGAGATTTATAGACTATGTGAATGATGAAATTCTGACCACATCAGACAATTGTCAGTTCTCGTATTCTTTAACAAGTATGGTGACAGTTCGCCTACCATTCCTCACTGAAAGTCAAGTCATGTTTATGAAAATGAAACTATTTGATAGAAGTTGTGTGGATTTAACCCAGAAACTGGGGGAAAAATTACTTGTGTAAATCGTTCTCGCAACTTAGATGCAACAAACAAGTGAGTTTCATTGAATAAAATTTCTATTCAAAGGCTGTTCTGCAAATGTTTGTATTATGAAACACTGGAATTGAAACACTCATATTACATTAATGCACGTTAAACCTTATTTATTATTAATCATGTAAATCAGAAGGTGCATGTAAATCAGAAGGTGTCTTTGATCACATCCAACTGCAGAGTTTGCTGATATCAGAAAGCCTTCTCATAACATTACAACTAATCCAGTTTCCGTGACAGAACAACTCACTCAGATTCATGCTGTGAGCTTCTAGGAAACAATTAAAGTTGTATGGAATACCAAGACAACAGATTTGATCATCTTTTTTTTCCTGCTTATTACATTTCAAAGAGGATGAAGCATTGTTTGAGTTAGATTGTCTATGGCCATACTGTGCAACATTTAGTCACTGGCAAAGCAAGTATACATTGATACTGATAACAGAGAGAAAATATGACTTCTCGTCGGTCTAGAACTCCAGACAAGACAAAGACTTTACAACAGTTGTGTAGTTCAATCTGATGTGAGGCTTACCCTTAGAACAATTCTATCTGTTGTCACAAGTTGCTCTAAATCTTTCCATCAAACGATAAATCCTATCTTGAAGACTGGAGAGTAAGTGCAGAAAGTCCAGGCCTTTGCATTGCCTGCTCATAATAAATACTAATACTAGCGGTATCTAGAGAAGAAATTGCAGTAGTGTAGTCTTCAATGATGTATCATGCTTCTGATTGATGTTCGAAGGCGACACAAAGAGTAATTATATGGAGTAGTCTTTAACGTGAATAGCCAGTGTTCGACCTGGAAGCAAACAGCTCTGCCTGGCTGATAACTTTAGTTTTCCTCAAGATAGTTTTGAGATTACAGTAGTATATAGCATCTATTGAATACCATTGCTATTCCTTTCTTAAGAGAAGCATTGGATGCATGATTCAGCAGGATAACGCACGTGATTAAATAAATATCACCACAGAATGCCGTCTTCTTCTTCACCTTTTTTCCAGTTTCTTCGGGGTAGGGAAAGCATTTCAGCTCAATATTACATATAGGCTACAATTACGATTGGTTTGCCACTTCCCAAAGATATTTTAAAGCTACTACCAGCTGAAAGGAAACAGACAAGATAAAAAGTAAATATCCATGCCGGTATCGGGATTCGAACCCAGATTCAAGCATATTAACCTAGTGGAAGGTCACCGCCTTGACCACAAGGCTGTAACTAAACTGCACTACTGCCTTATGCACTACAGGTGATGCGACCAGCCAAATCCGCTGATCTATCTCCAATAGGACATATACGACACTTGTTTGGAAAATATTTCGTCATCTACTTACAACAAGCACAGACAACCACTACTTTGCAAGGGACCATGTGTAAGATTTGATGCATTACTGAAAAAAGTTGATAATAGAGTGGTTATGCCTTCTTGTGACACACTTCAGTTTTCTAGTAAGAAAGTTATTCATTTATTTTGAAAACTTAAGTCATATCTTTATTGTCTCACTTTGTTCCATCTGTGAGTTTTTCCCTTGCTTTGCAAATTCAATGTTATAAGACGTACTTTTTAGAAATTCCACAAATTTGAAAGTCCTCAGAACTCGATACCATGCTTTCTTATTCATTCAAGTTAATTTCTTACTTTCTATCTTTTTTTATTGTTCATTTGTGTGTGTGTATGGTTAAGAGATATTTTTCGAAAGAGATATTTGTATTTTTTTTTTAAAAATAAAATACCAAAAACTCATAGAATATAATAAACCAAATAAATGTATAAACAACCTACAAAAAAAAACCTATTGACGGCGTATGAAGAGCATATGTATGAGCATTACTGCAATTTCTACATATGTTCATAGAAATATTTACTTGATCTGCTTGGATACTCAGAAATTTGAAAAAAAAAAAAATACTTTCCCTTTGCTCATGTACCTTGGGCAATTATCTAACGCAATTTCCAAGTTTAGTTTTAATCTTGGTTTGGCACAAAGACAGTTACATTTATTCGAAGCCCTGGGAATGTGAAGTTCATCTTCGAAAACAACTGAAGCTGTCAGCTTTGTGTTCTTCTGAAACAATGATCTTATGGTGGGCCTTAGAGTACTGCGATATTGAGAAAGGTGCTGATGCATCTAAGGAACGAAGAAATTGGTGGTAGAGGAAGAATACTTAAAATGAAATTTTTAAAATTATTCATGTTGCTTTATTATCAAATGAAAAACAATATTTAGAGTGGGCGAAAAGTCCGTATACCCTTTCAGTAAACTTGAGTTGAAAAGAATTGATTATGGATCCATTAACATCTGTATGCACTCCTCCATGGTCTCTGCACAGACAGATGCGTCTCCAGGTCTGTATGCTCATTTTCCGTAGTATTTGTGACGTCACAGTCGTGAAGGTATAGCGCACAGTAATCTGCAACTCAGCGTTAGAAACATATCGCTGTTTGCAGACTTCCTGTTTAATGATTCTCCACAGAGACATAATCGTGGTTAGATCTGGGCCGCGTGATGGCCATAGCAAAGGTGAAGGTAAGTTCTCGGATCCCCAGCCATTCCACCTGTTTGGGAAAGCTCGTCAAGGCGTAATCGCACTCTCATGGCGAAATTAGCTGGTGCTCCATCTTGTTGAAGCCACACGGTGTCAGCTACAGTGGTGGTCAGAATTATAAGGACAACTGAAAATTTTCACAGAAAAAAATTATTTCTGAAGTAAATAAAGTGAAATGTATACATAAGATGCTTTTTTATGCTAGAAATCATTGTAGAATGCAAAACATTGGAAAATGCAAAATATAAATGTATTGCCATATTTAACAAAAAAATGTTATTGTAAAAACTGGACAAAATTATAAGGACAATGAATGTTTCGGCGTGAAACACACTAATAATTAATAATCTCCCCCTTTTTCTCAATCACTTTTATCAGTCTTGATGTCATAGAGTTTGACAGTTCCTTCAGAACGTTTTTGGAAATTTTTTTTCCAGGCTTTTTCGATGGAGGACATAAGTTCTTGCTTATTTTGATATTGAATACCATTTTTGTATACTTCGTGTGCCAGAATACCCCACAGATTTTCCATTGGATTTAGATCTGGGCTTCTGGCCGGCAAATCAAGTAGTTTCACAAAATTAGCATCAAACCATGCTTTCGAAGTTTGAGAAACGTGTACTGAGGCATTGTCCTGCTGGAACAAAAAGTCTCCACTCGTAATTAACGGTGCTTCTGGTAAAAGATTATTGCCCAATAAATAAACATAACTCTCAGAATTCATTTTGCCATGCACAAAAACTATTGGAATAGTTCCGCCAGTTGCGAAACCTCTAAACCTCAGTAAACCATTACTGAGCCACCTCTAAATCTATGCTTTGCGAAAATTATTTTTTTCTTTACGGAGGTCATACCAGAAGTAGCGAAAACCATCTGGTCCATCCAAATTAAACTTTTTCTCATCGGAAAAGATAACATCATCGCACTTTTTTCCCATAGTAATGCATTTTTTGGCAAACTCCACCCTCAGTCTCTAATG
>JAFIDM010009631.1:53780038-53865645 GCA_023159025.1 Thereuonema tuberculata
TATATATATATATATATATATATATATATATATATATATAAATAATTAATTTTTTCCGTCCTTCGGCCGCCCTAAAATCTTGCCGCCCTAGGCGGCCGCCTAGTCTTGCCTAATGGTAGAAACGGCCCTGATTGAGTCAGAAACCGACACACGATGAATCCGTTTATCTTGATCTAGATTACTGGCGTACCGGAGGAGAGGAGGGGCGGTGATAGGGGTTAGGACCCCTCCCCTCACCTATTGCATCAGAAAATGGAAGAAATCTAGGACCTGTATTTTTTTTTGGTTGGAATGTTCATCGGTTTTGTATGTAACATAGATTAACCTCTCCTATTCCAAAATCTTGGGTACCATGGGTTGCCGTAGCCATGATGTTATTTGGGGGGAGGGGCAAGTCCTGATAAAAATTAATGAGCGCTCCAGGCTGTATAGCGCCCCTCATTGAAATCATTCCTTCCCTCTCGACTAAATCTTTCGTGTTTTTTTTTAGTCATTGCTTATATCAATTTAACAGAATTTCAGCAGTAAAATATTTAAAGTATTGCTTCAAAATGCATTTTTTTTTTTTTTTTTTTTTTAAGAAAACTAAATTCTCTTATTAAAAACAGTAGGTTTTATTTAATTAACCCTGGTAACAACCTAAAGAAGAATAATTAATGGAACTTCAGTAGTAAGTAAAGAATAGCATTTACCCCATTGATACGGAATTTAAATGTGAAATCTGATTATCTGAAATCTATTTTATTATTTTGTACAAGTTCCCTCCCCACAAACATTCATATATAACTACTCATCAAGGTATATCAAGTAGAATATTGATGAAAATTTCTATAATTTTTTTTTAATTCTTCCAGTTGTTCTTAGATCATATAACATCCTTCTTCTTTATTTAAATCTTACTTTTGAAAATCACAATCACATTTAGTCATAATTCTGATACTTTTTTAAAGAAAGTGTATCGGCTCATTTGAAAGCTGGACCTATTTTCAATTTGATAGCTTAGAACTTGTTATAGTTTAAATATCTTTCAATACTGATCAAGGCATAATTTCAAAGACAAATATTTTTTTACTGTTTTCTCAATTATATCAGTAGCTAGTAGCAAAGCCTGTCGGACGCCAGGCATAAAACAATCTGAAAAATCATTTTATTATCAACTATCAAATATAAAGTAAATGTAATCTAAATACTGTGCTAACTTGTGAACGAAGCTTCTACGGCAAAAATGGTTTTGAGTTTCGAAATCAGCGTAAACAACTGAGTAAGTATGCCGAATTTCATTAAAATGGATGCAGTGGTAACAAAATTATTTGGTTTTGAACTGATGTTTTGTTAGAATTTCAGTTGTCGAGGTCAGTTCCCAAGAATAAAATTTCATGGAAACAACATGGAATGACACAATGAACTAATATTTTCATCCAATTTGAGTACCCTAGATTCAATGGTACCATTGAGAACCGTTGGATCTATCTTAATAGCTTAATTATATCGAGTTACAGACAGACAGATGAACTTAGCCAATTTATATATATATATTTGATTCGATTGATGATTTGATTTGATTTTTTTTTTTTTTAATGTTTATCAGACCTATTTAGGTGTACTTCTTACCTGTACACCTGTAATAGGTCTATAGGTTCTGAGAGTTTAATCTAAAGGATCATTTTCCACCCAAAAAGAAAAAGGAAATGCCAACCATATCTAAAGTTTAATTTATCTAAAGAATAATTATTATTTTTGACTCATAACGCCGAAAGGCATTTAAAACTCACCTTTGTATAATCTAAATACTGCGCTAACTTGTGAACGAAGCTTCTACGGCAAAAATGGTTTTGAGTTTCAAAATCAGCGTAAAAAACTGAGTAAGTATGCCAAATTTCATTAAAATCGGTGGAGTGGTAACAAAATTATTTGGTTTTGAATGTATGTTTTGTTAGAATTTTAGTTAAAATTTCATGGAACCAACATGGAATGACAAAATGAACTAATATTTTATCCAATTTGAGTACCCTTGATTCAATGGTACCATTGAGAACCTTGGATCTATCTTAATAGCTTAATTATATCGAGTTACAGACTGACGGACAGACAGACAGATAGACGAAATTAGCAAATTATATAAGTTGATGATATATATCTATGAAAAGAAAGTTTAAAATAGATTTTAAATTTGAAGAACAGTGGCAAAACTATAACCCCTCATTATATCATGATATACTTTTAATCTTACCATATAATGGAGAAAAACTCTGGTTGAACAAAATTTCTGCTAATATGATAATTTAGAATAAGTTACATTTCTTCATGATAAGCTTTCCAAAATTGTTTTCTTAGTGTCATAAAAACTATGAAATATGTTTCAATGCAAGTTTTCTCTGAAATTAGAGAAAAGACATTCTGACGTGATAGTTCCAGGGCCAGCATTACCATTAGGCCAACCAGATACCCGTCTAGGGTGCAAACCTTAGCGGGATGCAGCATTGACCTTTAAAGGTCACACTTTTATACAAATTACACAATTTTTTGGGGGAGGGGTGCAAGTAACTGGCGTTGCCTAGGGCACAAATCGTCTGTCATCGGCCCTGGATGGTTCTCATTTAATATAAAACTTTTATGACAATTATTTTTAATTAATTCATTTGGAATTTGATTATTAGGAATGGTAATGGTGAGGGAAGACATCCAGGCTGGATTGAGAAATATGGAAAGTGTCCCAAACTGGCTTTACCTTTTAAAAAGAAACCAAAGTAAGTCTTTTTTGAAATTTATGTTCAATATTTATTATCAGCTTTCTTATATCTTTACATTTATAAGAATGAAAAAGTTTTACTAGATATTTTTCTGTAGTATTTTCACTTACACTAATAGAAATTTCGTTTTTTTTTTCTTTTTTTTCCTTTCAACCTACCGGTAGTTTTTTAATAACGAAAAAAAAAATGCCTTTCTACTGAAAATTGAGTTCAAAAACTATCAAAATTATGTAACAATCATCCATGTAACATTGATTTTATTATTGATTTGATATAACATCAAAGAAATACTATAGCATTTATTTTAAATGTGAAAACTTGAATGTAAATTTTATTTGTGATAAATTATTGATTAAATGCTTACAGAATAAATGGTTCAGTTGTTGTATAATTAATTTTTTTTTTAATTTTTATTATATTAAAAAACACATTTTGTTTAAATTATTTTCCTTCCTTTTATCGAATTTGGCCAACTAGGGACCACGGAACTAGCTCAACCTGACAACGTCAGGGCGAGGCTAGTGAAATTCAAGAAAGGGGGGACGAGAATTATACCCCGTCCAGGATAACCCTGAGATAGTAAGTCCCAGGTGGGAAACGGACGAAACACAGAAGAAGAAAGAAACAGCCATGCCACCACCGGGATTCGAACCCGTGTACTGGCGCATCGACCACAACGGCAGCCCACCGGCTAAACCGCACGGCCACGCCAGCACGGCTTTAAATTATTTTATTGATTAGTTTTTGATTGTTTTTTTTTATTTTTTGCTTTTGAAATCAGTTTATTTGGTTGATTATTCATAAAATATTGTGACCCTGAAAAGGGCCTTTTATTAAAATTTCTGTATAATCTTTATTTAATTTTATAATTAGTTTTGAGTTAAAGATTCATCTGATGATTCGTTCAGTGGAATAATGTCTTCAAATTCTTTGTCAGTTTCATCAGTGTCTGAATCAGTGTGGGCCATGAAATAATAAAAATATCCAAATCTGTTGAATAAAATTCCATCTTGGAGCCAATATTTTTCTGCAGTCTTATAACGTCTCTCCAGTCATCAGTTGAAACATTCACCAACGCTTCCTCACATATCTTATGAGCTTGAGCCTCATTAAAATTATTCCTGTTTTCATTTCTTCTTTCAAAAAATGTTTTGACTATGCCCACATTAGCTCAATAGGATTTAAATCACAGTAATATGGAGGCAACCTGAGAACATTGTGTCCTTTCATTTCACACAGTGTATCAATGACATATCGTTCTTGGCATGGTTTTGAACAAATAATAGTAACTCTTACGTCATTTCATCACTTGGCAGAGAATTTGATGCTGATCCAACCAGGTTGCAATATCAGCTTTCTTCGTATTTGTAGTTGGAGCTTTATCAATTTCTACACTTTGATAAGGAACATTTTACAATACTACAATGCTGTTTTGTAGGCAATTTGGCAGCAGATGGTTTTTGAACAGTGTTTTGAAATTATCACCATTCATCTCGTGATGATAATCTCCTGTCTTCTTGCCTAATTTAAATAGCAAAGACACATTTGGACGAAATCCTTGATCGTTTCCTGCATGCAATGATAGCATGTGGTCCTGGTCCTTGGTTTATTTTTCGATCAGTTTTCACTGTTCCCTCTTGCCAGCTTTTTTTTTTAGGAATATTATACATGTGAATCCATGTTTAATCCAGACAAACGATTGATCTGCCATCTTCTTTATACTGGCGGTATCTCAGTAAAAACTCTCTTTTGTTCATGACAATGTCGTCAAGTTCATGTAAGTCAAGACAATTGGTCGCAATCCCTCCATTTGAATCCTAATTCATGCAGTATTGTGCGAAATGATTTTTTACATCCCTTAAAGTTACTTGCCATCTTTACTTCTTCATATAACGTAGATAGAATTGGTGTTTTACCTTCTGAATGCATGCTGTGAACAGAGTGACTGATAAGACATCTGTCAAAATCGTCAACATCGGTTATTGGTTTACGGTGCTTCCTTTTCTTCCCTGATGTAGATAAACCTCCATCCCACAGGCCTTGCTTTCTCTTTTTATTCTTTGAAAAGTTCCTTTTGAATTGCCTGTAGCTGCAGCTACTCGAATCCTGAATTTGCTGTAGAGGTATTAGAGGTCCTCTACAATTTCTGTTGGAAATATTCCTCAATTTTCAAAATAATTTCTCGAGCACTGCTCTGCAAAATTTTGCATGCTGGAATTTTGAGGGAAACTGTCAATTAAATCAGTGCCTGTGCTTTGAGGAATAAGCTGTTTCTGATTGGCTTAAGAACAGCTACATCATGGCGAATGGGCGTGTATTCAGTTGCCATCATATGCTGGTTGCAGAGAAGTGTTTTAAAGCCAAGATCAGAAATTTTCCAAATTCTACATATTAAATTCTTACATACAAACAAACCATACTTCTTCCTTAAATCTTCTCTTTTATAATAAATATTATTAAATATTATTATTATTATATTCGTTTTTTTCAGTTAATAAATGTAGTTTATGACATTTATTTTCTGGTGGATGATGTTTAATAATATATATATTAAACTCTTCTTTAAGAATCAATTTATATTTTTCCAGAAGAATCTTCTTCCTTCTCTGTCTAGTATATTAGTTATCGTAAAGTGAAGTTGGCCTTTGTTTTCCTTAGTTTTCATTTTCACTTTTGAAAGGAAATCTATTAATTATTGATTTATGGCTTTTTTATGTATTTTAACAGCAATGAAAAAACAATTCCAAATGGAGAGATTGGATTCTTTTCTTATGTCAGTCTGTCATGGCTCAATAATCTTATGTGGAATGCACACAAAACAAAACTTACTCAAAATGATTTATGGACTCTGGGTGCTGAGAATAGAGCTGAAGTTAATGCTTCCAGGTAAAATGAATATTTTTCTTTTCTATTTACTTAAAGTAATACATACAGTTGTATCAGAATAATATGACCACTCCTGAATAGCGGTGAACCCACACAGATACATAACAGAGTGCACCTGACACAGTCGAGCTCACGGATATATAAGTGCCGGTGAGGACAAATTCCCTGTAGTGTGTAATGCAATCACAATGGGCAGAGGAAGTGATTTGATGGATATACAAAAGAAATGATCATAGGCTACCAATTGAATGGAGGGAAGTATCTTGGAAACAGTGCAGTTCGTGGGCTGCTCTCAAATTGCTGTAGTAAAGATGTATTAAGATTGGGTCAATGGCACGCTAAGTAATTCCCATCAACAGAACTGTGGAGCTTCAAAGGCCAATGATCCCAGAGGAGAACATTGCCATTGACTGGTAAAGGCCAATTGACTTGCAACAGTGCAGCAAGTGATGACTCAAATGAACACAGGTGTGTCTCCAAGATAACAATAAAGCAAACACTGTTGTGCATGGTCTCTCGTGTAGACACTACATGAAGACTCCAATATTTAACCATCAGCAATGATGGCTTCGATTTGCAAGGGAATACCGTCATTGAACATCTACTTGACGTTAGAAGAGTAGAAGAAGGTAGCCATCTCTAACGAGTCATGGTTTTTACTCCACAGAACTGACGGGCAGTGGCAGATACTCCTTGAACCTGGACATGCTTATTGGTCAAATGCAGACTGGTGGTGGCCTGGCGGATGTTTTTTGTGGTATGATCTGGGACTGCTGATTAACTGGATGCGACAATGAATGCCAATAGCTATCTATCTATTGTCAGTGAACATGTGCATCCCTTCATGTTGCATTTTTACCCTGGTGGTGATGGTTGAACAGGACAATGCTCCTTGCCATATCACTCAAGTGGTTTGTGACTGGTTCTGGGAGCATGACAGCCAACTATCTATACTACCTTGGCCAGCGAAATTGCCCGATCTCAGCCCCATAGAGCACTTATGGGACCATTTGGATTGACAAATACAGCGTGCAGATTCACAACCATGTAATTTTCGGAACCTCAGTGCTCTGCTGCAATCCGAATGGGCACAAGTGCCTCGGCCTACCTTCAAGAGCCTCATTGGATTCATGCCACTCTGTCTGCAAGCTGTAAACAAGGCCAAGGATGGTTATTCCCATTATTAGATAGGTGATCACATTATTCTGACATGACTGTGTATGTTAAAATGAAACTAATATTAAAGTATTATTATAATGAAAAAATTGATTTTTCTTGATATCAAATAATATATGTGAAAACTATTATCATCTACTCTCAATCTACATAATGAAGGAGTTCATTAAAGAATTAAAATTTAATTTTTATGCTTTTTGTTGCTGATTTATTTTGTAGCAGTTGATAAAATTGTAATAGTTTGATAAGATTCTCACCAAAGTGTAAGTTATCAACATGATCAACAGAAGTCCCATTTCCTTAATTTTGAGAATTCTTTCTTTTTTATTATTAGATTAGAACAAATTTGGGAAGAAGAACTCAAGAATCATGGCAAAGATGCTTCTTTGGTCAGATCTATTTGGAAATTCATTGCCTCAAGAACAATAATCTCAATTCTACTCATTCTTTTGGGCTCCTTAATCAACATCATAACACCTGTAAGTTTTTGTGTTCACCAAATGATATCCTGGTGAACTTTTTATACTTTTAACCTAATCATAAGACTGCCATATGAATTATTCTTATCATTTTCACAGTGAATTTTTTTTTGTTATTTCATTCTTGAAGATACCTCTTTATTTTCCAAATTATTTTGTTTTAAATAGAATATGGGAAAATAGTACTTAATAAAAACATTAAAATAGGATTTTGTTATGGGATTTTGTTGCAAATCATATAGAATCCTACAGAATTTCTAAACATAAATAAAGAAGATTAACTAGGAAAATACATAGTGACAGTTGTCCAAGGTAATAAAAGGTTTCATAAAAAAAAAAAAGACTAACTTATCAAACTTAATAGAAAAATGAGCCAAAACTGAAAGATGCTTTTAGAAATTCTTCAGTAATTTTAAAGGTAGATATTACAATTCATATAAACTAAAAAAAGCAATTGTTATTGAAAAAGTATTGTCTGTGTTTTAAGGATTCATTGTGATTATACATATTAATAATTCTGTTTTTTTCTTTAACGTGTCATTATTTTTTCTATCCTAATGAAAACTCTTTCCCTGCAATATAATGTAATTTTAATATAAATAATAACAGTGATCTAAATAAATTACTTACATTATTCTCCAAAAAAGTATTCAAATATACATTGGTTCCACAATGACATCACCACCACCTTTGTCTTGAGTAACACTGGTCTTCTACTGATGGCTTTACAACATTGGTTTTACAACATTGACTGACAAACTGCATTCTTCCTTATAGTGACCATTTTATTACACATGTTGATGTGGACTTTATTAATCTCAGGATAATGCTTGAATTCATTTTATAGTAGCCCATTAGGATTGAAATGATTTGCCATGGATATTGAAATTATGAGTTGTTGTGGAACAGTACTTACTATTACTCCTACAGAGGGGACAAGAAAATCAGCTCATCTCCACATTTTAAGACAACTGCTAAATTCTGGGGGTCATATACTTTCCTCATTATACTGTTTAGAGTCATCTGTTTCAACAGGGATTGTGGAAATAGGGTATTTGATTTTTTTTTCCTAAGGATAATGCATTGTAATTTGAGTGATTGGACATACAATCAAACATAAATGCATACTTTTATTCTCGTTTTCTTTTATGTTATCAGATTAAAGTTCTGCATGAAATCATTAAATAAAACTGAAAAGACTAATGCTCTTACTTTCTTTCTCCCCCTGCTCTCCCATTTTTTTTTGCTGCAATTAGTCTTGGCTTTTCAAAGGAATTGTTGCAAGTTTAGAGGATGGAGATTCAGTATATTGGCATGGTCTACTTTTTGTGTTAGCAATGTTAATTGCTCAAATACTTAGAATTGCTGTTAATACAGTCTTCTGGATCTTCAGTGCCCATACAGGTAGGATTGTTGTATAATTTTGTTTTTATTGCAATACTTATTCTATAATATTTTATTATATTGTTATGACAGGGAATAGAACATATTTTTTCAATATTATTTTATTGAATAGTGTTTTTATCTTACAGAGATTGCTAGTGACCTTTTGTTAGTTACCTTGTGACCTTTTTCAAACTGATTATGAAAATAAAAATCAATTTGTTTTATCACCAATAGTTTTTGAATAATTTGCCCACTTAAATGTTAAGATTACAGAATACCTACTACTTTTTCACCCGTAATTTTTTTGTCTTTTTCTCTTCTTCTTCTTTTCTTTTCTGTCTACAGGATTTTTTTTTAGAATTTCATGATATTATAGATCGTAATGAAAGCTGATGCTTCCATAGCTAAAAATTTCTGTAATCCTTAGCTATTTGGCCTATTGGAAATTTCTGATAATATATGTTTCCATACTGAATAACTGGTCAACATACATTTTGTCACTGGAAAATTTTTGCGATTTCTTATATATTTTTTTGTTGCTGAATTAAAGAAAGCAAATAGAATTCACTTTCTTTCAAATATTTTTTTTTGTAATTAAGATTTCATTATAAATAGTAATGATGATATAGTAATGCTGTAGTTTTACTATAATGAATAAAGTTGGGTAAAGAGTGGTTTTCTATGCACTGTAATCAGACAGGCTGAAACACGTTGGGCATGTTCGTACATGCTGTTGAAACATATTCATACCTGATGTAGTATTCCTTTCAGCATGTAGACTTTTCTCTCAGTTATGTGGTAGACATTGTTTTCTTAAAGTAATTATTGTTTTTGAACCTTTTATTTTAAGTGTTATTTACAATTTTTCTGTGCAGTTTCAAAAAAAATATAAAATGTAAATAATCCTAATAATTTTTATTATAAATATTACAAGCTAACTTTTATAGCTTAGAGATAAAAGCTTCAAAATGTTTAGGAATTTCTTTTTTGGATCTCAAACGAATGATCAGGATAAGCCTCGTGTTCCTCAATTCGCTGTGAAATTTTGTTTCTGTTTAAATGGATCTCATTGTCATGTCATTAAAATGTCATACTTGTGGCGGAATATATTTTGGTAACACTGGATGTACTTTAGGTGAACGAGTTCAGTAATATATCAGCGCTTTTAGAAATAGACATCCTGAAGTATCTGATTGGGCAAACCATTGCCAGACATTAGAAAAGGGGAAAAAGAACAAACCAGTACATGAATAAATTAAAATTGCCTTTTTGTTTCAATTATCGGGAGGAGTTGGGAACAACTGTTTCGTCCTTCTAAGGACTCATCAGCCCAACCACGCCTCCCCGATAAAAGAACCAGAAAGGCAAGATCACCATATGAAGGTCATAGCCACGCCTGGCAGTGACCCCCAAAAACAAGAAAGGCAACAAAATAAATGTTGTGTTGTTTAACACAAACAAAAGAGCCTTTTCCTACAACTAGTAGGCAAAAAGGCATTAATATACAAGAACTAAAGGTTCAAAATTGCAAGACACTTGGACGTAATCCAGATCCATTGGTAACTGTACTATAGAAATATATTTGACACAACCACAAAATTTATAATTGAAGCTTGTGTTTTAAATAGTTTTCTCTGTTTCAATAAACAAAAAGGAATGGAAATAAGTCCATTTTTATTAGAAAAAATAAAAATAATGAAATTTTTCAATGATTGTGATCATTGTAAACATGGCCTATCTTTGTTTAAATTATTCTAACATTGTAAACATAACCTATCTTTGTTTAAATTAAATCATGAAGCTTTTCAAATGATTGTAAACATTGCCTATTTTTGTTTGTTTATAACATTGCCTATTTTTGTTTGTTTATAACATTGCCTATTTATGTTTGTTTATATTATTCTTTGTTTCTATTTTGCTTTGTAATTAAGCCTGAAGAAGCAGAAAAAGCAGCTTTCTGCAAAATATAGCGATGTTTAGTGAAGAACTTGTGTTTAACAAATAACTTACGGATTACCTCTAAATGTAAAGATACCATAAAATATCTAAACTTATCAGTAATCTAAGAACAAATCAACAACAAATACATGGAACTAGCTAGTATTGAAAATACCAGAACCTTATAATTTGGATGAAGATGATGAACCTGATTATTCTATTGAGACTGAAAATGATCATAGAGAATACTAGCCAGTTAATGATTCTATATTGTGGCACATTCATTCTTTGAACCACATTAAAGAAACTAAATGATCTTGTTTGTGATCTGAACTTGTCTAAAAATCAAGCTGACCTTTTTGTCTTTTAGATTGAAAGGATGGAATTTCCTATAAGAGGAACATCAAAAAATGCTTTTTCATAAGAGTAAATAAACATTTGTACATTTAATTTTACATGAAAATTATTTGGTTTACATCAACTCAATTAACAGTAGTTAGTCATTGACCCTTCAAAGCCTAGTTTGAAAACTATTATTCCATACATATCCATAATATATGTCCCTTGTAAACACTGGTCTCACCCTTTTAATGTGTTTATACACTTTAGGTGCTTTTTCTTTCTTAATAATGTGCATAGAACATTCTTTGAGGCTACCAGAGGGCAGCACAAGAATCTTTCTTTATTTTATTTTTAATGTGCATTTTGTTTTTAGTTTAATTTTGTGAAGGTGTCATATCTTGTGTCCTATTACCATATCAGTTCACCTTTATATTGAGACCTTGGATGTTTTACAGGTACTACTCTCAACTCATGATCGCCAATTAAGCGAAAAACAACTGTTTTGGGATGCTACTTTTAAACACTGGTCTCATCCTTTTAATGTGTTTATCCATAAGTGAGATGAGTATATTAACACAAATCAAAGAATTTAATGTGATAACATTAAACATCTCTTGATAAGCATCAACTACAACTAATTTCTTAATATATTTCTGGTGATCATCTGGTGTTACAGTAATTTGACTTTATTAAATATTACAATATGCTATTGAGGAGGGATGTTCTGCAAACAAAATACAACAGATAAATTATCAATTGGTAGCATATATTTAGATAAGTTAGCAATCATTTATTTTTTTAAATTATTTTAAATATATCAATTTTAATTTTTTTTTACATAAAACTGAATTCATATTAAATTTCTGATTATGAACAAAAACTGACCTAATATTTGGAAAAAAGTTAAAAAAGATGCTTACAAATTCACTGATTTTGATGTGTGCCAGAAAAAAAAGTTCTTCATTATTATTTATGTCTTATGTTGCATGTGTTAATTAGCTAGACATGAACTTCATTTTCATAGTTTCTTACAAGGATTGCTTTTGTTAAATATTCTATATAATTGGCATTCTTCAACTATCTTAGTGAATCATCTGTCTATTAACTTCTGAAAGAAGGTTGCATAAATAAAGTTAAGGAAAACTAAAATATGGTGATTAAAGAGAAACAAAAATCACAAAATCTATTCAACTTTTCTGTTACATTGTACAATGTCTGCTCACCTCTCTTTGATCAAAGATCACTAGATGTTCTTGTAAACATTAGTACTGTTTCACTATCAATATTTCTAGACATCTGATAAAGGTATTCATAACATAATTGACATTTAGCTTATGAAATTATGTTTCTATGGACAGTGCAACAATGATTAACTAGTAAAGATAAGAAAGTGAAAATAAAACACACTTATTTGATAAAAACAAATATAAAAAAAAGTAATGGAGAATTATCCTACAGTTTCAGAATACTTTGCATATTCCATCATCAGGAACGGCACAGACATTTAGGACAACACAAAATGAAAATACATGATGACGGTGTTGGGTAACTTAGCAGTAGTGATGGGTGTTTTGCCTGCCAGTGACTGGATTAAAGGCATTAAGTCGGATTATATAGAATGATTCAGAGAGTTTATTGTGGTGGGTGAGAGATTTGGCATTTGTGTTGGCATTGAACACATTTCGGTGAAATCGAGACCAACCCCCTCCAACTTCACAGATTCCAAATCCCTCATCCACCTCAATGAACTATCCCACTGCCTCCTCTCTGAATCCGACTTAATGACTATAATCCAGTCACTGGCAGGCAACATGCCCATCACTACTGATGAGTTACCTGACACCCTCATCACTTTTTCCATATTTTTTCTTATGTAATTATTTTCTCTTGTATTGTCCTAAATGTTTGTGAATAACTTAAAGAAAACCTAAAAAAGAATAACTTAAAGAAAATTTACCATGTTTAAAACATCTGCTAATCCTCTTATGAGAAACAAATTATATGAATTACATTACATTTGAAAAGTGCCCCCTCTTTCATGACTTGAGCACCCATGTCTGTGATTGATTGTTTTCATAAATTCACATTTTTGTATTTATTTCCATCTTATCAATGTCATTTCTATTATTTTCACAATATTTTCTTTAAATTTCAAGATAGTTTATTTTTTATCCTTAAAATTTGATTGGTGTATAAACAACCTCATTTTCTTTATGTTAGCAATTAATATTCAGTCAGCTATGAAGATACTTCTATTTCGTAAGGCATTAAAAATACGACACAAAGGAAATAGAATTATGAGTCAGGTAAATTCTAATCAGATTATAAAATTCTAAAATTAATTTAAGTAATTAGAAGAATGGAATTGCATCTTCTTTTTGAAAAATATGTAATAAGTTGAAGAAATAGAAATGAATTCATTATATTTTATATAGATAGAAGATAAAGATTTTCGAGTTTAACATTCTTTCTTTCTTTATTTTTTTCTGTATATAATAAAATTATCTTTGGTTTATTCTATTGGTTTCAGATGATACACAGCATTGTAATGAACACCGACAGAGTGTTTGAAGCAACATGGAGAGGCACAACTTCTTTTACAACTATTGTTGCTTTAGCATTTGTAGTTTCCTATTCATTCATAACCATTGGAGTTTGGTCATTGGTGGGAATATCAATCCTTATTTGCTCATACCCAGCTACAGTAAGTAATATTCAGTGAGTCAGAGAAATAATGGCATATAGCAATTTAATTGTAAATCATAAACGCAACTTTATTGAATCCTCCAGTCATTCATTAACTCAATAATAGATACTTCATTGAGTTGATTAGTTGTTTGGAAACTTTGATCCATTTGATCTATTTTTATCTAAAACTTTATCTATTAGCTTTTATCTATTTATTTAAACTTTTATCTATTTTTTTAAATTCAGGATCATGTTAACGTTTATAATAAATTTATAAAAGTGTTATAACAGAGTAGAATAATCATTGCCCATAGTGCTTGTTGTGTGTAATAAACTGAAACTGGAGATAATCTTAACTTAAAAGAACTGAAAGTGATTCTATGTTGCTTCATTATGAACATAATGCAACAGGCAGTGCTGATGACTGCCAGGAAGACTTAATAGGGAAAGCTTTATCATGAGAGACTTATTAGGAATGGAATCCAGAAAAAAAAAGACTAATTACCACTACTTTCATTCTAAGGACAACAAATAATAATGGCTTCATAAGATCATAGCTGAATTGGTGGAACAGCAGAAGTGTTTTGGTCTGGAAATCAAAATGACTGAACACTTTAGGATGATATGGCAAGTTTTCTACTGCTATAAAATCAGATATTGAAAAAAAAAGAGAAAAAAAAAAAGTTGTTCCACTAGAAAGACTTTTCCTTTTGTATTGTGATGGAAAAAGTAAATATTGATGAAAGATAAATGAGCCTAGGCCTATATTCTCTGCAATCTTTTTTGTTTTGAATTTTGCTGGAGTTCAAGTGTATTACCATTCACAATGAACAAAATTGGATGTTCAGCAATTAAAGAAGAGAAAATGAAAAAATTGTTATGAATTTTAAAAACACTTTAACATGTGCTTTAAAGTTTCATAAAATCATTAAAGGCCAACACACAAGTTTGAAAAAACACTAAATATTTAAAAAATCTAGATGCTGTTTCGTCCCATGCCATGGACTTTTTTCAGTGGGATGAAACGGCGTCTGGATTTTTTAATTTTTTTTTCTTTTTTAAGCTTGTGTGTTGGCCTTTTTTATTGATTTTATGTTATTAATTTTCTTGATAAAATTGCAAAATGATTTTGATAAGCTTTCAGTTTGACTATAATAGCTTTGACAGCAGAACATAAGGAAATTATTTCTTTTGACTTTAGTTTGAGGCAAACACAATAATAATAATAATAATAATAATTCAGAAAACTAGAGCAAAAAAAACGACAGAGAAGAAAATCCATTCAAGATAACAACAGTGAGTAGTGCAATTTGATAATCTGTTCAGAAGTCTTATTAAGTGGACATAAAACACAGAATGTAATCACTTTAATGCTCAAGAAAAGAACATTGATTCTTGTATCTTGCTTTAGCAATATGAAGAATTGACTTACTCAACCTTATTTTCAGGAAATTTTCTTTGCTAAGTTTTTTATTTTATATCTTTACACTGACTGTCATTAAAAATATTTTGTTTTTCAGATCTATCTTGCAAGACAGTCATCTTATGTTCGACGGAAGGCTGTTCCCCAGACAGAGAAAAGAATTCATCTCATCAGTGAGATACTAACTAGTATTCGATTTATTAAAATGTATACTTGGGAGGAACCTATGATTTTAAAAGTGGCAGGTAATAATTGAAAGCACCGATAATTAAAATGGCACTTAAAAATAATGACAACATTAATTTATTAAGCATATAAGCTTAAGCAAAAAGATTTTGTTTAATTTTCTGAAGTATTATGTAAGCTGGGAACAATCATGAACTATATGACAGTCTAGTCAATGTAGAAAATGCAACAAATCTTTGCCAAAAATTTTAGTAACTTACATTTTAATGATGAAAGATAACATGACTGTGGCCTAAATAAGTTTTAGCATAAAGTCAATATATAAGTCAAAATAAAAAAAATAAAGCTTAAAAATTAATATATTAAAAAAAATATTTAATATTTTATATATATTGTGACAAAAAAAAATTGAAGCACCATGAAGGAAGTATCCAATTTGAGTGAAACTTTGTAAGTGCCATTTGGATGAAGAGAATTGTAATTAATTCAAATTTCACAGTGAAAAACAAATTTTTATTGAACATTAGCAGCATCATTGTTACATTATTAGTACTGTGTTGAGCCTCCTTTGGCTGCTGTGCATGCTGTTGTATGGCTTGGCATGAAGTGAAACAAAGTCATATATCAGAATGTTGTCTTGTAGCAGATCATACGAAGCTAGCTGCAACTACTGCTGTCAGATATTTGATAATGGATGCAATTGACATCCTAACATATCCCAGAGATGATCAATGGAGGACAAGTCTGAGGATCTAGCTGGCTAAGGAATAGTTTGAATTACTTAGGGGGCACTGCTGGGAAACATGTGCAATATGTAGACGTGCATTATCCTGTTGGGAAATTGCTGTTGGCAGCCTTGACACGAAGGGTAAAATAATGGGTCCTGCAGGATTTTGTGCACATATCTCTATGCATTTAAAGGTCCTTGAATCACTATGAGAGGAAATCTACTGTTTTAAGAAATGGTAATGGCTGTGTAATGGCTGTATGCCTCTCAACAATATTGCCAGGATTTGAGTGCTTGTCAGTTCACCTCCATACATGGATGCAGTGATAATCTGTTACAAGGCAGAAGTAGGACTCATCACTAAACACAATTCAAGACCATTTGAGAGCAGACAATGCCTTTCAGGCATTATACCACTCTAGATTGAGCCTGTGATGCTTGATTGTTAAAGGCATGTGTCATAAGGGACAACGGGAAGGGAAGTCAAACATCTGCAATTTGTCTAGCAATGGTGTGGGTAGATATCAGTTGCTATACATAGGAGACCACATCTCTGTATGGTGGAGAGTGATACTGTCAGAAGCCTCATAACAAACTGATTGTCTCTAGCAGTTGTAATGTTGGGCCAGCCAGAGCCTTGGTGATGTGAATGAGTGCTCTTCAGCATCCATTGATTCCAGCACCTTCTCACATAAGCTTCACTATAACCCAGATGGCAAGTGATTTGTCTACATGACCATCTGGCTTCTCCATAGAGAAGCAATTGCTTGTAAGCCCTTTGAGCACATCATCCAGGCATTACTGATGCTAAACTGATGCGAATGCAACTGTTCCATGAAGCAGAATGTGTCTATATTCTTAGGGTCCTTATATGAACCATAAGATGGACACTTCCATTGAGTGGGGGGGGGTGTGACAGCAGCGTTTCTCGATATCTAAATTTTAATCATTTGCATATCTAATGGGAAGGTAATTGCATGTACTGTATAATTTCATTCAAATGATGCTTCCTTCATTGTGCTTCAATTTTTTTTGTCACAAAATGTACGGTAGATGGTGAAAACGCTCTTAAGAATCGCAAAACATTGAAAAAGCCTAAACTTGAACTGCTTGACAATGCAGTAAATCCATATATTTTATTGGAAATCCGTATTTTTCTGTATTTTCTGATAATCCGACCTTTTTTGCATTCCGACCATACCCCCAGTCCCAAAGGTGACGGATTAGAGGGATTCTACTATACTAAATTATAGAGTAACAATCCTTTACGCCTGGGGTCGGCAACCTTTTGTTGTAAGAGGGCCAAATATTTTATGTGAGGGTTACTGCGGGCCGCACTTGGGCCAAAAAGGGCCAAAATCTTATTTTAACAACCAAAAAAAAAGGAAAATCTTAAGACGCCCCGCGGGCCGCACCAAAACGCTTCGCCCCCATGGGCCGCGGGTTGCCAACCCCTGCTTTTTGCAGTAATTCAGAGAAAATAATGATATTCAAAAGAAACAACCATGCTAAAAAATTTATATTTTTAGGATAATGCCTAGGTATTTATTTATATAGTACAATGTAGGCAAGGACTAGCATATCAGTTTTCTGTGCAAGCAGTTAAAGACCCACAAATTATTTAATTTTCTTTCTTTCATTCATTTATTCAATCCTGATGTTTTATTTATAGGGAAGTTATTTTTGTTTTTTGTAATTTTTTAAATTTAGAAGGCAAATCTAATCTGTTACCAATAAGTTTTTTTTTAGTTGATGAGAGCTAATCAGCTTGAAACAGCAACTCTGAGTGCCCCCCCCCCCCCCAAAAAAAAAAAAGATCTGGAATTTGATGATGCGCATTATTTTTCTATTCTAACTTTTGACTTTTCTGTATATATAAAATTTTTATTATTACTTTATTTTAATAAATTACAGTATTTTAAAATATTCATTTGATGAAGTTCTTTGCATATTTTGTTAACATTTGTTCCTTCTAAAATGTTATTAAGCCTTATTAAAAACATTAATCTGATCTTATGATTATTTTTTTAAAATCATAGATGTACGTAAAGCTGAAAAGCGAATTTTACAGATGGCAGAGTTAATTCACAGCATATCAAACACTACAGCACCCATATTTTGTATTGTTGCTGCAGTAAGCACTTTCCTTGGTCATACATTATCTGGGAATCCACTTACAGCTTCTCAGGTATTATAATTTTTACAATGATGATGAAAGACAAATGCTTAAATGATTTATATAAAACATTGTAAATAAATTGTCTGAGTTACTTGAATATGAGATAGAAACCTTCTCTTACATTCATACTATATTCTACATTGAACCTCTACTCTCCTGCACTATATTCTATACTATGAAATACCCCACTTCATCCAATCCTTTATGACTGCTTTAATATTACATGTGATCTGTCATACTTATTCTATTCATAAACACATGCATGTCTAAGTAGTCTATGTTGCATAATGTTAAAAAAAACCTCTACTTTTGATAAATATTCGTCTACATAATAATAATAATAATAATTTTTTTTTTTTTTTTTTATTTATTTCTTAGTTATTTTAAATTACATTTCAGTCCTGTTAGGAATATAAATTCCTATCAACAGGTGCTGTATTTATTTTAATACATAATAATTATATTAAAAAAATTACATTTAAATAAAATTTATAAAAATTACAAAATCAACTTCCTCAAACAATTTGAAACAAAAATATCAACAAATTCGCATAACATAAAATTAACAAATTATTAATTAATATTATCCAATATCCAACTTTTTACATTATTTTTTACAATGGAAATTCTTTAATAATAATAATAATAATAATAATAGTAATAATCTGTGTGAATCATGGGCTGGTAAGAAACTCCATTGCCATGAATTCAACCAGCCTCATGTCGACATGGAAGCGTCGAACAGATGGCTGATGAGTGAGGAGCTGTTTAGAGACCGAAGGGTTCATGATCGCAATACAGAATCAAGTCATCCCCACATGCAACTACAAGAAACACATTCTACACAACACAAACACGCATGACGACACATGCAGGAAATGCCACACTACGCAATGAGACGATCGACCACCTAAAATCAGGCTGTCCCCTTCTCTCCCAAACAAACTTCCTCCACCGACCCAATCAGGTAGCGTTGATTGTTCATCAACAGCTAGCACACAAACACTCACTTATTAAGAACACTGTCCCATACTACAAGTACACACCACAAATCATATTAGAGTCATCTCACATACTGGGACCACCCCATTCACACAGACAAAATTTTACATAACAACAGACATGACATCACACTTGTTGATAAGGTCAACAAACAGACCTATCTCATTGATATTGCAGTTCCTATCAGCAAAAACTTGCAGCAAACTCACGCAGACAAGATCAGTAAATACACCGATCTAGCACACAAGCTCGAAAAACAGTAGAGGCAGGACCGACTATCTGGTCTGGTGCCTCACACACTGCATCACAGCCTCAGCACACTAGGACTTCACAAAAACACTTATATACAACTCCAGAAGGCTGTGGTACTCTACACAACACAAATAATTAGGAAATTTATGGACACAACAACACATCCCTAACCCTCCTTGCACACTTCTTTACACCTGGCAATATGTGCTTTGGTCCTTGACACACCATGTTGTCTTTGCTGGGGAAACCCAGCATGTTGAAACTTTTACAAAATAATAATAATCGTCCTGTCGTCCACTAGTCTGGTGCCTCACACACAGCATCACAGCTTCAGCACACCAGAACTTCATAAAAACACTTATGCACAATTTCAAAAGGCTGTGGTACTTGCATAACAACATGCATAGTTAAGAAATTCATGAACAGAACCACACATCTATAACATCCTTTCCCCCACTTTCACTTTTTTTTTACACTTGGCAGAATGTGCTTTGAACCTTAACCCACCATGTTGTTTTAGCTGCCGAAACCCAAAAATAAAAACTTTTCTATAATAATAATAATAATAATAATAATAAACACTCACCACCCACGACGTCCATACACAGCAGCTGCGTGAATCATGGGCTCGTAAGGAACTCCATGGCAGACATTGCCACAAACTCAGCCAGCCCCTTCTCTCCCAAACAGATTACCTCCACCGACACAATCAGGTAGCGTCGATCGTTCATCAACAGCTAGCACACAAACACTCACTTATTCAGAACACGGTCCCATACTACAAGTACACACCACAAAGTGTACTAGAGTCACCCTAACATAAGCTGTACTGGGACCGCCCCATTCACACAGACAAAACTATACATCACAACAGACCTGACATCACATTTGTTGATAAGGTCAACAAACAGACCTACCTCATTGATATTGCAGTTTATCAGCAAGAACATGCAGAAAACTCACGCAGACAAGATCAGTAAATACACCGATCTAGCACACGAGCTCCAGAAGCAGTGGAAGCAGGACCGAGTGTGTGTTGTACCCATCGTCCTGTCCGCCACTGGTCTGGTGCCTCACACATTGTACCACAGTCTCAGCACACTAGGACTTCACAAAAACCCTTATGCACAACTGCAGAAGGCTGTGGTACTCAACACAACACGCAGTTAGGAAATTTATGGACACAACCACACATCCCTAATCATACTTGCATACGTCTTTACACTTGGCAATATGTGCTTTGGTCCTTGACCCGTCATATTGTTTTTGCTGGGGATACCTAAGGTTTGAAACATGCAAAATAATAATAATAATAATAGTGTGCGGTTAATAATAATAAAGTACGAACAGGGATTGGGGGAACCAGAAAAAAGAAGAAAAAAAGACAATAAAAGTTCAGATAGAAATAAGGTACGAACAGGGATTGGGGAAACCAGAAAAGGATAATGGCTGCCATTCCCGACGGCAAAACCGGATGTTCAAAGTTCATAAGCCTAACAACGGTAGCATATTTGGCTTGAAGTCAAGACGCGGCCGGAGAATTGGTAGGCCTAACACGGGCCTATCAACGGAAACTCACTCAAAAAACGGCCAAAACACGTCCGGACCAGCAAAAAAAGCAAGCGGGCGGCACCAGCACGACCTTATGCTTGTATTCAAAACAAATCAGCGTCCCTGAGAGGGAAAAAACCTGCCTTACGCTTATTAAACTACACTTTGCACTTCACGGGCTAACGAAAACGCTTCTAGCCAATTGTAGAAAGCCGATTGTAGAAAGCACTACAACGCACAACACGCACTACATTCACGAAACACAACATGCACCACCCCAAGTCCGCTACGGAAAGAATGACTCTTCCCCGCAAGGAGGGAGGCCGAGGACTCATCAATCTCATCACCCTACACGAAAAACAAGTACACACACTTAGGGAACACTTCCACCAAAGAGCACAACACTCCTCACTCCACTCAGCCATTGTCAAGGCTGACACACACTTCACACCCCTGGACCTCGCAAACCCTTCTCTAACACTCACCACTCCCGACACCCACACACAGCAGCTGCGTGAATCATGGGCTCGTAAGGAACTCCATGGCAGACATCGCCACGAACTCAGCCAACCTCATGTCGACATGGAAGCGTCCAACAGATGGCTGATGAGTGGTGAGCTGTTTGGGGAGACCGAAGGGTTCATGATCGCGATTCAGGACCAAGTCATTCCCACACTCAACTACAAGAAACACATTCTACACGACGCAAACACACACGACGACAGATGCAGGAAATGCCACACTACACATGAGACGATCGACCACATAATATCTGGCTGTCCCCTTCTGTCCCAAACAGACTACCTCCACCGACACAATCAGGTAGCATCGATCGTTCATCAACAGCTAGCACACAAACACTCACTTATTAAGAACACGGTCCCATACTACAAGTACACACCACAAAGCGTACTAGAGTCACCCTCACATAAGCTGTACTGGGACCGTCCCATTCACACAGACAAAACTATACATCACAACAGACCTGACATTACACTTGTTGATAAGGTCAACAAACAGACCTATCTCATTGATATTGCAGTTCCCATCAGCAAGAACATGCAGAAAACTCACGCTGACAAGATAAGTAAATACACAGACCTAGCACACGAGCTCCAGAAGCAGTGGAGGCAGGACCGAGTACGTGTTGTACCCATCATCCTGTCCGCTACTGGTCTGGTGCCTCACACATTGCATCACAGCCTCAGCACACTAGGACTTCATAAAAACACTTATGCACAACTCCAGAAGGCTGTAGTACTCAATACAACACGCATAGTTCGGAAATTTATGGACACAAGCACACATCCCTAACCATTCTTCCAAATTTTTTTTTTTTTTTTTTTTAATACACTTGGCAATATGTGCTTTGGTCCTTGACCCGCCATATTGTCTTAGCTGGGGAATCCCATGGTTTGAAACTTTTTCGATAATAATAGCAGCAGCAGCCGTTCCGGCATAGCTGAGCGGTCTAGACGGCTGTCTGCCGTGTGGCCGTTGTATTGGAACCTGGGTTCAAATCCCGGTGTTGGCATGGCTGTTTCTTTCTTTCTTCTGTGTTTCGTCCGTTTCTCCCAGGGACTTACTATCTCATGGTTATCCTGGATGGGATGTGAATCTCGTCCCCCTTCTTGACTTTCACTAGCTTCGCCCTGATGTTGTCAGATTGAACTAGTTCCGTGGTCCCTAGTCAGCCAAATTCAATAAAGGAAGGAATAATAATAACAACGTTTGATTTATCAACACTAACAATAATATTTTCATATTATCATTATTTTACTACTAATAAATATTTTTTTAAAAAAAAAAACATTTAATTTTTTCAATAATGTAATTAAATTTGTCACTGCCAATGCACTACATTAATTATAAGTTTATTTTAATTCTAGGCATTTTCAGTCTTCAGTGTCTTTGCAGCAGCACGTTTTGCTTTAGCAGCAACTACAAACAATTCAAAATTTATCACAGATGCCTTAATTGGATGCAGACAAATTCAAGTAATTAGTTATTGCTTTTGAAGTAAATTTACATTTTTGTTAGAAAATAGAATATCTTTTTTCTATTGTTTTAATCAATATTGTAGGATATTATGAATTTAATGAATGTAACTTCAGATACTTTTCTTGTTTTGCTTAATTTAGTATCATTAATTATGAAAAATATATTTAAATTAAAAAAGAAAAAAAGAAAAGAGAAAAGAAACATATTAATTCTAATTTAAATCCAAAAAAGTATAATATCTATAAATGATATCTTATTTAGTTATTATTAAAATTAAAAACAATGCTTATATTGCCAAATGTAAATTATAGTTATAAGCTTTTTATCTAATTAAATAAAACCAATAGCGGCCTTTTAATTCGTATCAATTACAGTTTTAGTACGATATAAGCTTTTATCTTTAAAAAAATATTTTTTTTATTAATAAATAAAGTATTTATAAGTACAATTTTTGCTGTTTTTGTTTTCAAAATGGCATTATCCTGGTAAACTTTACTATTCAACAAGTGCTTTTGTTTGTGTGTATTCTGTTGTCTTTATTGTGCAACAATTAGAATAAAATTCTATGTTGCATCTCTTTCCTGAAATTAGTAGTTAATCCTTGTTTTTTGATTACTTGTTTGCAGTTCTTAAAGTATATAGTCACAAGTTTTTTGTTTTTAAATTTAGTTTCCTGAGAAGTAAGTACTGTATTGCTTTACAACAATTATGGCAAGAATACTCTTATTACTCTTCAGGTTACCTACTATTCTAAATCATAGAATAAAATGAATATGGTTATCATTTCTTTTCAGAATTTAGTGAAAATCGATTGCTGTTTATTATGGGACATCAATAAATAAATTATCTGTTTTAAATCTAACTTGGTGACATGTTAGGTCTAACCAAAATCTAACCAGATATTTTCAACACTTTTTTATATAAAAAATATAATATTTTTTTTTATAATTTATTTAATGAATAATTATTAATGAGTCCAGTCTGTCTCTTTGATTTCGAGAATCAACAGTTGACATCCATTACAGTTTGTTGATAGATATAATGCAACAGAATTATTAGTTTTTGATTGATCATATGCATCAACATTGTTACTTCATTATTTTTCCTGTCAGGATGACAGTGGATTTGGTGACCTCACATAATGTGATGAGATTGATTGATAATGTGATATCACACTAAGATTTTACTCTGTGTTACTCATAAATGATACTGTTACTACTCTAAAATCTCCTCCCTGATGACAGCAGCATGGAAGAAGGAAAGGACTAACATAACAGCCATAATTGACATAAATTGTTAGAAGAAAGTGTAGATGGTAAGAAGGTCCAAGGAAAAGAAGGAAGGCAGAGTAAATGCTCAAATTAATATGAGGCACATCACGAAAATACTGCCTCCAATTTTTTTGCTATTAAATCTGGTGCCGTAGAAAGTTTTGTATGCCAGTGAGCAGGCATTAGAAGTCTTTAGCTTCACCAGACAAATGGTAGAGTGGTGCTGCCATTGGTCACATAAGCTCAGAACACCAGCTATTGAAACTGCTGGATGTTACAAATACATGCAAAAAAAAAACAATGATTTAATTCCTTACTGTGGAAAACATGAGTCCTGTTGAAATCCATAAATGTCTAAAACATGTTTTATCAACAGTACTGTTGATGGCATAGTTAGATATTGAATCACATTCTTTTAAGTGTGGGAAAATTGACACTGTTGAAAGTAGCAGGCCAGTGCAACTGTGATAACAGACCACAAAAGATAATGGACATGCTGACAAAGAGGTATAATACTGTGCAATAGGTATTGCAAAACCAATGATGATACCTATCATAAAGGAATCTTGGTTACAACAAGGCTTTCTATCTAGTGGATCACAAAAATGCTGTCAGATGAACAAAAGTAAGCTCAATAGTGCATCTGTACAGAACTATTCCTGTGTGATGATAGTGTGATAGTACTATTTTCTCAAGTTATCAATCAGGTGAATTTTTCCCAAACTAAGTATCCACCATAATGAAAGTTTTAAATGTAAATAATGATAGAAACTTTCTATCATACATTGATGATAAACTGGATTCACAGTAATGATCCCAAGTCAATGTAATGATGTCATCAGAATTCACATGCATGAAAAGTTAAGAAGATAGCCTTATGTTGGTGAAGTGTTTTGGGTGGTGACAAAAGTTTCGGATTAAAGGTGGCTCCTGCTGATGGATTTCTTGGGGAGAGGCACTATGAGGAACTCTGATGAATATGTATAAACATTGTTAAAGTTGAAATTATGCATCTGTTGGGTATGAGCTGATAGGAACATAAATGAAGTTCTTCTTTTCTAGGACAGTTCTTGGCCCAATCCTAGGCTGTTTATAAGGAAGGAAACTGTGAAAATTGATTGAATTGTTCTTTCCAATTTCTCTTAAGGTCTGGATTTGTTACCCTCTAATTATTATGTGTTCAGCCTGCTGAACAATGCATTCCATTGATGAAATTTTGTAGATGATTGTATCTGTGTACACTTCCAATAATGAAGTAATGAATTTTGCAAAATAGGAATACAATGTCTTGCTCAAACCAAAAGAGATAACAAAAATGCATAGAAAATGATGGTAACTTTGTGGAAAAATAACAGGAGTTTTATTAATGATTGAAGATTACTCAGTAAAAGCCTTAGTTTTAGAAAGCATTATTTTCATACTGCTCTTCATAATTGCAATCATTAATAATGGATCAGAAGATCTCATGTTAGATGCTTAATAGAAATAAGATCTGTATAATGTGATACTCATGCTTGACATTTCAGTAAGAGAAAATTAGCAAGTTATAAACTAAAATGCTCATCAGCTTCTCGAGTATAGGATATCTGAGGAGCTTAATTTAATGTAATAGAGAAATAAGAATAAATCTTGCTCTTAAGTTTTATTTTTTTTTATATATTGTTTTAAATACATTGATACATTGAAATTTATTTTTATGTGTAACTTACTAAGTTGGAACTGTCTTTTAGGCATTTCTTTTGAATCCTGATACTGAGATACCCAATGGTGATGCCATTGCTCAACAGCCTGATCTTGCTCTTCTCATGGAAATGGTAACATTATCTTGGAATGAAACAGTTATTTTCAGAAACAACAAAAACTCAAAAGTTGATATTGATGCAGCTAATAAAAAGACTATCATTGAAATGGATGACAGAGCCTTGACTAACATACATCTTAGTATTCCAAAAGTTTGTATTTTTTTCTGTGAATATCTATATAATATTAATTAATTAATTTTGCTTCTTAAACACAAATTTACAGTTATTAATTGTTTTTTATCCTATCTTTACATATTTTTTCTGCCAAAAATTATTTTTTTTATATTTTTGAAAAGATAATAATTCATAAGATACTTATTTTACTCCTTCAACTTTATTTGAAAGTCATTTCAAAAGCCAGACATAGTCAAAGATAATATTATATGTTTTCCAGTGTAATTGTGTTCTAAAGCTTTGTATGTTTCTTATGTCAATTATTTATAGTTCAAGTTTTAATATAATGGGCAATGTTAATTTGATGCTGTAGTTTCACTTCCATATTTTACTTTAAAGCGATGGCAAAATCATAATTAGCAAATTATTAATGCTGCTACTACAATAACAATAAGTAATAAGTAATAATAATAATAATAATAATAATAATAATAATAGTAATATCAGGCTGTCCCCTTCTCTCTCAAACAGACTACCTCCACCGACACAATCAGGTAGCGTCGATCGTTCATCAACAACTAGCACACAAACATTCACTTATTAAGAGCACGTTCCCGTACTACAAGTACATACCACAAAGTGTATTAGAGTCACCCTCATATAAACTATACTGGGACCGCCCCATTCACACAGACAAAACCATACATCACAACAGACCAGACATCACACTTGTTGATAAGGTCAACAAACAGACCTATCTAATTGATATTGCAGTGCCTATCAGCAAGAACATGCAGAAAACTCACGCAGACAAGATCAGTAAATACACTGATCTAGCACACGAGCTCCAGAAGCAGTGGAGGCAGGATCGAGTACGTGTTGTACCCATCGTTCTGTCTGCCACTGGTCTGGTGCCTCACACATTGCACCACAGTCTCAGCACACTAGGACTTCCCAAAATCACTTATGCACAACTGCAGAAGGCTGTGGTACTCAACACTACACGCATTGTTAGGAAATTTATGGACACAAGCACACATCCCTAATCATTCTTGCACACATCTTTACACTTGGCAGTATGTGCTTTGGTCCTTGACCCGCCATATTGTTTTTGCTGGGGAAACCCAAGGTTTGAAACATACAAACATAATAATAATAATAATAATAATCTTTTATATAGTTTTCCAGATCTGTCTGTGTCTAACACACTTCCTTAATGCACTTCCCTAACCCACTTCTTCTGTGTTTGGAAAAAAAAAATAATTTCCTGTGAAAATAGAAATAATTTTTACAATTAAATGTCCACAACAGGAATGAAACCTGGAACCTTCTGATCCGAAGTCAGACGTCTTATCCCGTTAGGCCACGGGAACTACATTCAGATTATTGTTGTTAAATATCTCTAATCACTCCCTCTGTGTGTGTTACGTAATGAGAGAAGAGCCAGAGAAAAAAAAAATAACTCATTAATTTTAGCCTACTAGATTAAAATTTAAATTTCAATGTTCATTTTTGTAGCCTACTACAAGTGAAGGCCAGATGAGCATTAGATATAGAAGCTCACCCTCAGCAAAGAACTGAAGAGTCGTTAGAGACATTTCTCGACATGAATAAAGAAATTAAAAATAATATTTAAACACAGAAAAAAACTTCTACTTAAAATACTTTATCTCAACTAAAAGCCATCACATTGTTCTCCCGTCATTGTAGATAGGGCATATACACAAGTAATAATAATAACAATTTCAATGATGTGCATGAATGATCATTCATTTGAACATAATTACGTCTATTGTATGCTGATATTTAATGCTGTAAGTAAACATTTAAAGAGTACTACAGATTCAATATAAGAAAAAAAGTTTTATTAACATTCCAAACTGGATACACAATAAGAAACTAAAAATTAATAATGAGAAACCAAAGCTCTATTTACAAAAGACTGAAAAGCTAATTACAAATTTTCTTACAAAATTTATTTTCATTTTCATTCCATTTTACAAACACCATGCAAATTTAATTCCTACTTTGGTATATACAGTAACCAATTATAAATATCTAGGTGTTGCAGTAAGTAATCTCTTCAAATGGAATACAAATTCACTATCTTACATAAAAAAGATTAAACTCCAGTCAAAATTAAGGTGTTTATTTACTTTGCTTTATTTGCTTCAATTCTAAATTATGAAATTAATAACTAAAACTTGAATATGAAATTTTATTTCCACAACAAACCAAGTTTTTTACAATATAATATGCAAAACTGTTATTAAATATCAAAGACTATACATATAGTAATCACAATTATCATTTTTGACAGAACTATAAGAAAATTATAATATCCACCAATTTAATAGCTATGGACAGAAAGAAATAGCTTTCTGTGTGGAAAGAATTACAAATAAATAATATGAATTATAAATAATATTTTTTTTTTGAAAATTATGAAATTTATTATATACAGGATGTCCCAGGAGGAAAGATCATTTTTGGAAGATCATAGCATAGGTCATTCTAAGAAACAAAAATATATGATGTGTTCTATTCTGAATGTTTTCTAAGATAGTGCTATTTGAATGTTCAGTTGCAAAATTAATGGTAAGAAAAAAGATATGTACTGTTTTTGATACACTGATGGAAATTGAAAATGCAACATCAAGAAGAGATTAATGTTGGAATACCAGAAATCACAATGTGAAATATAAATGGCAGACAAATGTATGATCACATGGCCACCACAGATAGCAGTTTAAGTCATACCTCTGTGGCATTCAAGCAACTGTAGACAGTACTGAACCATTTGTTAGTTTAGTATTTTTGAAACTATTTATCAAGCCTGGAAGATGGAATTGTGCCCCATTCATACAGTTATCAGAGTTTGAATGGGGGTCACATAGTGGACCAATGGGAAGCAGGATGGTCGTACTGTCAAATTGCAGAAAGGATTGGATGGGATGCATCTACAGTTGAGTGATGTTGGTGACAGTTGCAGGAGGAAGGTGTTCATATGGGGAGACCTGGTTCTAGACAATCCAGATGTAATACTGCATATCCAGACTGGCACATCTGCAGATGGACAGTGACAAACTGAACAACCAAAGCAACCCATATCTGAGCCTTTGTCACATCAAGGATATCTATTCAGACAATCTGCATTTGTCTCCTCGAAGCAGAACTACATGCATGTGTTGCTTTGGCATAACTACCACTTACTCCTCTCACCGCACCGGTGAGAACAGTGACCCATATCTAAGCCCTTGTCACACCATGGACAGTTATTCAAACAATCTACAATTGTTTTCTCGAAGCAAAAAAACATGCAAGCATTCCTTTGGCACAACTACCACTCACTCCTCTCACTGGTGGGAACACCAGCAGTGGTGTCAAGGTTGGTTGACAGAAGAATAGAAGCCTGTGATTTTCAGTGATGGCAGCTGTTTCTGTCTCTGGATAAGTGATAGTTGGATACATGTCTGATGAAGACCCAGAGAGAAGCAAGTTGCAACATGTATTTGGCCAAGACACACAGGGCCCACTCCATGTATTCTAGTGTGGAGAGCTGTGGGCTAAAATGATCCTACATGTCTGGTGTTCATGAAAGAGAGATTGACTGCCATTTTGTACATCCAGAACATCATTCAACCAGTAAATACATTTCCCGCATGACATGGAGGATGTGTTGTTCCAGCATGACCAAGCATGTTCACATGCAGCTCCTGTGACTCAACGTGCACTATAGCATATCTGTCATCTATCATGGCCAGCATGATCACCTGATCTCTCTCTGATCAACCTTGTCTTGAACTGAATGGGGCGACGTGTCTCTCATGTCCAGCCAAGGTTTATAGCTGGTGGTTGGACATGAGAGAAGCCACTAGCTATGAACCTAGCCAATTTAAGCCTGCAGGTTGACCAAGCATGGAATAACATTCTTCAAGAAGATATTCAACACCTCTGCGATTGTATGCATGTCAGATTGCAGGCTTGGGATATAACCATCTCATGCATTATAGCATGAAATGGTTATACCCAATATTAGTGTAGATCCAATGTCACACATCAGATCCTCTGCTACATATACCACAGTATATTATGTTCTGTTTGTGATCATACACTTCACTCATCTGCACAACCTTCTTTGCCAAATTTCAGCTTTCTGCCATTACTCCTTCTGAGTATTGCATTTTCAATTTCTATCAGTGTATTTTTTGTTTAAGTGACAAATTTGTTTTGAGTTTGTAATAAATTTTTAAAACCTCCACCATCAACACTAATGCACTTTGTAACTCATGTAAAAACATGTCGTGTTGTTCATTTGAGTGTATCTTGACATTCCTGTATGTAACCATTAACATCCATCATATGACCAAGCATCTCATCTCATGTATCCAATTTTCTTTTGTACAATTCACTCTTCATTCAACCCCATAAATAAAAATCCAACTGGTGCTGCACACAGATTCACATGCTTTGGACAGTGGCATATTATGGCTGCAGTGAGGAGCAATATTGCACACCAAATTCAAAAAAGTGTACTTTCAAATAGCTCTCTCTTGGAAATTGTTCGGATATAAGCTTTTTTCTTAGAATGACTGATACTACGACCTCCTAGAATATTAACATTTCTTCCTGGGACACCCTATATAAAAAATAAAAATAACAATGTATAATATAAAATGATATTTAATGGATTAAAATATATATTCCAGAAGACAGTAATAAAAAATGACTGTACTAATTATTTATAAAAATTAAAGATTGTGAAAAAAGTTGTTATTATTCAATATATATATATTTTGTATTGTTTAGGGATGTCTTGTGGGAATATGTGGAAATGTAGGCAGTGGAAAAAGTTCTTTATTGGAAGCAGTCTTTGGTAATGTAAGGCTTATTCTTATTTTCTTGTTTTAAATGACTTTTTACATTAATTAAGTCACTGAATCTTATTTTCACATTTTTTATTATTATTTTGGGGATATATTTTTCAATTTTTTTTCCAAATTATTGAAGGGTTTTGCTTGTTGTTAAATTTTTAAAATATGATAATATTAATTATTGTAATATGTACAATCCAACTGATAGCACTGGACCTGAAGCACTTTCCAATAGAGGTTTCAATTTACATATGTAAGAAGCTCATATAATTGATATTAAATTGTCTTTGTAATACTTGATTTCAGTGGTATTATCTTTTTACAACCAATATTCCTTGTTAATGGGATTTCTTCAGTGATTGTTGATTATAAAGTATTCAGGTTCCCAGCCATGGAGGAACTTTTTCCATCAAATAATATAATGTGGTCTTAGCAATATTAATAATAACTTGCAAACATATTAATATATCCCCCAGATATTTTCTGAGTATTGCAAGGTTTCTCCATTACTCCCATTCTAAAGTTATTATATCTCTTTTACTGAAGATGGAATATAGTACTGGATCAGAACTTGTGTTGTAGCAGTCTTTACTAATTTGGTGTCAGTTACTCAGCTTTATGGCAAATTGAATTATTATGCTAGCTTAAATAATGACCATGTTTCTTAAAGAAAGAGTCTACCCATAAAATGCATTAATTCTTAAGCAATTGGGTGCTCTACAAATCTTTTTTGAGGAAATCTTTAAGCAAGAGCAAAGGCCATGGCATTAATTACCATTTCTAACACAACATAGTCTTGATATAGATTCAATCCAGGCTTCTGATAATATCTTTTTTTGATTATGGAACTTTTATAACTTGTCCACTTGACTGTGTTCATTTCTATATTTCATTACTTATTCTCTTGAACATTTTTGACCATCCTCCAAAGTTTCAGTTTCATTTGGAGATAAAATTCTTATTTAGAAAACTTGCTAATTTTTATTAGCAAACATATTGTGTTGAAATTAGAACTAATGACAACATCATTGTTATTGCTTAGAGTTAGTCTCAAAAAGGACAGGCATTAAAAAATTGGCTTAGGACCAAACACATTTCTGGATAGAATTCTTACTGAAACAGTAATTTTACTAATAAAAATGAACATGTCTAAAACTGAAGCTTGGGATTTTCCAGAAGGTCACTGTAGGATGTTGTGCATAAGGATTTTTGATTATAACAACCAATTTAAAATAAGGAAAGCAACTATCTTGTGTAAAAAGGATTTTAAAATTTTGACCTCCTAAAAATAGGTCAAATCTCATTCAAAGATAGAACAAGATTTTGAAAAGTCCCTATCTCATCCCTCTTTCTTGTATTCTTCTAAGCTTAAATCATCAGTAAATCTCTTCAAACTTTTCTTCAACTTAGTTGATATTCTTGAGAGAACCTTTATTCATGTAGCCCAGAACAGATTTCTTAATTGCTTTCTAAGCTTGCTCACCAAGAAAATGTTTATTGATTAGCATTATTTTCCTTTAGTCCATTAAAGAGAGCTTCCATGTTCCATGCTACTGCTATACAGTCATTCTTGAACAAACAATTTTCCTTTTTTAAATATTTTCATTTTAAAGTGTTAACATATTCAAAAAAGATTTGAAGAATGTGAAAGCATATGGGGGCAGGAGACTTTTGCCATCCCAGTGAATACTCAGGGTGTTTAAAAAAAAGGGTCACATATTTTCACAGCAGATAGTACTGACTATCTGATAGTATAGATATGGGCCAGTTTTCATTGCCACTAGGAAGTGCTTTATGTGGTTCCTTCAGCTGTATGTTGCAGAGAATCACACATTCTTGTGAACACACGAGGATGCTCACCTTTGCTGATATGCATTGAATACATGCTCCTGCGGTGTTTGGATGTCATCGATTGGTGTCAAGTATACCAAAGTCTTTAAGTGCCCTCATAAAATAAAAACCTAAGGGATTAAGGTCAGGAGATCAGGCATGCCAAGCTACTGGACCTCCCCGACTAATCCAGTGCCCATGGAACATCTGGGTTAGTTATTGTTGGACAATGAGGAGAAAATGGAGTGGTGCCTCATCGTGCATGAACCACATCCTCCAGTAGGGCAGGTAATTCATGTGACAAGAAGTGGTGATAAACAGTACATGTTAATCTCTTTTGGTAGAATGCAATGTCCTATGAGTCTGTCACCTACAATTCTTGCCCAAACATTAATGGAAAATCGATGCTGATGCCTCAATTCTACAATTGCATGAGAATTTCCATCTGACCACACGTATGTATTATGGTATTTGGATATTCCATTCTTTGTGAAACCTGCCTCAATGGTAAATGAAAGGCTGGCTATGAACTGCAGATCTTCAATACTCTTTCTTAGAAGCCATTGACAGAACTCTATTCTGGCATGGTGATCTGGTGGCCTAAGAACTTGCACTCGAATGTGATACCGGTATGGTAACTGCTTGTGAAAAATTGACAAGAGAATGTTTGATGCCTTCAGCTGCTGCTATTGTTCTAACACTTGTTTCAAGATGTTCTTCCACTCTTCTCAATACCTGCTTCTCCATATCAGATGTGCAAACTCAGCAGGTCTAGCATGAGCTGTTGTTTGTGGTGTTGATGATCCAGTTTTTGTAAGTCACTGGAATAGCTGTATGAATATCTTTTGGGATAGTATCTGGCATGCTAGATAGTTTTAGGCATAGAGGACACGGGTTTGTAGGTTGCTTTCATCTTCTAAATATTTGCAGAGAATCATGTCTTCCATTAGAAAGTTTACTTTTAAAACTGCACAGAATAACAAAATATTACTGCTCTCTGCTTACAAGAACCTCATACTGGTAGCTGCAACTTCAATAGCTGCTGACAAATTATGAATGACCGTAAACCTTTAAATAGTCATTTAATTACTGTACTGCAGAGGTAAAACAACTAATAAGAAGAGGGCAGTGGGCTGCAATAGGAAGCCAGACCAAACTGTAACACAATTAATATGAAAACAAGAAAGTCTCAAATAAGAAAATAGCCTATTATCTCAAAGATATTAATTGTAGGACCCATGTTTATTAGACTATTTTTCTTGTCTTGATGAATACTATCTGCTATGAAAATATTCAACAATTTTTTTTAAATACCCTGTATTTTTAGCAGAGCTGAATGATGCTTTCAGCTAGAGAGTAGCACCATATGAAGTTTTCAGAAATGTAATATTTAGATTTGTAAATTGAAACATTTTCTTTTTCTTGGATAAGGTAAAACTTATAATTGAGATTATTGAAGTGGATATATTTATAATAAAGAAATTCAGCAGGGATCAAAAAATAAACTCTCTGAAGTAGTATAAGTGAAATTTTAATATGTTTAAAATATGCATGTACAGTAAACTCCTGATTATCCGTGGAATTGGGTGGCACAGCAACCGCGGATAAGCGAATTCCACGGATAATCCAGAAAAGGACGAAAATCAATACAAAAATGCTTTTAACATGTTTTAATTACGTTAAAATGGCAGTTCATACAGTTACAATACATACATTATAAACAATTATTTTATTTTAAGTTATTTATTTATTTTTAAATTTTATTATTATGGGAAGGCTTTCCATAATTTAGTGTAACCTGCCGGCCTTAGCTCCGCCCACAAGGTCGTTCTTTAAATTGTTTGTCTATAATTGTCTTCACTTACTTTGTTAGCCTCTTTTATTGTTTACCTTATTCTAGATTTAATTTTTTTTTATTTCCGTTATTTATTGTACAGTAAATAAAATGGAAACAGGAAAGGTCCGCAGATAATCAGGAGTTTACTGTTTATTAAATTTGCAATTCAAATTATTGTAGTATAAGTTCAGTATCCCTAATCTGAAATGCTTGGAATTTTGAAATGCCGAGAATGTTTTGAATGTTTTGGAAATTCAGATTGGGGATACTTAACCTTACATTGAGTAAAGTTTGTTATTGTAATGTGTACTGTCAGTGTTACTTTAAAGATGGTTTCTATATTTTCAGATGAATATCGTCAAAGGTGTTATTAGTTTATCTGGAAAGGTAGCATATGTACCTCAACAGTCCTGGATGTTCACTGGTAGTCTTAGAGAAAATATTTTATTTGGTCTGTCTTATGATCAACAAAAGTAAGATTACTACATTTGACAGTTTGTTTCTTTGTTTTTGATCAGTGATTCCTATCTTAATCTCTCTTTTCTTGAAAGTTCAACCAATTTTATTAAAATTGCTTGAAAACCAATCTTTGAGAAATTAAATCAGTTTTAACAGTATGTATAAATACATCATTATCAGATTTATACTCTATGACAAAAAAAAAAAAAACGATTCACTTGGAAAAATAATGATCATGATGAAACATGACATGTGCAAAGAGGACAGAACGAAAATGATGCTAGAACACTGTGAGAGCAATACAGCTCTCTATTTCGGAACAACAGGCCCACAATCGGTCGTATTAGAATGTTGTGGGGCCACCTCTTGTGGCAATCCATGCAGATATATGGTGTGTCATAGGTGAATATGGTAATGGTGTCCTGTGAGAGATTCATCCAAATGTCTTGGAGTTGCTGGGCTAGTTCTCCCAAATTGATGGTTGACTGTAATCGCCTACCCAATATGTCTCAGACATGTTCTATAGGTGATAGGTCTGGTGATCTGGCAGGAAAAGGAAATGTCGGAACACCTTGTAGACACACTAGAGATATTCACCTTATGTGGTTGGGCATTATCCTGCTGAAAAATGGCTCCTGCAAGACCTCGCAGCTTAGGCAGAATGACAGGTCGCAGGATGTCCTGGATGTAACGTTGTGATGTGACCGTACTCTGAAGGATAACTTAGGATGACCAGGTGTCATATGCAATGGCTCCCCAAATGAGGATGCTAGGTGTGATGGCAGTGTGAAGCTCTAAAGTTAGGTGAGGTGAGGTGCACTGGGCTGGTTGTCTCCACACGCATATTCGGTAGTCATCTGCTCCAAGTGAGAACCTGGATTCATCACTAAACATTAAACAGCTCCTGTCAGTTACGTTGCATGCTGCTCTGGTGCCTTCTCCCTAATTTGTACAAATGTGGATGGGGGAACAAGATTATTAATTTCTAAAGAATGTCACTGATCTACTACCCGCTGTTCGCTAAGCCCTAGCAATGTATAATGTATGGTGAATGCATGGTGTAGTGGCTGTATGTATCCTGTGGGACGAGTCCATAACAGGAGTCTATACTAATAGTATAGTAGTTGTGAATGAGATTCTGGTTCATCTGCGATGACCATTGGATACATTGGCGTGGTTTCCCAGTCTTGCTCCAACACAGATGAAACACTTCTGACCATTCATGCTGAATGGTGTTGCCTGGGCATTGTGGTTGCCTTACTACAGAATGGCATGCCATTTTCTCCACCACCAGTTGTGGGAAACTTAGCACATATTTTGAACGGAGGCCTCTCCGAACGCAGGTGACTTTATCCTTTCCCACACCCGATGCAATATGTTCATCACTACTAGTAGACCTTATCATAGATGTTATTATTATTATTATTATTATTATTATTATTATTTATTTATTTATTTATTTGAGATTTTATCTTTCTGATTTATGGTCCTGTTTTTAATAATAATAAATATTTGCGATTGATATACGTTTATCAGAACTTATTGTACTATTTATGCTGTTTCTTGATTCAGTAATCTCCCTTGATAGTAAGATACTTGTTCCACCTTACACCAGCTTTTTTTTGTTCTTGTGGCAAAAAAAAAGTTTTTGATGTTAATGAAGTCAAAGTTGTGTTGTGTCTTTCACTTCATCATCATTCTGGAATTTTATACCAACTAGTGCTGATTTAAGGCATGTGTCCTTAGACATAGGAGAACAAGCCTCTTGTTTGTGTCTTGCACTGTAAAGCTAATAATAAAAAAACATACAGACGAGGAAAATTTTGAGAAATATATTTAAAAACACTTCTTGACAAAAAAATTTGTAAAGCAAGAAATAATTCATTCTATTAACGCAAAAGTACGTAAATAGTTACGGTAAGGGTAGATATGCAAAAGAATAATGTTTGTTGTGATTGCACATGGCCACTCGTCCTACAGTGGCACTGCAATTGCAAGTTATGGGGCTTATAAGGCACACACAGTAGAGTCCACATGCATTGATCAGGCGAGATCTGTGAGTGATCAACATGCCGCGAAGATGCCTTAGACATCAGTACAAGTCACAGAGGTTGAGAGAGGGCGCATCATCGGGCTTCTAGAGGCAGGCTGGGTGGCATGACGAATTGCCCTCCATTTAGACCGTTCTGACTTTACAGTCAAACCGTGTTGGGAGCAGTGGACATGTGAAGACACCTCTACACAGCTCTGGACTACCCAGACAGACCATCAGGAGAGAAGATTGTTTGATTGTCAGAGAGGCATGAATAAATCCAATGGCTTCTTTGTTCACTATCCAGCAACATGTGGCAGGGTCACAAGGGAACCATGCCAGAACCATTTCCAGATGCTTAGAATCTGCATTCTAGAGTCCCCTCCCTTAACATCAGCTGCGTTTGCAGTGGTGTCAGCAGAGAGCAATGTGGAATGCCTGGTGACATATCGTTTTTGTGACGAATCCCGCTTCTGTTTGGGAATGGATGACCACCGTATCAGGGTTTGGATGACCACTATGTCAGAGTTTGGATGACCAGCATGTCAGGTGAGTGCTACAATCCCAACCTCACTTTACAGCAGTCTACAGGTCCCCCATTCTAGGCATGATGGTGTGGGGTGCCATCGCATATGATAATCGTTCGTCACTAGTAGTGCTACGAGGGTCATTGACAGCCCAGGGGTTAAGTTCAGGAGATCCTGCAGCCCTATGTGCTGCCTTTCCTGGCTGGGCTTCCAGGAATAATTTTCCAACAAGATAATGCTTGTCCGCATACATCTAGGGTTTCACAGTACTCTCTACATCATCTTGTGATACTTTCTTGGCCTGCCCACTCACCTGATTTGTCACCAATCTAGTACGTCTGGGACCAGATGGGATATCAGCTGTCACCATGTAGCAGTGTTCATGATGTGGAGCATTATTTGCAAGACCTGTGGGCAAATCTGCTGCAAGACAACACGCCCGACCATATCACTGCATGTATCCAGATACGAAGTGGTCCAATGAGGTACTAAAGGTGACCTTATTGTGTAACACAGCTCCATAGGACATCATCCTGCTGATGTGATATTGTAATCACTCCTGTCCTTTGTCTCTCTACCATCATACTAATAAAATTTCATTTGAATCCAACGCTTCCTTTGTGGTGTGTAAATTTTTTTGTCAATGAGTGTGTATTCAAGCTCATCATTTTACTCAAAGTAAAAATAAATAGGAAATTTAGAATGATTTCTGTATATTAGGGCAAACCTAAATAATATGCAAACCTGCATATTACTGTCTGAGAACTCGTAAATGTGAAGGATGGCTCCGGCTTTGAATAGTTTGAACATTCAAAACCATATTGGGATGTAATAATGCCTCCTCTCCTAATTTAGTGATAAGGTCTTGTTGAATGAAGAAAATCATTATGAAGGAGAAAAATCACTTCTTTCATTTGCTTTCCCTAATCCTTCTTGATTTTTTTTGTTGGCTTAATGTCATTTTCAAGCTTGTGAAAGTTGCAGGCACTAGTTACAGATATACTTTTGTGTAATGTGTGAGAATAGAATCCTCATTGCCCAAAAACAAAGCAAGCAGATTTTTCTAAGTATTTTTCCAACTGTACCTTAAATTTCTTTACTGAACTTGGATGTTTCCTTTCAATAGAATCTCTCTTAGAATCAGGTTTACAATAATGAATCTAGATTTCATTATACATTACTAAGTACAAAAATGTTCTCCTTTGTTCTCATAACAGCCTAACACTACTGCAAATTTTGACACTAATCCAAAGAAACATCATTCTGGCATTTTGATACATTTCAAACCATCTTAAGCACTTTTTTTTTAAAAATAAAATTTCTCATGTATAGTAAAACTAGCAAAAATACCCTTGCTTCGTGCGGGTTACAAAAAAGAGTTGTTCTGATGTGGATGATGAAGAAACTGTAATTGTGTGATCACTTTGAAACTTTTCCATTTGGTAAAAAAGTCATGTGGTAGTTACAAATTAATGTTATATTCCTATTTTGTAACTCCATTAGCCCTAGATATCAAATTAATATCAAGATCGGAGAATATAAGACTTCCCACCCCTTTTTGCTTTTCTCCACACCCCTATCACTTCAAACCTTCTCCAATACAAAATCATGTGATGATTACAAAGTAATATTTTCTTATTTTGTTACTTGAAAAACCTGTAAAGTACCCTTCAAGAAATTTTGCGCCCCCACCCCCCCTTACACCCTTTAGGATGCGAATATCGAAAATTCGTCAAAGACATATCTTTTAGATTTTGACAAAGAACACTCATGTGAAATTTCATATTTCCAACTTAAGCGGTTTTTGAAATATGCATACCTTCAAGAAAGTTTGCCCCCTACCCCTGTTTACGCCCTTTAGGATCTGAATATCAAAAATTCTTTGACTACATATCTTTTCAATTTTGACAGAGAACACTCATGTGAAATTTTGGGTTTCCAACTAAAGCGATTTTAGAGATATGCATACCCTTCAAAAAAGTTTGCCTCCCCCCCCTCCGTTTACAACTCTTAGTCCAGATCTGGATTTGCATTGCTAATGCATTATTGTAAACTCTGGGCCAAATTTGGTAAAGATCCATTGAGAAATGGCGACGTTGTTTCAAGATAAACACACAACCAGACAAACAAATAAACTTTCATGCTTATTATATAGAATATAGATCTTGAGGTTTCTTGATTGAAGGAATTCATATACTGAGCAAATATAAGAAAGAAGAGATAGCAGATTTTGCCTGTATCACAATACATGTTTTTTGTGCTATGTTGTTGGCAATAATGTTCTCACATTGGCTGCAAGTGAAAGCTCAGATGTCGGATGCGTTCTGGAAAGAGAGGGGGAAGCCGTTATTATACAAAAGTGTCAAGGGGATTAAATCAAGGGGAGGGGGAGATGTGTTTAGGTTTCATTGTAGCCTGTTTTTTCCACAGGGTCCTAAAGTGTAATTCTGCAAAGCTAGGTCCAGATAGGTCAAAGGGCCTAAGAGTATATAGCGAACAAACAAATAAACTTCCTGTTTTATATATATAGAAGATACAATATACCTTCCTTGATTGTCTGTTTGTATGCTAGTTAACATACTGTTACTCATTGATCTTTCAAAATGAAAATTTCAATTATCTGTTGAAGTGTATCAATATGATCTTCACTGGTTATCCTGAGCAGTGAACATTGCACTCCTTCCGTCAATAAAGCTTTTGATCTGTTCGCAGATATTTCTTCAGTTCATGCAGTCCCTTACTGAATACTTTTTTTTCTGTAAATATCTGCGCTACTTCACCTTCAGCACTTAAAAATTCTTATGCTAAAATGACACTATACATTACTACAATAAGTCAGCCATCTTGAAAGCTTAAAAAAAAAAAAAAAAAAAAAAAAAAACTTTCAATGTTGGAGATGTTTAAAAGTAACAATACCTAATGTCTAAAAATAAAATTACCAAAATATGAAATTATTAACTAGTCGATAAAAAAAAAAAAATCTTTAGTTTTGAGCAATACTCATATATTTCAGATTTTTACTGTCATAATGTTTTTAAGAATGAAATATGAAAATAGCTTTTTAATATTAAGTGATGAATATATATTTTAGGTATAATGCTGTGTTGGAGGCATGCTGTTTAGATCATGATATTAACCTACTACCAAATGGAGATTTTACAGAGGTATCAAATTTTTACTACACTATCAAAAATATTGAGATTTAATATGAAGTGTAATTTTACTTTATCCTCAAAATTATTCGAATGTAAACATGCTTTATTTACACAATTTTCTTCTATTTCATAATTTTTCATGATTTTTTTTTACAGATTGGTGAGAGAGGAATCAATTTAAGTGGTGGTCAACGACAGAGAGTTAATTTGGCTCGGGCTTTTTACAGTGATAGAGATATCTACCTTTTAGATGACCCTTTATCTGCTGTTGATCTTCCAGTAGCAAAGAAGATTTTCCATATGGGGATTAAAATTTTGTTGAAAAACAAAACAATTCTTCTTGTTACCCATAATATATCGGTTAGTGAGAATAATTTTAATTGCATTAATTATATCAGTTAGTTTTATATCAATACAGTGCAGTCTTATTTTAATGTGACTTCATGGTATTCAAATTTGAAATGGTGCTACGTAAAAAATAATATTAATAATATCTCATTTTACATAGAAAATTTGAAATAACATGAATTCCCACAAATTTGAAATATTCATAAAGAATTGCATAACTTCAAAATTGGTGGATCAAGTAAATTACAAAATGTATTTATAGTCTTACCACTTGACAATGTCATTTTAGCCAGTAACAAAACCATCCACTATCTTCAGTCTTGTTGTGAACCACACTACTATTTATATATAGGGTGATTCAAAATTCCCTGTATAAACTTTAAAGGTAGGGAAATTTGTTTTTGGTTTGTTTTTGTATTTGTGATCTTTGGACAGGTGTCAGAAGCCATATTAATGAGTAGATGGAGGGCCACATTCATCTAAAGTTAATAAATTAAGATACTAATAATAAATTGTAATAAACTATCACTAATGTTTATTTAATGTAAGTAATATTTTTGTTATGAAATCACAAATGACACAAATTAGTGTAAGATTTGATGCTGTTTGCTATTTCAAAGTCTCACAAGATTAGGCGACAGGCTGGTTGCAGGAGACCATTTAAATGGGTATCAGTCAGCTGAATTCTTAACTTGTTCTTTCGTATTTCATTTATGAGAAGAGTGGTTAGGAGTCTTAGAAGCACTCTATGTTGGGGCATATGATATTTCGTTTGGGACTGTGTACCTGTTAATGTGGGCTGATCGGCTGGATCTGGTCCAGGGATTGTAGATTGTCAACCCCTGCCTAGGGCCTCACATGATATAAAACTGCCTCTGTATTATTTGTTTATTTATTGTTCTTAAAAAAGTTATGTTTAAAGGCAAATATTTGTTACAATTACTATAAATTTATGTAGTCTAAGAATGCATTCCCTACTTCACATTTATTCTAATGAGAATTTTAATCTTAAATTTTGCAAATTTTGAATCATATGTGACATCTGTAGGAATACGTCTTTCATATAAAATACAGCTGTACTGTAATTTGAATTATTCAATTAACTTTATAATATTAAAATTACATTTCTCTGGTATAGAGCAAGATCAAAATTTATTATTCTTATTTCATTATTTGCTTATAACATCCTGAATCACTAAGTGTTCACTGTCAACTGAGGATGGCTTTAACATGCTAGCTGGCATTAATCTAGACAGTTGATTTTCATCAACTTGACATCAAGAAATTAATGTTTCTTACACAAGTTCTTCATCTGATGTTGATCTGGTTCTTCTCCTTGGGGAGTCTTTCACATACATTGTTTTCAGCTGAACATAGCATCATCATGAGAAATCGTATTGAGAGGAGATTCATGGATTTTCAAACTTACATTTTGTATTCTGCACATATTCAGCAGTTTAGTTCCATGTGTTAAGTTCAGGGTAACTTTCAGCAGCCTCAAAATCACAATTTCAGCATTAGTTAAGATAGTAACTGAAAAAATTGATTCAGGATCTTTTTTTCAGAAGCCATCAGAACCTCAACTTATTCTCTTAGCCAAGATCTGAGAAACTTGCCAAAAAAACCTATTTTCTTACTCTTCTCAGATAATTTCCATTGAAAGGCAACATTATTTAGTTATGCTAAAAGACTCATGACAAATATCATCTCTTTACAGCGGTTTTGAATTATTAACTTTCAGTTTATACATTTCTAGATTCAAAGGGTGTTCACAAGTAGCTCACTTCTTTGAGTGGAGTCAATAATTTGAATAGAATTTCTTTTGTTTTTCTATACTTTTTTTCAGATTATCAGATGATTCTGATAATTCTGACATGATAAGCTAACCTTTCTCAACTATCATCATAGATTTATCTCTTCTAATAATGCTAGTTCTTGTCCAGCCTAAAAGTGATTAAATGACAAGTTTTCTTGACATTATTTTCATGACCAATATGTTACTGTTATTCTGGATCATTATTCTTGACTGTCTTGATGACATTGAGAATCCACTCCAGGGATTGACTGACCTTAAAGTAGAGCTTGGCATTTTGGTATTTTTCTTGAATTACTTACTCATGCTGTCTTCTTTGATAGCCTTTAGAGCTTTCCTGAGTGTTATCTTTGCTAAAAATTTTAAATCACTCATTCTGCTTTAACATAATAATCCATTTGAAATAAGGCCTTGGATTCTCTTCATCAGAGGTTTTTCAAATTTTCTTCATTCCATTGAGAAGAACTTATTCTTAGATGACAGGATGAGGCTTCATGAACTGTGACAAAGGCATTCATATTTTTGTTTTTATTTATCAGGGAACTTATCTTCCTGCTTCATCTCAGTGGACACTTTCACATTTTTTTCTTCTGAAGATTTGTTTCTGCCAGTTTCCAGTATAAGATATTCTGACTTTCCCTAACGATATCCAGACAATCCATTTCAAGTCATCAATTGACGACTTAAGTCTTTCTAAAGCTGTTCCACCTAATTTCTCTGAACTTTATTATATCATGACTGTGTAAAGACACGGGTTTATCCATGTCCATCATCTGTGCTGATCTTAATCCACTGATCTAAGTTCTTTGTAGTTGGCCTTGGTTCTGAAATATTAGTTTTCCTTTTTTACAAGTAGCTACATCTTCAAAACCTTTTTTAACTTCTATTTCCTGAACTTTTTTATCTTGGACTCCTTAATATCATGAGCTTTCCATAGTGTATCTGAGGTGGCTTCAGCTGTCTCATACAAATGAAGGCAGAATTCCTATCTTCGTATTTTTTCTTCTTCTAATGGCTTGTCCTTGTATTACAAAAACAAAACAAAACAAAAAAAACTGTAAGATATGTATATGAATATGATTCAGTAATTAAAGTCCAAAGTTGTTTTCAGTCTGAAATGAACAAACTGAAATCTGAACAGCACTAAACGATGATGATTTTTTTCAGCTCACTCACTCATATGATTATTCAAGTCATATGGTTCAGTATCATTGGAGCTTATTTTTTTTTTATGAGATTATCAGTCAATATGTTGGTTGATGCATCTAATATGTTCAATTAAGGACGTTTTTCTACTTGTACAATATAAAGAGGCTTTATACATTAAAACAACTTGTAAAATTGTCAACAAAATATAATTATTGATTATATTATATATTTGTTTAACTTTTTTGTAGAATAAATGTAGTTGACATCTTTGTTTCCTTTGAATAGTTTTTAGAGCAATGTGATCACTTAGTGATTATGGAGAATGGAAAGATCTCAGAACAAGGAGAAAGATCAACTTTGTTGTCATCTGGTGGACATTACAGTCAAATATTCAACTTGGCCACATGCAATACTGTAGCACAACAGGAAATAAGTAAGTGTTAACTACAGACAAACTTATTAAAAAACATGTAATTAGTACTCATTTTTAAGTTTTAATTAATGTCAGAAAGATTTAACAATTGAATTTGTTAGATTTAACTATTGAAGATTTAACTATTGAATCAATGGTTATTATAAACTGCACTGAATAGTAGTGTTAATATTTCAGGGATTGTATTGCTTATTTGTTTTAATTTAGATTGTAAGGAAAACATTTATTTTTTTCATAGATATCTTGAAAAATCCACCAAAAGAAAAGGAATGCTTAAAATTTGGTAAGAAACACTTTTCTATTTACTTTTTATATTTTTAATTATTTTGTTTTTATATACTTAAGATTCAAAACTTGTAATGATTTTATTATATATTTCAATAGATAAAACCTCACAGAAAGGAAAGCTTATTTCTGAAGAGGAAAAGCAACAAGGAACTGTAACTCTTGCTACATATCTTGAATATATGAAAGCAGGTGGTGGTTACTGTATTTTTTTATTTGTTTTTCTTATATTTCTTTTGAATCTTGGAGCAACGTTATTCAACAACATATGGCTACAGCAATGGCTGGACAGTGGTGACGGGTCACAAGTAAGTTATTTCAGAACTGTAAATTTTTTATCTGGTTTATAAGTATAATTTTTGGATACTGTCAAGCTATCGTTTAACATAATGAATAACCTATCACTTATTTAATCAAAATTAATGGTACTAAAAATTAAAGCCATCAACACTTTTGCCATCCCCACACTAACATATTCGTTCGGCATAATCCCATGGACAAACACTGAACTCGAAACACTACAATGCACAACATGCACTAATTCACGAAACACAATATGCACCACCCCAAGTCCGCTACGGAAAGGATGACTCTTCCCCGCAAGGAAGGAGACCGAGGACTCATCAACCTCATCACCCTACACGAAAAACAAGTACACACACTTTGGGAACACTTCCAAAGAGCACAGCACTCCTCACTCCACTCAGCCATTGTTAAGGCTGACACATACCTCACACCCCTGGACATTGCAAACCACTCTAACACTCACCACCCCTGACACCCACACACAGCAGCTGTGTAAATCATGGGCTCGTAAGGAACTGCAAGGCAGACATTGCCACGAACTCAGCCAGGCTCATGGCAACATGGAAGCGTCGAACAGATGGCTGATGAGTGGTGAGCTGTTGGGGAGATCGAAGGGTTCATAATCGCAATACAGGACCAAGTCATCCCCACACACAACTACAAGAAACACATTCTATATGATGCCAACACACATGACGACAGATGCAGGAAATGCCACACTATGCATGAGATGATTGACCACATAATATCAGGCTGTCCCCTTCTTTCCCAAACAGACTACCTCCACCAACAAAATCAGGTAATGTCGATCGTTCATCAATAGCTAGCACACAAACACTTACTTATTAAGAACATGGTCCTGTATATTAAGAACATACCACAAAGCATATTAGAGTCATTCTCAGATAAGCTGTACTGGGACAGTCCCATTCACACAGACAAAACCATACATCACAACAGACTTGACATCACACTTGTTGATAAGGCCGATAAACAGACCTATCTCATTGATATTGCAGTATCTGTCAGCAAGAAGATGCAGAAAACTCACGCAGATAAGGTCAGTAAATACACCGATCTAGCACACGAGCTCAAGAAGCAGTTGAGGCAGGACTGAGTACATGTTGTACCTATCGTCTGTCCGCAACTGGTCTGGCCCCTCACACATTGCATCATAGCCTCAGCACACTAGAACTTCACAAAAACAATTATGCACAACTCCAGATGGATGTGGTACTCAACACAACATGCATAGTTAGCAACTTTATGGACACAATCACACATCCCTAACCATTCTTGCACACTTTTTTACACTTGCAATATGTGCTTTGGTCCTTTACCCGCCATGTTATTTTTGCTGGGGAAACCCAAGATTTGAAACTTTGCCATAATAATAATAATAATAATAATAATAATAATTATTATTATTATTATTATTATGATAAAAGACCAAAAAAAAAAACTAAGTTGCGTATTCATAGATAAAAACACTTGTGAGTTCATTAATCATTTGGTTGCCTATTTTCATTCTGATGGGCAAGAAAGACTAACAAGGAGATGACACACCCTGTAACTTTCAAATGTGAGTACCCTTTTGTGAGATGAAAGTACATATGAAGTACTTCAAAAATATATTTAGGTTTTAGGGCCAATGCCCCATAGATTTCGAGATATTCGGCATTATTTTCATCGATTTTCAAGTATTGCCTTATTAGCTCACTGCTATCATATGAAAGCAAATGTTAGTGTGGACCAATGGTATGTCACTGGCCTGTAAATCCAAGGATCCCTGGTTCGAACACACTGTGGAGTGAGATATATATATTTAATTTCGTTTCTTTCTTTTTTTTTTATTTTTGCCTTCTTTCTTTATGATAATTAGTTTTTTCTGTTTATATTATGAATATTCGACAAAAAACCAATTTACAATTAGAAGTAAATAAATAAGATTCTCGTTAACTTTGGTTTTTAATTAATTAATTACTTAATGAACTAAACTTTTTTTTCTCTTATCATGTTATGATGATACTCTTTTACTGTTTGTATTTAAAATTATTTCAGTTGTGCTTTTATTTTAGGAAAAATTAAGTTTTTATGTAAGAGTTTTAAATGTAATACTTCACTAACTGAATTTTATTTTTTCTTTATTATAAAAAAAAACAAAAAAAACAAAAAACAAACCAAAGTTAGTATTCTTGTTAATTTTGGTTTTTAATTAGAAGTACTTTAATTCAGAAAAATAAAGTAAAACATATACTGTATATAATTACTTAAGTAACTAAACTTGTTTTTTTAATATGCTAATACTCATATTATATATATATATATATATATATATATAAACTATTTTTTTAAGAAATGTTTTGCTTGGGAGTGCTCTGAAAGTATTGATCATTATATGGATCTTAAGAGTTAATATGTAATAACTCTTCTTGCTTTTTCTGTCCCACTCAAGAGTCACATTCCTTCTCTGAGGGTTTCTTTGGTACCATTTAAATAGTGAATCTCCTGTCCTTGACCTTCAGCCTAAAGACATTAACTTTCTCTCTTCTTCCTACATCAGTGTTAAAAAAAAAAGAGAAAGTTCATATTTATCTATATTATTCCCCCTATCCCTTTATTTACATGACAGACCTTTCCCTCGTATCGTCTTTCTAAAGATCTTAACTTTATTTTATCTACTTGTATTTGATAAGTTCATGAGATGATGCACTTAAAATTCACTTTATTATCCACTTCCAGTTGTCTGCACCAATTTTTAAAGCAATGCTCAAGTCAAATATGCTTGGTTTGCTGCTAAATTAATAAATGCAAGAGACATTTTCTATAATGTTATTGAAATTTGTTTTCCTGAGGAACTCCGAAAGCATCTTTGCGATTGCAAAGAACCAACTTTCATTCAGTGAGCTTCGTGTCAGAAATATTTATACTTTATTTGCTATTATGATAAATATCACAATCAATTTTGTTCAAAATCAGTTGAGTAACGTATGTATTTGATAAGAGACAATTTACAAAGTTTCTAAACTTTATACAAATTAAACTTTAATGTTTAATCTAAACTTTTCAATTTATTAAAACCTTATTTTTTTAAGCTGGTTTTATACGTTACTCAACTGATTTTGAACGAAATTGATTGTGATATTTATCATAACAGCAAATAAAGCATAAATATTTCCGACACCAAGCACACTGAATGAAAGCTGGTTCTTTGCAATTGCAAAGATGCTTTCGGAGTTCCTCAGGAAAACAAATTTCTTTAACATTATAGAAAATGTCTCTTGCATTTATTAATTTAGCAGCAAACCAAGCATATTTGACTTGAGCATTGCTTTAAAAATTGGTGCAGACAACTGGAAGTGGATAATAGAGTGAATTTTAAGTGCATTGTCTCGTGAACTTATTTGTCGTCCAGTCTGTAGAAGGAATGAGTTATTTTGCAGTCTTTTAATAAAGTTTTTAACTTGCCTAAAAAAATATACATTCGCAAGGTTGGCATAACCTTGTGCATTTAGGAGGAATTACTTGAAGAGAACATGTAACTTCATCCTCTTTATTTATGATGATTTCATCATATAATGAAGGATTAGCCTGTCCACTCCATGAGTCCAAAATTAGCAAAAATTTATTATCTTTTACAAATGGCTTTACAACTTTTTCCAAAAACTGCACATAAAGTTGGGTTGTCAGCTTTCCTGATGAAGAGCATGTCACAAAAATATTTTGGAATTCAGTGGTCAGATTTTCAGTTTGCTATTGTACTCTAGGACCAAATGATCCTTTTGGTTCCTGCAAACATCAGAAAACAATAGGCAATAACAATCCTGAGGTAGTTATTGCATATTGTGCAGTGTATGAATGAGAAACTTTATTGAGATCTCTGATTGATACTTCAACTGATTTTTCTCCAACATGTGTTAAAGTTCGTTTAATATTAATTTTATATTTATAGCCTGTTAGATCCATGTTGATTACGAAATCAAAATCAGATTTCAAAATTGCTGAAGTACACTGTTTGCAGAACTTTTCTGTTGTTTCCAAAATTTTTTCAGCTGTCCATTTTCCTGTAGTTTTTACATACTTTGTCACTGTTCATTGTTGAATTTTGTGATGACGTTTAAATTTCGTTGCCCAGGAAGGAGATGCTGAAAATTGAAATTCACTGGACTGATACTGTAAAGCTGCAGCAGTTGCCCACTACTGAATATATCTGGCGGTGATTGGGAGTTTATTTGCTCTTGCTTCACAAAATCGATCATAAGTCCATTTATCAACAGCTGCGTATTTATCAAATACCATTCCTCCGCTTTTAATTTCATTCTCCCATCACTGAAGTTGACTCTTGCTTCTTAATTGCTTACTATCTAGTTTCTGTAAACTCTTCAAAGTCCATTTTGGATGTAGTTTTGCCAATTTCAAAACTCTGATTTTAACTTCAAGAGGAATGCATTCAAACTTTGATTTTTCTTTAATGGAGATTCATAATACTCACTTCTAGAGAACAGAGTATAGTCCACTGTATATACCACTGTCGATAGTCTCATCATCACGATGATATCCAGTTCCCCTTCATCTTCTGCTGCTGTAAAAAGTTCTTCTGTTTGTATCGGTATCCATTCTTCCAATACTTCCATGACAGCATTTGCCATTGATCTCCTAATATTTTTGTATCAGAAGATTTACTTTGGCTTACTCTATCACCAATAATATTCTCTTTTCTCAGCAGTTCTTTGCATATTTGGAAACCGTCAGTAATTTCTTGTTTGGAAAAGCATAAGTTGGACTGAACTTTTTCCATTTCATATTTTTCAGTACAAAGAGACGAAGAACCTGCTGAAGTCATTGCAAACTGACTCACTAATGAACAAGTGGTTAGGGGGCTTTTCTGAAATTTTCCCTGTAAACACATCACCCCTCTTATGTAAATGTAGCTATCCTAATTGTTCAACTGTTGAACTGTGCAATAAAAATCCTTAAAATAAAATTCAGTTAGTTAAGTATTACATTTAAAACTCTTACATAAAAACTTAATTTTTCCTAAAATAAAAGAACATGAAATAATTTTAAATACAAACAGTTAAAAGAGTTTCACCACAACATGATAAGAAAAAAAAAAAGTTTAGTTAATTAAGTAACTAATGAATTAAAAACCAAAGTTAACGTTATTTATTTACTTCTAATCGTAAATTCGTTTTCTGTCGAATATTCGTAATATAAACGGAAAAAACTAATTATTATAAAGAAAGAAGGCAAAAAAAAAAAATATATAAAAAAACAGAAAAATGAAAGAAATGAAATTAAAAAAAAAAAAAAATATATATATATATATTTATATATATCACCCCGCAGCGGGTTGGAATCGCAGATCCTTGGATTTGCAGACCAGTGACATACCGTTGGTCCACGTTAACACTTGCTTTCTTATGACAGCAGTGAGCTAACAAGGCAATACTTGAAAATCGATGAAAATAACGCCGAATATCTTGAAATCTATGGGGCATTGGCCCCAAAACCTATATATGTTTTTGAAGTACTTCATATGTACTTTCATCTTACAAAAGGGCACTCACATTTAAAGATACAGGGTGTGTTGTCTCCTTGTATGATACCAAACTAAAGAGTGCAGGCCGAAACAATTACTGCACTTAAGTTATACATAAAATAAAATAACCCTGATTACTTGGAAAAAGAAATTTATAATGGACAGTTATAAAACCATTAATAAAAAAAAAAAAAAAAAAAAAAAAAAAAGAAAAAAAAACAAAACAAAAAAAAAAACAGTTAGTCCTTCTCAATCCCATATCTCTTATTTTAATGAATAAGGATTAAAGACTGCCACCTGCTTGCTTTAACTGACAGGTCTTTGAAAATTATGACCAGATAGTTGCATTCATAATACAAAATACTGAAAGGATGGTAGATATCACAATACAAACAAAAATAAATTCTCTAATACACCATAGAGATTTGTTGTGCAGATAAACTTTGTGATTGAAACACTGGTTTTAGTATGAAATTCACTAAATAAAAGAATACTACTAAAGAAACTAAGTTTTTTAGTCAATAAATGTAGCCTTCTTTTATATTCCTGAAGTAAACTTCTTATCAAATGTTCACTGTCTGGCTACTTTATTAGGTACACCTACCTAGTAGCGTGTTAGCCCTCAAAACAGCCTGAATTTGTCTAGGTATGGATTCCACAAGATGCTGAAAACGTTGTTGAGATATTGTGTACCATGCAGACATGAGTGTCTCACGCAGTTCCTGAAAATTTGATGGAGGTGTAGGCCTGGAGCGAACAGCCTGTTCTAGCTCATCCCACAAATTTTCAATCGGGCTGAGATCTGGGGATTGACCGGGCCACTGCAGCAAAGAAAAGTCATCGTCATGTTTCTCAAACCCTCCCATAGTGATGCAGGCTTTGCGCACTGGTGCATTATCCTGCTGGAAGTAGCCATCTGCATGTGGATAAACTGGTAACATGTATGGTTGCACTTGGTCAGCTACGATGTTTAGGTACACTCTAACATCCTGACGTGCCTCCAGAGGTATCAATGGACCCAACATGTGCCAGGAAAATATCCCCCACACCATGACACTGCCCTCACCGGCTTGAAGAGTTGTTGTGAGACACGACGGGTCCAGACATTCATGTGCACAGAAGGGGCTACTAATAAAGTGGCCGGACAGTGTATAGTAGTACTTTATTGTCATTTTTAGGCCCATTCTACAAAAACTATAGAATTTTAAGTTGTGCAACTCCTTATGCATGTCAGGAAAGGCATCACCTTTTCATTTTATTTTTTTTTCACTTCATGTAGCCAACAGTTATAAGTTTAAAAAAAAAAGTTGGGACTTATTCATTGCATCAATAAATTGAATACTGTGTACTGAAACCTAGAAGGCTAAATGATTTTGTTATTCTCTATTTATATTCTGCAATGTAATAATTAGGACTAGTTGTAGTACATTGAAATATTCATGTTGCTACAAACACACAAATACATTTTAATTTGTAATGTCTTGTGTGCTTATGGTGAAAACCCCAGCAATAGAATTCCTTCTTTAAATCAGAAGGAAAATGGTTCTTCTCATGGTAATAATGGGGGTGTTGGGTTTGGCAAGTTTGGCACAATGACTGATCTTTCTATGGAAGAAGAATGTGTTTTTGATAGTATTAGAAAACTATTGAGTGGCATGATATCTTATTTTTTTTCCATATTAGCTGATTCCATTGAAGGATGAGTAACAAAAATATAACAAAATGAACTTGTCAGTGCTTAATTATTTTGGGGGGAAATTCAGATATCTTTCATATGTGCAAGTATTTATAATTTTAATCAATGTCCTTATATGCAGTTTTGTCTTAAATTGGAATTCTATTCTTTGAATTTAAATAGCAATTTGTGATGATTTTGATTTTGTTTTTTAAGTATACACTATTATTTTTTTTTATTAATTTTAATTGATTTTATTAATTTCATTGATTTTTCAGGGAAGTGTGTTCAAACCAAAGCCCAAAATTATTGAAGTTTACATAAATAACAGTTATAATAACAAACTATCTGCAGAAGTAAAAGAAAATACTCCTGGTAATATAACAGAAAATCCAATGCTTTCCATGTTTGCAATTGTTTATGGCATGTCAGTTATTGCATTAATTTTCACTGGATTCATGCAATTCTTCCTTTCCAACTGGGTAAGAATACTCTTTATAAAAATATGGTAGTAAAAGTTAGATGATTTTTTTTTGAAACATAAGAACACAGCTTAGAATGATACAAAGTTATTCTAGAACTTGTTAACTTTCTTTGAATGACAATAGCAATGGTATATTGAGGATTCTACTCAGGGTTGAAGTAATAGTCTATATTTTTGGACAATTCATAGAGAACTCTGCAAATGATGTTTGCTTTATGAATTGCAAAAGGCTCATTTATATAATATGCTATTCTTATTGAAAATGAATGAATCTGATCTGTAAAATTTGGTAAACATTAATAATGTACTATTCATAAAAAATATTCCTGTAATTTACAGTAATCAATAAAATGAAAATAACTATAGATTATAGCATTAAGAAATTATTAGAAGGTTATTTTTATGGTTTGTAAATTTAATGTGACCAATCTTGCTGATAATGTATTCTTTTATTATTAATACCCTCATAAAAGATTAATGACTGAAATATACAATTGGAAACCATCACTTCGTATGGACTAGCGATGCCACGAATATTCAGCTACGAGATGCCACAAATAGTGATTTGGCCGAATACTGAATATTTGGCCAAATCACTATTCGTGGCATCTCGTAGCCGTATATTCGTGGCATCTCTAGTATGGACAGTTATCCATAAATTATTTAGCATAATGTAGTGAAATTATTGATAATTACACTATCTCCCAAAATTAATGGAAATACAATTTATTGCAGCCTAATTAGATTTTTACTGTAGTGTTCTGTGTACATATCTGGTCACACATGCCCTCCATTAAATGGTTAACAGTTGTGTTAAGTTCAGTACACAGTGTTGTGAAATTATTATTAGGGTTTTTAAGTATATCATAAAATGATAAAGCTCCTATATAATGGATCCAAAAAAGCCCACTGAATAAAATATGGACAACCAAAGTTGGATGTGCAATTACACAAACATAACTTGCATTGGGTCATCGTGTTGTTATAAGACTTGCCTATGTTGCAAGTCTTATAACAAGTCTAATATCAAATTCCAATTCTTTTATCTTCTTGTATAGCATGTAAGATTTGCTTCTCCCTTTCAAAAATAAAGATATAGCATGATATCATTTTGTATTGGAAGGAAACTACAGGAAACAATCATTGTGTCTGAAAATCATATGACTGATATTCTGCTCATGATTCCTGCCTACATTCATGCTGCCAAAAATGCATTTCATGCTTATCTATTAAGTACGTGCTGACCACCCGACTTCATCTCAGTCCCAGGTTAACAAAACATTAGGAGCCTTACCTCCAGTGCCATCATGGCATAGTGCCCTGTAGGATACACCTAAACCTACCTATTAATTAAGTGGATGCTTGCTATTTAGTTTTTGGAAAACAAACTTATCAAGAATTGAACAAAACAATCAAAGTTCTATGACCACTTTTATCTCATTCTATGATGTCATAGCATGCGATAACAGCCACGTCCACTTCTCCAGAGGGGTGTCAGGATAGTTTTGGCCATACAGTGTATTATCATGCCAAACATTTACCAGAGAAATGTTAGCATCTAATTCTGGGACACCCTATAAGTATTTGTAGTATAGCAGATATGTTCTGTTTGGAGGATAGAATCAGGATAGTTAAGTCTAAAAGATTCTGGTTAATTATTAAAATGTTTCATTAAGACACAATTAATAATAAGCAAATATAAATTTTCAATTACAAAAATTGCCATTTAATTAAGTTTATATTATTACAATGTGGATCATTGGAATTTTTATGTTTAAAATGAGAACAATTAAGCAACATAGAACAATAATTAAAAATGATTTAACTAGTAATGTTATTAGATTAAAAAAGAAGAGAAATTTTAACTTCTTCTGCTTTATGAGTTTGATAGATTCATTAATATTATTTTTAGATATGGAAATTCTATCTATTCAGTATTTCTTTTTAACCTGCAATATGAATTTGGACCATTCAAATTTTATAACCCCTATTGATTTTAATATATAATATTATTCTTTATATAGATGGCTCTTACAGCTTCAAGCAATTTACATAACAAAATGTTTTCACAAGTTTTGTATTGTCCAATGAAATTCTTTGATATGACGCCTGTTGGAAGGATTCTGAATAGATTTTCAAAAGATATGGATGAATGTAAGTAATTTCTTATTTGTTTTAAGTAATAATGAATGTCCTTCTTGATTTCTATGCAAATATCATTAAGTGGATTAATTTTAATATTAATTTGCTTTTGCACGCAAACTATTTTTACAAGTATTTTATAGCAATATCTAAAACAATGCTCTTGAGAGTTTTCAACTTATAGACAAACTCTTACTGTTACTGCTGTCCGTGGACTGTTTCTTTGATATCATTTCCTCTAAATTATAACATTAAATGAGACATTTTGTTTCTACTTCCTCAAAATTAATTTATTTCTAATTAATTAAAACATATTTCTGATAATTATAAATATGTGCTTGGTATCCCAAACAGTCTTTATAGTTATAATTTCTGCAATTTTCCATTAATTCTAATACACAGAAAATCCTTGTCTAGATATATACTAATAAATACATATTTTTTTTTATTTTTTTTAGTGGATTACACATTTCCTTTCCAATTTGGCTATGTGTTACAATATACTCTCCTCATCTTTGGACAAATTATTCTTGTAGGTTTTGTCTATCCAAAATGTATAATTGCCCTTGTTATCATTTTAGGTAAGTTAACTTTCTTTATATATTAATACATGAATTTCAAATTTGAAAGATAAATTATACACATAGATAAAATTTATTAATAAAATAACTTGTTAATCCAAAGAATAATTATTAAAATTATAAATTACATTTGGAAAATAGTTAAAGTTTTAAATTTTAGTTAACCTTTGGTATACTAATACACATATATCTTTTAAATGGTTGTAGTTGTGACATCATTTGTATTTTCTTCTGCACTGCATGGTTTGTGCAGTATGTCTGTTCTACCTTCATTCTGCCAGCCATCTTTTCCTAGATTTGTCTATAGATCTTTTTTCCTATAGGTTTGTACTTCCACACTTGTTTTAGTAATCATGTTTCTGGCATTCTCTCTGTATTCTTGCCAATTTGATCTTGAGTAATTTATTTTTTCATTTATATTAAATCTCCAACTCATTCCGTATATCTTGGATTCTTATACAACCAAGTTTCATGCGTCCTTTTACCTGCCAAAAAAAAATTCATTTCTCAGGCCTGTATTTTGCTTTCTTGCTTTCTCATTGTTATCCACATTTTGCTTCCATATGGTAGCACAGGTGCAGCTAACATTCTATTGAATTTCATTTTGTCTCCTTTTGTGTTTTATTTCTAAGTGTTCTGTTTATTTCTGTTCCACAAATCATCTGGAATTTGTATAAATTATTTTCTGTATCATGGTCTTGATCATACCTGATGTCATTGCTAAGCTAAGTAAAGTGTCTAACCTGCTCTATGTTTTTTTTTTTGTTTACCACTATTTTTATATATACTACTTCCATTCCATAAAAAGCCTTTACTTTTGTTTTCATTGTAGAGATCTTCATGTTGTATTCTTTACATAGTTGATACAGTTTAAAAATTGATCTTCGAAAAGCATTTTCATTATCTTGAGTAATTAAGAGCAAATTAAGATTAATTGCCACGCTACATTGCCACATGCTTAACATCAATAATTCTCTCGCAGTCTTTGGGTGGGTATCGTCAGCGAGCTAACAGCACCCTCTACCATGTCTATGCGACAGTTGCAGACATACACCAAAAATGTTTGTTTTAGTTTGTCCTATGAATTTTGAATCACTTTGTATGTTATCCAACTGAAAGGATCCTCATGTAATTCACTTTATCAGGTCCATTTTGATAGCTATCAAATTCTTGAGAATCAAGATATGCCCATCTCAGTTCATGCTACATGAATGCAGCTAATGGATCATTAGTAATTTCTGTTCATGTGTCACAATCATCTCTTCTACCTAGGCATAGTTCTCCTCCTAGAAGTCAACCTTGAATGTCCATGTAGGTTATCTATATCTACAACCAGACAGCTTTGGCACTCATCTATGCAGTTCATGGTGAATGAAGTCTCAAACTTCACCATTTGACTCTCCCTCAGCTTCTATCATCTCCCAGCCACTGTTTGCTGATGCTCGGTTTCAGTATCATTACTCATTCCAAGACTCTTCTCTAACACTTCCAGCAGTGTTTTATGAAAGTCAATCATATTGGTATTCATAAAAATTAACACAAAATCCTGTCTTCACCCTAAGTTTTTAGATTCTTAGCACAGTTCTGTTTTTGATTAGATCATCTCCTTTGTTATTTTTATCACTCTCCATGAAATTCTTGGTACTCTTTTCAATTCATACAAAATAACTTACATTTCAATGCTCTTCTCATTTGCATACTGCATAGTTCAGCTCCTTTTAATTTACTTCACATAACCATAAATATGCTTTTCCATTAGTTTCCTCTTTGTTTTTTATTTGTTTTGTTAGCTGCTTATCAAATAATCAACTGGTACCAGTGTCTCTCATTTTGCAGTTCATATTGTCAAAAGTTGTCTTTTGCGTGAGGGTTCATCTGCACGACCAGTTTCCTTACACCTCTACACAATAGTGATAACAGCAATTTCTCTGCAGAACCATCTATACAAATTATTAGAGCTCCTGTCATCTTCCAGGTTCTCCTATACTTGTTCCTTATGTTTGCTTGTGGCCACATGTTTATATGTTTGCTTTGCATTTGTGGCTTATATTGTGGAGGAGTGCCTTGCATCTGTATTTTCAACAGGATGGTGAAGGAACTTGATACTGTTTCCGAGAAGTTCTTAAAATAATTCTTGTTTTCCTGCCCAGGAACAAACATTTTCAAAGCTGGTATTCCCAACTGAGTCTCCTTAAAGCTGATCCATCCTTTAGTGAGAAACAGATGAATAATGTTGATTAAGCTACAAATGACAGAGAAAACTGCAAATTTCAGAACACCATGCTAGAAACACCATGCCCAATACTATTAGAAATGAACTTGCTTTTATGATAAGTTAAATTTCTATTGATACATAGATTTGTTGTACATCTTTTTAAAAGTTTTAAATAAGAAAGCTATTGACTATTATTATTATTATGTTTCAAACCTTGGGTTTCCCCAGCAAAAACAATATGGCGGGTCAAGGACCAAAGCACATACTGCCAAGTGTAAAGATGTGTGCAAGAATGATTAGGGATGTGTGCTTGTGTCCATAAATTTCCTAACTATGCGTGTAGTGTTGAGTACCACAGCCTTCTGCAGTTGTGCATAAGTGTTTTTGTGAAGTCCTAGTGTGCTGAGACTGTGGTGCAATGTGTGAGGCACCAGACCAGTGGCAGACAGAACGATGGGTACAACACGTACTCGATCCTGCCTCCACTGCTTCTGGAGCTCGTGTGCTAGATCAGTGTATTTACTGATCTTGTCTGCGTGAGTTTTCTGCATGTTCTTGCTGATAGGCACTGCAATATCAATTAGATAGGTCTGTTTGTTGACCTTATCAACAAGTGTGATGTCTGGTCTGTTGTGATGTATAGTTTTGTCTGTGTGAATGGGGCGGTCCCAGTATAGTTTATATGAGGGTGATTCTAATACGCTTTGTGGTATGTACTTGTAGTACGGGACCGTGCTCTTAATAAGTGAATGTTTGTGTGCTAGTTGTTGATGAACGATCGATGCTACCTGATTGTGTCGGTGGAGGTAGTCTGTTTGAGAGAGAAGGGGACAGCCTGATATTATGTGGTCGATCGTCTCATGCGTAGTGTGGCATTTCCTGCATTTGTCGTCATGTGTGTTTGCATCGTGTAGAATGTGTTTCTTGTAGTTGCGTGTGGAGATGACTTGGTCCTGTATTGCGATCATGAACCCTTCGGTCTCCCCAAACAGCTCACCACTCGTCAGCCATCTGTTCGACGCTTCCATGTCGACATGAGGCTGGCTGAGTTCGTGATGATGTCTGCCATGGAGTTCCTTACGAGCCCATGATTCACGCAGCTGCTGAGTGTGGGTGTCAGGGGTGGTGAGTGTTGGAGAAGAGTTTTCGAGGTTAAGGGGTGTGAGGTGTGTGTCAGCCTTGACAATGGCTGAGTGAAGTGAGGAGTCTTCTGCTCTTTGGTGGAAATGTTCCCTAAGTGTATGTACTTGTTTTTCGTGTAGGGTGATGAGGTTGATGAGTCCTCGGCCTCCCTCCTTGCGGGGAAGAGTCATCCTTTCCGTAGCGGACTTGGGGTGGTGCATGTTGTGTTTCGTGAATGTAGTGTGTGCTGCGCGTTGTAGTGCTTCGAGTTCGGTGTTTGTCCATGGAATTATGCCGAACGAATATGTTAGTGTGGGAACGGCAAAAGTGTTGATAGCTTTAATTTTATTTCTGGCATTGAGTTGTGTTTTGAGGATTTTGTGAACTCGAGCAAGGTATGTGTTCTTCAGTGCAATTTTGATGTTTGCGTTGTCAATGACGCACGCTTGCTGGAAGCCCAGGTACTTGTAGGTCTCTCCCTCTTCCATGGATTGGATGGCCAAACCATGGTCCAGTTCAAAACCCTCCAAATTCGAAGTCTTCCCACGTATTATGTGTAACTTGCGGCATTTGTCAATTCCAAATTCCATCCCAATGTCTTTGGTGAACTGTGTGGTGGCTTGTAGTAAATTAGTAAGTTGTGCATTGTTTGTGGCATAGAGTTTAATGTCATCCATGTAGAGTAAGTGTGTGATTTTATATGGTGTCACAGTGCCTGTGGTAAGCCTATAACCGTGTTTTGTGTTATCTAGTATATGGCTCAGTGGATTATTATTATTATTATTATTATTATTATTATTTGAAGTTAATTTCAAATTTTTTTGTTGATTGTTACTAGCCATTTAGTATTTTTTTCCCCCTTTAATCACATACTGTAAATTTATTGACACATTTCAGTTTGCATTCTGTGTTTGGAATCTTGGCTTCATGCAGGAATTCGAGAGATAAAAAGGATAGAAGGTACTGCTCGGTCTGAGTTCATTGTAACTCTTACTTCAGTTATCCAAGGTCTTGACATAATTCGAGTCTTTCAGAAGCAGCCAATGTTTGAAAAACTGTAAGTGTGACTTTATATTTTAATGAAAAATAATACCTAATCCTAATTTTAATACTGATTGCTATGTAGAGTGCTAATTAAATATTAATATCTAATTGGAACTGAGGATTGTTGGATCTAATTTTTAATCTGTATTATCAAAGAAATAAAACAAACTCTATTTTATTGTCAAAAATACTATAAATAATAACAAATTAGGTGATCTATATTTAAATTACTATTTTTATTTTACTAACACATATGTAAAATTAACTTCACTGAAACACAACTCATATAGCAACACATATAGCAAGTGTGTGCTACACAAAAAGTAGAAATGCAATTAAGTAATATTGATTTGTTTGGAAAATTGACATTCAGATTATCTACATAAAAAAAATGAAATTGAATAATAATACTTTTCTAACATAATTCTAGAAATAAAATCAGTTTAAAAACTTAAAACATACATAAATGCTATCTATGGGTTTTGTCATATAAACTTCCTTTTTTAGTGTGTACTACACCAGTTACATTTTTAAAATGGTTTGAGATGAAAGATTTGTCTTTCTGATTTCAGTGGTATTCTATAAAAAATAAAAATTAAAAAAATATTCAGATTTGCATTTAAAGTTGTTTTTTTTTTTTATTTATTTTAAAGTATTTTACACAAAAAAATCTTAATTTATATAATTCATTGTTACATGCTAGCTACTTTTATAAGTTTTATGTAGCTTGACTAATTTCTTTGGCAATTTTTAAATGAGCTCCAGCAACAATCTTCACAATAGTAGTTTTGTTAACAAAGATATAATCAGTCTTCTACTCTGAATGAATTTTGATAGAATTAAAATTTAAAATTAATGGAAGTTGATCCCTATGTTGTTGTTACCTTGTCTGAAATAGTTTTAAGGATAAATAACATTATATTTTTTAATATGGAATACTTCTTTATCATTTTCAAGCAGTTTCTTTTAGATACATTATAATTTGTACTTTACAAATTCCAGGTTTGAAGAACAAGTAAACAGATATCAGGGTTCTCATCTGTTGTTTATTTTGACACAGCTATGGTTTTCTTCTCGAATGGAAGTCTTGTGCTCTCTCTTTGTAACTGTAACAGGTCTTACTGTGATTTTGGACCGTGATAATTCTTCTCCTGCTCTTGCTGGACTTGCCTTGTCATCTGCTTTCCAGGTATGTTTACATTAGTACATTAGGTATTTAATAAAATGTTGAGAAAGACCTTTATCACTGAAAAAAAAAATCAAATCAAATTATAAATTAAAAGATTAATAAATAAAATTTGACTGTTTTATCTCATTAGTGGCTGTTCATAAATTATGTCATATACTACAATACATCACTGACTAGCTTTCAAGCTTCTAGTTTATCTCGCTGCAGGGGCTCCGATCTCCATTGTTGTCCAATCTCATTTGATGGATTTAATGTTTTAACTTATAGTGCAATGTATCAGAAGCGATCTGTTAATTAAACAGGGAGTTGTATAAATCCTCTTCAAGCCACTATCCAGAATCTATTTGGAATCTGCACAATACAGTCTTATAAAATAGCAGTTATATATAAAAAAATATATAATCTTATAAATGATCTTTAATACCTAAAGGAAGTAACTTTTTTCTGGAATTTCTTCTATTTAAAAGACTATCAATCAGAAATATACAAAATATCAAAATCAATAAATTTATCATCTTTTTAATAAAAAAAAACAAATTTTTGCAGCCACAGTAATTGCTTTCCAAAAGTAAAGGCATAGAAATAAATATAGTAAATAAAAGAAAATACTTAAGTTATTTAAATACAGTAGACTTGATAAACTAAAACAATGTGCTTAAAAAAATAAAGACACTAGAAAAGACACTAAAGAAATGCTCTAGAAAACTTCACTAATCATTAAGGCATTGTAAGTTTGAATTTTTTGAAAGTTCATCTTCATTTTATATTTTTGAACTACCAATATCTTTGCATGGACACCACACACACACACACACACACACAGATACACATTTGTATAAAAGACAGTGTTAATTAGTAATGTAATGTAATGTAATGTGGTGAGCGTGGGTGGTTTGACAGCCGAGCATTGCGACCTGAAAGATCTTTTGTGCTATCCCACGGAAAGAAGGACAGACGGAGAGAAAGACTGAGAAAGGATGGTGTGAGAAATGCAGGGGAAACGGGAGAACCCCGGGAAAACCTGCCCAGCGCGGATCGCCACCATCAACGAAACCCACATGAGAACTGAACCTCGATACATTCCGCGGTGAGAGGCCAGTGTCTTAGCGACATCGCCAACCGCGCGGCCATTAATTAGTAAGAAGGAAGATAAATTTAGGAAATGCACAGAAATTTTCATTGCATATTTTAATATGTTTATCCCGTTAGACCTTGCTGATGCACTGCTTAGAATAATTCTTTTTGATAATCTGTTTAAAGCAAAATAAGTATTAAATTTTAATGCTTCCCCTCAGCACTATGGATGCTTTCCAATCTATAATAGTAAAACTGAAATTAAGTAGAGGTAAGTTGGTTTAGCAGTACAAGCATATCAATGACTATTGTGCCATAAACATCAAAATATGAAAATTCATAAAAACCAGATGAAGTACAGAGCCATTTAGGAAAACATGAATGATAAAAGACTAATAATATTAAAAAAAAAAACTGGAAAAATATGTAAATTTTTAACACACTTTAGTATGTTTATACAATTTTAGACACTTTTTTATTATTTAAATGCACATAGAAAATTCATTGAGGTTGGCAGAGACTAGCAATGAATTTTCTTTATTTTATTTTTAATGTGTATTTCTTGTTTTTAGTTTAGATTTGTGGAGGTGCCTATTTTCATTCTAATATGTGTATTGTTGTTGTTAGGCCATCAAATTGCATAAATTTGAAAATAAAAGATAGGTAAAAGCATAAATGCAGCCAGGATTTCAATCAGGAGAATGAGGGCGAATACAGATTATGGCTTCAACCTAAAAACCAATTTGACAAGTACAAACTGAGCACACCTAATGTACATGGACAATATAAAACTACATGTATCAATAAAGCAGCAGCTACATCACTTAATTCAAGTCACAGAAATGTTTTCACATGACATCCATAAGGAGTTTGGTTTAGATAAATGTAAAATACAAAGTGTTATAAAAGGTAAAACACAAGTGCTTGATTTTGAGCTCTAATCTGGGAAAAAGATTAATTTAATGACTGAAGAAGAAACATAGAAATACCTAGACTACTAACAATAGCAAGAAATACACCATAGAGAAAGAAGGAATATGTGACTTCAGTAAAGAATATACAGAATAGATTTAAAAGTGCTTTAAAATCGTATCTAAAAGGAAAAAAACATGATCATGACTATTAACACTTTGCTGTACCTTACTCTCATATTCCTTCTGAGTCATTCACTGTTTTAATACAGAATTATTAATATGTTCTAATACAGGACATTATTTAGTAAGAGCAAAATACATCATCTAATTATGCTGTTGAGAGTAAAATTGCCTTGGAAAGGAGGAGGATGAGGCTTAATAGATATTATAGAATTTCACACCAGACAAATCCAAATTATGCTGAAGTTCAGATAAAAGCTAGACAGGATGCTTCAACCTTCCATTGTGTAATAGCTGACAACAAATACACACACTCCGTGCCCTCAGTGAATTAGAGCTGAAATTAGTTGAAAACAATGCCAGCAATACTGACAAAAAGACTCAATGGCAGGAGAAAACTCTTCATGGCAGATATACTCATCAACTCAGCCAATCTCACATTGACAATTTAGTCAAATGCTTGCTCATGCATTCAGATCCCTATGCAGAAACTTGAATGTTTTTGCATGGCTTTCCAGGATAAAGTTGTAGCTCAAAGAATTACAGAAAACACATCTGTAAATATCCACACATCTGTAAAGATACAAGATGATATATGTAAAAGATGCCGTAATTGAAATAAAACAATACATCATACCCTATATGGCCAAAAGTATCAGGACACCAACTGTTGTACAATTAGAAAGTAATGTGACACATATTAACAGAATGTTGGGCCTCCTTTAGCATCAATCACAGTCTGCGCTCGTCTGGGAAGACTTTCCACCAGATTTTGAAATATATGAGCAGGAATTTTCTTCCATTCGTCCATGAGAGCTACAGTGAGTTCTATTACCGAAGAAGGACAGTTGGGCCTGGTGTGTAATGTGTGTTCCAATTCTTCCTAGAGGTGTTCTATGGGAATCAGATTGGGGCTCTGTGAAGGCCAGTCCAGTAATTCAATAACCATCTGTTCAAACCATGGCAGGGCAGCCTTTGCTGTGTGGATAATGTTTTTCTTCACTGTTTTATAATGACATCACTTACAGTTATTCCAGCACATGTGGCAAGGCTGATATTGCACGAACCGATTTGTTGCACTGATGGCATCCAATGATCAAGCCACGTTCGAAATCCCTCAGATCTGCTGACTTACTCATTGTCTGTCCAACACCCATTTATGACAGCCCGATGCTGCAGTGACCACTTTCATCTCATTGTGTTGTCATATCATGCGATAACAGCCACATCCACTTCTCCAGAGGGGTGTCCGGACTTTTGGCCATACAGTGTATCACAGAAGTAATACACCATAGCACAGACAGGTTACAAACATACACATGATCAAGTAGAAAAAAATATCCATCAAAAACTATTTAAAAAATATATGTTGACAAAACACGACTCCCTACTATATATATATATATATATATATATCATATTTTATTTTAGAATATGACACCTACAAGCTGTATTGGGACAGAACAATTCTCACTAAAAAAACTATTCACCACAATAGACCAGACTTTACTTTAGTAAATGAAGCTATTAATAAACATTGTAATTCCTAACAGCAATAACATCGAGGATACTTTTCAAGGAAAACAAATGAAATGTAGAGATCTAGAATTGGAGTTTCCAATTGGAATTGGAAAAACAATGGGGTATCAGAAAGATTACTACATTTCCAATTGACCTATTAGTAACAGATATTATATCTACATACAAGCCACGAAATACTAGAAATAGTTCCAAATACATACATTGAGCTGCAGAAGGCAGTACTACTGAATTTGTATAACAGTTCGAAAATTTATTTTTACCACTAGTAAAAGTGACAGAGTAAACAAAGAATAAACTGTTTCTAGCCCATTCGTCAAAATGTAAATGAAGGACAAAAGATACTTACATTTCTGAAAGACTGTTTCTGATTGATAAAAATTTGTTTAGAAATTGTAAAAAATTCCATTTCAATTTGATTTTATGTCCATTCAGCTGATAATGGTTTTGGATTATATAAGACGCCACAACTGTCCTTGACCAGGTTTTATTTTGTATATATATATATACAGAGTCCACCAAAAAATGTATACACACTTCATCAAAAGAAAAACTCGTATAAAAATTGTAATACTAAATTTATACAGACATCAAAGGATGAATATAAGTTATCTTTGACTTCTACAATTACATGAGATACTCAAGTGGTTACCATTAGTGTCCAGACACTTCTGAAGATGGTGAACTACTGCTTGAGCAACATTGGAGAAAGGGGCCAGTGGGATTGCTACGCATGCCGGTTCAATTTCATTGCGAAGGGCTGACAGTATAGCTGGTTTTCTATGATACACTACATCCTTTAGAGTACCCCATAGGTAGAAGTCGAAGGGTGCTAAATCAGGAGAACATGGGGAACTCAACTGTCTTCATCCTATCCATTGTCCTGGCAAACTCTCATCGAGGTAAGCTCTCATGTCTCAGTGGTAGTGTGGTGGTGCACCATCTTGTCGGAAGAGAAATTGATCATTCCCATAAGTGCATGAATAAAATGGATGTGCATAGCATGTCTGGGTACACTTGACCAGTAACAGTACCTTCAAAGAAGAATGGTCCTATTAAACCCCTACATGACAATCCACACCAGACATTGAGCCCTGGTACATTGACTGTCTTGTCCATATGAATGCCCGGATTTTCTGGAGTCCAATAAACACAATTACGCCAATTCACTGTTCCAATAAGCTTAAATTGTGCTTCATCAGACCAAACCATCTTCCTCACAAAAGCATCATCCTCATCTACCATGTGTTGAAACCACTCACAATACTGCATTCTTCTATCAGGATCGTCTTTATTCATTGCATGTAATAATCATGGGATGTAAACTTTCCACTTAACTGCTTAAGAAAGTGCCATATGCTTGCAATTCTAACTCTGTCTCCCATGCACATTGTGTGGCAGACTTCTGTGGCGAGCGTGCAATCTGTTCCAACACCATAGGCGAGCAAGCAGGACTTGTTGCTGTGCAAGGTCTCCCGGATCTTCCCTTGTGAACATCACACACAGTACCATGGGCTTCAAACTTCTCACGAATATATGCAATTGTCAGGTGTGTTGGAGGTTCTGTTGCAAGCTTATGCCTCCATTGTCATTGAGCTACAACAACATTCTCAAATTTGAAATACAACTTTAAAATGGTCTTGTGATCCTCGAACGACAATTGTGCCTTGGCCATTTTGTTTGACTTTCCTGCTGGTCACGTGCTTATGCTAGTATTCATGTTAGTTGTGACTTCTTTTGAGAGAACATCGTACTACACATTGCTACTGTCATTCGATCCAACTTCGAAACAAGTCCATAAATGACATCTGTTAAAGTGTGTATACATTTTTTTTTGGCAGACTCTGTATAAATAAAATAAATACCTTTTAAATTTAAATGTAAGTCCTGCTTTATCTTTATTTTATAAACTAAATTTTATTGTCACAAGTTAAAATTTTGAAGTATCAAAAATAATCATTAGAATAAAAAAAAAAAATCACACATACAACATACTGGAGGAAATCCCATTGCATGATCATACAAGAACACTTCAAAAGCATGAAAGTTAACCTTAATGGCCTGCAAGAGATATTCAGGAACTCAGTTTGCACCTGATCATATCTACTGCTGGTCAAGGAATCATTGCAGTACTGCTTCATTGCATAACCATTACACCAAGTTAGAGAATAGCACAGGAACAAATAATCAGTTTAATTCTTCATTGGACATGGCAAGAACAGCAGCTCTACACAACACAATTGCATTGTATACATATAATAGATGCATCCAATATCTATTTCATATCTAGGTTGTCTATATTATATGCTCAAATATACAACTCTGATGACAAAAATTTTCATTATTTTGTCAAGAAGAATTTTGATTGAAAGGGACAATTATTAGATATTATAACTATTACAAATTTTGATAAAAAAAGAAAGGATGAAAAATAAATTACCTGGCCATTCTAGTCAACTGAGGATCCCTTAATATCAATTAATGCTTTGTAAGTTGTTCATTTAATTTAATTTGTTTTCAAAATTCATTTTCTGAAGAACATACATTCTGACAGGAAAAGTTTGTTGAATGAACTTGCTTTTTTGATGAATATGAAAATTTAATGATAATTTTCAAAACATTAAAACAAATGTGTTGATTGTGCTGTTAGAGATTTGAATTTTATATTTTAATTTTCTACTTTGTTTTATTGGTATTTCAGGTTACTCAAATTATTACAGGATTAATGCGAAACAAGACTGATTTTCAAGCAAGGTTTGTTGCAGTTGAAAGAATTCTAGATTATTCAAAGGTAATTGCTTGTCACATCAAAACTATAGTAAGACAGAAAGTACAGAAACATAAAATGGATTAATTAATCATATATGCACAATATACTGCAAAACTCAGGAAAACCTGAAGCAAAAAATGCCACCATACTGTAGCATTTGATTTGACTTCATTATCAAGATAAGCACTAGTATTGTAGTTAGATGACGCTGCTGTCATCATATAAAGCTCTATCTCCTTGTACGTTAAATTTTTTCAGATCAAGATTTTTCTCTTTAGAGGTACAATGGTGAGATCTATGAGGGTCACTCCAAAGTAATGCACAACATTTTTTTTAATTTAATTTTTTATTTACAGATTTGTTATTACTACAGTGTGGAGATACATGCCTTAAGAACAAAATGTCATTTTTCTACATAATCACCATGGCGTTCAATAGTCTTATGTCACCTTGGAACGAGTGCCTATATGCCTGCTCCTATAAAACTGTGGGCCAGTGCACCTGATCCACTGTTTAATGGTCATCACAAGGGAGTCATCATTTTCAAACTTTGTTCCATGAAGGGAGTCCTTGAGTTTGACAAAGTGATGGTAATCCGATGATGCCAGTCAGGGCTCTATGATAGATGTGGCAACGTTGTCCACCCAAGTTTTCTGATCACTTCCATGTTTTTTTTTGACTGACATGTGGCCGGGCGTAGTCGTGCAATAGCAAAACATCTTGCTTTTGCTGATGCGGTCGAATATGTCATAGCCAAGATTGAATTTTTTTCAGAATTGCCACATATGCATCAGAATAATGGTTCTTACTTGTGGCATGATATCAAAAGCAGGAGTCCTTTTGGATATCCCAGAAAACCATTGCCGTAATTTTCCCTGCCGAAGATGCAGATTTGAATTTTTTTTTTCTTGGGTGAATTCGCATGATGTCACTCCATTGATTATCGTTTTGTCTCTGGTTCAAAATGGTGCAGCCATGTTTCATCTCCCATCACAATTCTTGAAAGAAATTCCTCTCTGCCATCACACATGTCAAGGACATTGCGATAGATAGCCTGTGCGCTATCTTTGAAGAGATGGCGCCATATCAGATGGCGCAATGTCACACCAACGCTCCTGGTGACGAATTGTAGAACTTGGAAGTCCAATTGATTTGTATCTATTTATTCGAAATTATCGATTACAAAAATGATTTTCACGATCAGAGGGCATCTTTTCCTTATGTTTTCGTGGATGCTTTCATAAAATGTTACATTATTAATCAAAATCATTTCAGAATTTCGGTTTGAAAATTCGAATCGATGAGCGATCGAGATCTCGAAAACACATCGTCGTTGATCGAGATTTAATGAGACTGAATTATTTAGCGAAACTGATTTATCGAAACTGAAAACAAAGAAATACAAAACGATGAAAAAAGATATGAATATTTCCTATTTTAATTAATTAAAAACATTCTTTCACCTATCCGATGCATTGACTAAATGGTTTTTATATAAATCAATGCTGTTTTTTTCGTAAATAAAACGTAGGCATGATGACAATTGAGAAGTGTAAATGTTCCGTGTGATGGAAGGCGTTATGGTAAGTGTAAAGCGGTACACTAATCACTCGCAATCTACCCTGACATTGCCTGCGTTATGGCCTGCATTATGGCCAGTGAAATGGTAAATGTAAAATGGCTATTAGGTACATGTACAGCCTGTTTGAGGTTCCCATCACTGGTTTTCAACATCTGAAGGCAAAAAATTAGCTTGTTGTACAGAAATCAGCAATGTAGGTGTTACTCTACCATAGAATAGACAATCTTCCATTATAGATCTTGCAAGAACTGAGATTATAAGATTCACAAAAATAAGGCATAACTTAAAGTACACTGGTGTGCAAAACTTAATGATGGGCCAGGTTGTTATATGCATAATTCTCATCATGCAAACCTCATGTCATACTCCATTACTATGCATGTGCTGTTTTCGTGTTTCCAGACACGGTCCTGAGTTATTTTGTTTGGATACTGCTGCAATATTGGTATTATGTTAATGTTTCCACTTGTCCTTAAGTTTTGCAGACCAGTGTACTTATTGGATCATTTGACTGAAAAAGTTTGTCAATATGTGCCTGATTTGAATAAGATATACAGTTCATACAGATATCATTTACTCGTTTCATTAAAAAAAAAAAAAAACACCTTTGTAAATACCCACAATGAGAGCTTTATTAATAACATTGCTTTTACTCAGCAGTTAGTTCTAGAAATTATTCCCTATCTTCAAGAATTATCCTATAAACATGGTTGAGAGATGGTATATCACTATCATTTGATTAGGACTTTTTCTGTGGTGCCACATTCTATCTTGCAGTGGCTAAGTGTAAGAGTGCCTAATTTCCAATGACAGCATTTATAATTTTCATTTTCTCAATTTGCATGTACTGTAGTTATTTCCTGAATTGATTTATATTTTTTTTTCCTAACTCTCCGTTGCCAACTTGCTTCATTTGCTTTGTCATTTAGTCTGTACAAATTTTTTTTAAACTTTTCCTTTTAACCCAATTTTTGCTTTAACTTGGACAAATACTATATTTAGGTCCATTTTACATTCACAATCAGAAGTAATTTAATGATTCTACAATATTTAGAAACTAATAAGTAGAGTCAAGCAAAAGTTCTTCTAGCCAAAGGCTAAAACCTGCTACTTTAGGTTTGCAAATATATTCACAAATGATAATTACAAAGCTAATAAAAATACAACAATAATTTTGAAGCATATTAAAAATGTTTGAAATGATATATCTTTTAAAAATACTTGCCAAATTATTATTATTATTATTTTTTTGCTTTCAGATGCTAACTCAAGAAACACTTCCTGTTAAATCAAGACAAAAACAACATGACAATTGGATAAAAGATGGTTCTGTTACTTTTAACAATGTAAATTTAAGCTATAGACCAGGACTTCCACTTGTTTTGAATAACATTAGTTTTCATATTAAAGGAGGTGAAAAAATTGGTATTGTTGGAAGAACTGGAGCAGGTAAAGATAATTGGACAATATTAAATTAGCCTCTAAAAAAAAATAAAAAAAAAACCAAAAAACTTGTAGATTTCATTAGCAACCATGATAAATATAAATTATCTTATTTTTTTGGTTCTAAAATAAAGTCTAAAATAACAACAATGACTTATTGATATCTTCCAGATTTTATTTTACTGAAAGATTAATAATGATCTGTAAAGGCTTAATTAAAGGGTTAAAAATGAATTCTTTAATTTTAACTATATATATGAATTGAAGAATTTCTCCATTGCTGCTAATTACATTCCTACATTTCATTTCCTACCTCATTGACGAATCAATAATTTATATAATAAATGATAGTGGAAATCCATGTACAATAAAAGAGAGAACTAAAAACTTTATCAAATGATAACCAAAGAAGGCATAAGGCAAAGTAAAAGGATTCTGCACCCCGAGCTATCACAGGCAAGTCTGAGATGGCAGTTTCTCCTCTTTAGGACTCATCAGTCAGCGAAACTGATGAAATCCTTTTACTTTTCGTTGTGCCTTCTTTGGTTACCATTTGTTGAATTATTAGGCACCTTAAATTCCTTATTAAAACTGTCATTTTGCCTGTTTTTTTGTTTGTTTGTTTTTTTCTCCTGTTCAACTGCTTTTCTCCACTCCACTTCCCTAATTTTTGTTTGTTTAAGGTACAGTACTAAAAATTTTGTTGATAGAATGAATAAAATGTATTGCCACTTACGATCAGATTTGCATCAATACATATTAATTATTTGGCATTTTCCCAATTATTCAGCAATGATCTGCTGGTGCAAGTATAATATAATAACAAGTGACTGGCTGATGTATGTACATCAATATTTACCTGCCAAATTAAACATCTTTTGTGAGGAAATGTTTTTCATTATACTATTTATTATCTTTTTAATTAACAGTGATAGCTGTATCACCATTCCAAATCATAGCCTAAGCTTTGCAAGAATTCCAAAGGGTTTTGAAAATTTACCATACTTTTAATTTGGGCATTGAAATGACAGTAGTAGGAAAAATTATTAAAATTGAAAGAAAATTTATCATAAATTTAAGAATACACACTCTTTAGCTGTGGATGAACCTAAACTCATAAAATCTTCTAAAATATGTATTTTTATATTTCTTAAAAAAAAAAAAAAACAAAAAAAAAAACTTCTAAATTAAAGATGAACAAGTTAAAATCAAATTCAAAAATTTTTTATTTTTTCACATGTGAAAATTGATGAAAATTCCCATGAAGACAATGCAAGCAGTGTTTATTTACCTTTTAGTTTATGGCTATTGTGAGCGTATGTTTTATAATAATTTTAAGCTGCTTATATACATAATCTTACTGTAAACCATGAGTGAGAAAAAAATAACAAATATTGAAATAATTTTAACAGTTTGAATAAGGAGAAGTGATGCTAATTGCATGGGCTTTTACTTTGTTGCCTTTGTCAACTGTTTTGTATGTGTGTGTAAATATATACATTCACACACACACACATTTGTAACAGCCTATCACAATTTTCTACAGAATTAAAACATAATTATGTAAGTTCTTAAACTGACTGGACAGATTGGGAAGCAGATGAAGACCATCATTTAAAGTGTTTTCCTTGTCTTGCAGTGAACACAGGAGGAGGGGGGGAGGCTAAAAAGAATTAGAAAACCCAACTCTTTCCTATGATCAAGCCATGATCTGAGTGTTGGTCAGCCAAAGCACTAGATTGGCAACTTGCCAATACAAGGTTTCTTTCAATAATAGCTTTTGATTTTTACCATTTTGCAGCTTTATCACTACATCAAGTTTATATAGCTGGTAAAGTTTAACCTTTTATGAAACCTATCGTGCTATACGAAAGCATGTATTCTTTAGTGGACCATTTTTCTTGGAATGTTTGTTCCCAATAGAGAATGTTGAATTTTTTTTTTTTTAAAGAAGAAATAGAGAGGTTATGAAACAGCATTATTGCAGTATTTATATATTGAATTTTTTTTTTATAATTAGCTAATCTATCAACTCAAATTTTAAATGTAAATAATATGAGGAAATTTTCATAATGTATTCTTTGATAAATTCTTATGCAATAAAAACAAACAAAAAACTAAAAACGCAATCTATCTCACCCTTTTGCATTTGACTCAACCAACTTTTATTACGATTGGTCATGAATCCTTTTAATATTGAAGAAGTCCCCTTTAGTTTCATTGTTTGAAAAAGAAAGCCATATGGTTTCCAACACTGGTCACAATTTTTTTGTATTTATTACTAATTCCAGTGTGTTTCCTTGAGTTTCTTAATTAAAAACACAAATTTGTCAGAATACAAAATATTGAATATTAATCAGTGCTAAAGAACATCGAAAAGGATCAGACTTCTAGAATGAAATAAATAGAATCAGCATAATGCATACAAGAAAACAAAAACATACATAAATAAAAATAATTCATTGAGCTGTTTTTGGTAACCCTCCTCAGTAGCTCAGTATCAGTGATTTTTTTTTTATTTATGTGCATTTCTGTTTCCTTGTTGTATATATTCTCATGGCGCATGTTAAATTTGATGATTTTATATTAATCTTTTATTGAATTAATCATTACCAAGATAAGTGCAATGCTAGCATAGATTAATTATTGAATCCTTTTTATTCTTAATTTATTTTTGATGTTTTATTAGCTGAAGGGTCATTGTTTTGTCTATTTGTCTGTTGAGTATCTTGTCTTACTTCACTGAGCTGAGTTTACTGGGAGAATCCAACTGAGGAGGATTATGCAACCTAGTATTAAATGCCAAAAACAGATCAGTGAATTTTGTTTATTATGTGCGTTTCTGTTTCATTTGTTGTACATATCATCAGGGTGCAGTTAAATTTGATGATTAGAATAAGTGCTAATTTCATTAAAAAAAATCCTTATTTGTTCTTATGTCATTTTAAGAATCTTTCTGTAATTTCTTGAAACAGTGACTCACATTTAATGTTATTTTATGATTCTTTCAAAGGCCCAAATTCATAAATATTGAAACTGTACAGTAGTGCAACTTACTGTAATGCTTATTTTATGACAACGAAATAATAAATATAAATTTATTTATATTGAAAATGATGAGCTCAAGTTAAATTGATTAGCATTAAATAATACAGGCTTAAAATATATATTATTGTAGGTTTTTTTTAGCTTATATAACAAATTAATCTTAAGTTTTTAAATTATGTAATTGAAATCCAAAGATGGACTTTCATAATTAAATTATCAAATTGAGATGTCATTTTCATCCTGTTAAGCAATATCCACTTAATTAAGAAAATGAAGTTTTAGATTTTATTATTTAATAAGCATCCATATGATCTATGCATCATTTTTTAGCCTTAATTAACAAAGAAGGTTTTTTTTTTTTCTTGTTTCTACTAAATTTTCTTTTTTAATTCTAAATATAGGAAAGTCTTCCTTGATTGGAGCAATATTACGACTTGTGGAAATAGACTCAGGATTTATTTTCATTGATGATGTAAATATAAAAAATGTAACTCTTCAGCAACTTCGATCAGCTATCTCAATCATTCCACAAGAACCTGTACTATTTCAAGGAACTATAAGGTAAGTCATTGAATTTATGGGGATCAAGAACAAAGAATGATGGGAAATAATATTCATGACTATACACTGTTAACCATAATAAGCAATACATGTTTTTCAAAATCAGTAAAAATACTTTTCTAATTTAGACTATTTAGAAATCAGTGTTGATCTACATGAATTATATAGTTTTAATAAAACTGCATAACTTTTATTTTACTTTTTGTGTTATCTTTTTAAAGATATCTGCACTTTTGACAGATATAGCAAATAAAATAAATTACAGCAATTCCACATTCAAATCTAAAATTTCAAGTCTTTAATGGAAATTTTGAATGTTGTAAAAAAACCCCTACATTTTATAGTATTTAATAATGTTAATTAAAACCATTTTTACTGAATACTACAGCAGATAATTCTTTTATTTATTTTTTACCAGATATAATCTTGATCCATTCAAGGAGCACAATGATGAAGAAATATGGAATGCATTACAAAAATCATATTTATATGAAAAGGTAGCATTAAAAATACTTCTATGATTGAGACCTAATGTAACTCTTAATTCTTTTTACTAATAACTAAAATATTTTAACTAATCTCATAGAATCTTTCATAGTAAAATAAATCACAGAAGAAAATTTATTAGTTATAGATGAATTTTAAAATGTAATTAAAATATAAGTATCAGCAAATCTGTTTGAAACATTTTTCTCTTGTAAAGTTGTGCCTTGCATGTTTATTTTAGATATTTTATATTTATTGCAGAAATCATTATTGCAGCAGGGGTGCTTATTAAGGAGATATTATTACACTAAAAACTTGTTTATCCGAAATTATTTTTAAAATATACTAAAAATCCACAAAAACATTTTTGCATTGCTATTATCAATATTTAATAGCATACACATGCAATTATCTAACTGTAACTCTATTAATGACATTATTCAGTTCAGTGTATCAGTATTGAAAAGGGTTCAAAAAATTATTATATCTTGACAACAGCACTGTAGCTATATTCTAACAATGTATTAGTTTTAGTACTCACTGTAATTTTTTAATGTACAATGCATGATTAATATAATACATTCCAGATTATCTGGAATTCCGTTTATCCGAAACAGGCATGGTCCCATCAAATTCAAATATACGAGTTTTTAGTGTACTAATAAAATTCTATTAATCCGATTACTGTATTCTAATTTATAGTGTCCCCAATTTATGTTACTTCTGATTCAGATAAGAGTAGATGCACCATTTATGATCATATCTTAAATTATACGGTTTTAAGAGAAACAGCTGGAAAAATTTGCAAGTTCCCTTTGTAATGAATGTGATCATTACTGCTTACTGCAAATGATCAAAATAGTGCATTTCCCCTATTTCACTACCTGCTTTATCTATCTGAGTAAATTTACTCTCTTTACAGGCATTAAAAAAAATAAAGTCTCGTCTCTCATTAATTTTTCAGATTTTCAACATGCCTCAGCAGTTGTTAGCGAAAGTACAATCCAATGGCGAGAATTTTTCAGTTGGTGAAAAACAGCTACTTTGCTTAGCTAGAACTATATTAAGAAAAAATAAGGTTTGTTTATTATTTATCTTATTTATATCTTATATTTGTTTGTATCTTATATTTGTTTGTATCTTATTTTGTGGAGGTTTAAAGAAAAATGAAATATCTGATACTTGAACTCATATCAACTTCTAGAACTCATTCAAACTTTGAAAGTTGACTTACTATTACTTTTTCTCCCAAACACTGTAAAATTTAGAAAATCTTTTAATAATTTTAAGTAGGAATGCTAATGTGTCAGGAGACTTTATCTGAGAATTATGAATCCTTAAATAAAACACTACTTAATATTTTTATTTGCTTAGATTCTTCTTTTGGATGAAGCAACAGCATTTGTGGATGTAGAAACCGATTGTAAAATTCATCAAACAATACGACTAGCATTTCATGATTGCACTATTCTTACCATTGCCCATCGACTCAATACAGTATGGGACTGTGATCGTATTTTAGTTATAAATTCAGGAAAGGTAGGCATTTTTAAATTTGCACTTGCTATGCAAGAAAATCGTTTATGATATTATTGAAATACTGTAAAAGAACACTTAATTTGTGAGATCAGTGAAATAATTTTAAAGTTAATTGTGGTGTTAATTCTCTGATTAGCTTTGCGTATTCACTAGAGATAAAGAACTTGAATGATATAAATGTTTGACTTTTTTTTTTCAATAATTCCTATTCATTTTGTATTTTCTCTTAGGTAGCAGAATTTGATTCCATAGAGAAATTAATGGAAGACAGAAATTCCTTTTTTCATCAAATGGTGTCAACAATAGAATGTCTAAGTTGAAGTCTCCAGTATATTTCAGTACTAACAAATACTAACATTTCTTAAGACCTCTATAAAATAAATGATTTTTAGTTCATTTATATACAAATGTTTATAAATATATTTGTAGAAAATTCAAGATTGTTAAGAGGTTGAGAAACCATTCAAATAATTTATTTCATTAAAGTAATTATTTTTTACATACATTTATAAGTAATACTTTTTAATTATTATCATTTATCTGTTGGTATTTTTATATATAATTTACAGAAACAATTTACATAATATCACAGAAATAACTTATTAAATTTTTGCTCAGTTCAACATAAGATCTTTTCTTCATTTATTAAGTAAAAATAATTTTAAAATAGTTGCATATTAGAAAATGTGAACTAAAAAAATGTTTATGATGTGAAATTTATGGTCCCTTTGAATACCTTTAATGCTGCTTCTTGTGACGAGCTGAAATTGAAATCATAAGTAGTTCAATACAATATTCATACTATGGCTTTAAAAGCATGTTTATTTATTTATAATAAAATCTAATCTTAAAATTGCCATATATAAAATTACATAAAATTGTATTCCTCAAAGCTATTGCTCTTAAATATATTTGATTGAAGTTTCTTATATTCATCCTAGAAACTAAAACAATTTCTAATTTTTAGTGAATAAACTTTTTAAGGAGTTATCTGAAAAAATGTCCACCTAATAAAAAAAAATCATTAACTTAATCCAGCAGAATCATAATTAAGTACCATAATGTATTAGCAAAAATGTATTATTCAGATGATTTAAGTTAGCAACTTTGTAAATTACTTCTACTTCCACTAAAAAGGAAAATAATAATAATAATAATATATTTTTTTTAAAATTCAGAATAATTTTCTAGTTGTTTTCTAAATACAAATTTCTTTTCAGTTGAAGTTGGTATTTTTATTTGTATTTTAATTCCACATCATTTTTCCCCCACATCTAGGATTTAGATGTTTACAAAGAAAAAAAAAAAACTTGAAAACTGAAGAAGAAAATCTTACATATTTTTAAGCTAATTCTGTATATTTCACTGAAAACCACACTAATATATTTGATTATTCAAATACTTCATCTAATGCTTGAAACATCAATTTGAGCTTATAATAACCATTTACAAACAGTGGTTGGGAAGATCATGAAATACAAACATTTCACTGTAAGCTTGTCTGCATTTCTGAAAAAATAAATTTAGTTAAAAATCTGCAAAACTCAACCGAGCAGACTGGTATTGCAACCACTGAGCAGTTTACATTCTTTCAGTGTAAAGCTTAATTCATGCAGTTGAGCATGCACAATATTAACATCCATTAAATAACAAAGAGAGTATCTAATTTTATATAAACATGTTTATTTTACTAATTAGATTTTTATCATTTTTTTTTGTAAATTTTTTTCTACTGTTTTAAACTGTAAAAATTAATGTACTTTATTTTAAATTTAATTAAAAAACTATAATGAAAGCACACTTTTAATCTACATTACATTATTTCCATAAATATTAAAAGTTCAGTTAAAAAATATAATTATTAATTACATCTGATGAGATCTTCAAAATTACTAAAGGATGAGCAGAACTTATGAGGAAAAGTAAACAAAGGATTATCTTTCTATTTATTTATTTAAAGGAATGCTTACTGTGGAGCAATGGATACTGACAATTAAACACAAAAACAAAGATAATCTTAATTCAGTAATATATTCTTCTAGTCTTTACAAATATTAAAGATATTTATAAAAAAATAAACAATTAACAAGAAAATTACGTAAATTAAGATTTCAGACATTCTCGGCTATGAACACATGGAAACCTACACCTAGAAATTTAAGTTTTAAAACAGTAGCTGCCAGTTTAGACTGACCACAATTTATTTGAAACCATTCAAAGAAATCAAAATAAAAGTATCTCCTTGTCTAAATTAAGGATGGCAGCATTCATTAAATTTGTAAATACATCATGTATCTGAATACATAAAATTCTATATTTAAAAGGAAAATGAAGAAAATATTAGTATATTTATTATGACAGTCCTCAGTGCATTTTATTAAGAAATTGAAAGTTTACATCCAAACAAACAATATATCCAGTTTCTTGAAAACGTCTTTATTTGAATAAAAGCATCAGGTAAAAACTGACTTAAAATATCATTATATTCTTTTAGTATGTTAGTTAAATGATTTGAAATCTAATAAAAAAATAACTTGTGTCCTGTTAGTATTATATAACAATCCCAATACTAACTAACATTGAAGCAATGAACATTTTATTTAACTTAGTTCCTACTATTTGATAAATTCCAATGTCTCAGTTCTTTGCCCAGTTTAAATAATGGGAAGTTCATAATAATATTTTTTGCTCATTTAGTCAGCTAATATTTAGTGCAATATGTTTTCACATGAGCAATTTAGTAAATGCATTCTCAAAAATACTGAAAAATATATCTATATCCACTTTTTTTTAAACTTTATACATTTGTATATAGGCTACACCATGACAGTTATCATTTATACAAACTCATTCTAGTAATGTTTTCTAAGATGTAAAGTAATGCTGAAAGGACTTGATCTGTAGATACAAAATGAAGATCAATGAGGTTTCATTCCTACAATAACTATTTCTTTTTTTAAAACACTATTCACTTGTTACTATGAAAAAAAAATAATAACTGTCTTTTTGACTAATTCTGTTCATCTTTTCTAGAACAACTAATAAAATAATTTATTTAATAGGAAACTTAAATGATTTAACACTTGAACTATTAAAATTGACATCCTAATATAGCTTTTTGTTTATATTTGGATTGATTTTAATGATGGTGAAGGAGCTTGTCTTTAGCTTTGTCCAGCTGTCTGTTATGCAATTCTATTTAAAAAGTCCATTTGTCTTTGTTAATTGTCAAACATTTTTGCATAGTGATTTGAATTATTAAATCAGTAAAATTAAGATGCAATAAATTAAAAATTAATTAATAATAATTAAATGTTATTTAATTTATGGATTTGACCTTTTTAGGCAATTTTGTCAGTCATTTTACACATGAAGATAATAGCATGTTGGGAATTGTACTTAAAGATGCTTTGACTGTGGCCATACATGTGATATCCCCATTACTATCCAACAGGAATTGATTTAAAGATCTGATGCATTTGGGTTTGTGTTCCTATACATTAAAAAATGTCAATTGGCCACAGGTTGACAATCCTACCAGCTTAAGGCTATGATAACTTTACTTAATTTTTACCTAATTCTATTCAGACATTTCTGTGAATTCTTAAATCAACTGTTGTTGATGCAAATTAAATATGGTCATCTCTTGGTTGAGTAGCATAACTTGTTCTCTGAAACTGTCTCAAAAGCAAAATAACTCAGAGTAAAATCTTAATATCCCATTACTTCCCATGTTATTAAATTTGAATTGGTCCACTGGCTAAAACTTTCTCCACAAACATCTAATTCCATCTTTTCTCATTACGAAAAAAAAAAAAAAAGAAATTGTTAAGATTGCAGGAGCTCATTCAAGTGAAAAATCATAAGCTGGCTGCCATATTCTTTTTTCACAGAACATTGCAAGATTCTTATACTTTGAAATCTACCAATTCTAATCCATTTTTTTCTTTCTTACCTAAATTTAGATTCTACATTGTAAGAGTATACTGCTAAAAGTAACATCAATTATAACAAAATAACCTACAAATGAGAATTCTAAAGCATTGCTAATTTTTTTGTCTAAATTTCTTTTTCAGTGCAAAGTAACCTTTAAATGAAACTGATTAAACAAGCAATTTCTTATAGTACAAAGACAGAATTTATGATTTATTTTAAGACTAAATGAGGGAGGGAAAAAAATGTACTTCAATACAAATGATTTTATATATATATATATATATATATATAAAATAGTAAAAATAGAGTGGTATATAAAATTAACAATTGCAACACCTTTTTTTTTTTTTTTAAATAAAGATTTAGAAAACAGTAGCTTTCATAATGATGAAAGCAATAAGGAATAAATAAAAACACTTCTATTTTAAATCACTTTGCCTTAGTGCTCAAGACATTTTATAATTATTAAAAAAATAAATAAATTAGGATATCAATCTGTCTTTTGGGGAAGAAATTAAAAATTGTAAGTCTTATTATAATGCCATTGATGTTGAGATTTACATATTTAATGCAAAATGTTAAGCCTCATTTTGATATTTCAGCATACTTTCATAAATTATATTTATAATAAAATTTAACTAAAATAATAATAATAAATAGAAGTATAATCATTGATCAACCAACCAATGTCTTCTATCTATATACATACATGGTATTATATATATATATAAATATATACCTATCCAATTTAGAAATAAAAATCGTGAAAAATTGTTTGTGAAAAATACAAACTAAATCTGATTCAACATATCTGTAAATGTATTGTGGTAATTCATAATTCTTTAGGGTGAAAATTTTCAACAATTTAAAGATACATATAAAAGCATTGCAATTATTCTATAGATCATAGAACAATTAATAAAATATTTAAGTGAGAAGACTCCTGTCTTTTTCTTCTTCCTTGTGTTAAGATGAAAATAATGAGTTTTCATGCTAGGGTGAAAAAAAAAAAAAAAAAATAGATTCATGAAAAATATAGTAAACCAAATTATCTCAGAAAATATTGCCCAAATTTAAAAAGTTCATGCCATTGAACAAGTTACAAATAAACATTCACCGCTTCCCGATTATACTGTGGATTCGGATATACCAGAGATCTTATTGCCCGACACTGCTGTTGGGAAAAAATTCCAAGAAAAATATTAATGTTCTTTTGCAAAGCTTGCATTGCAGAAGAATTCCTCACTTAAATAACTGCTGTTTGTAAAGAGAGGGAGTTCTCGGAAATCTCGGAGACCTTTACCTTCCCAATGAGATAAAGAGACAAAAAGGATGTTTATTGAACAAAGTAATTCCTGCATAAAAAAAAAAAAAAGAAAAAAAATATCAATGCACGGAATCACAGAATATAGTGTAGTAAATATTGTAAATATGGTTGGATTTCACTCAAGCATATATATATATATATATATATATATATATATATATATATTCAGAGTCAGATCAAAATCAATGAAATAAAGAGAAAATTTGTAGACAATGGCTATAGAGCAGCTGTTGTATATAAAGTGGGTCACAATCCACCTTCCAAAATCCCAACTGTATAATTGGGGAGAGGTGTATTCTACATTAGAGTCTTTATAATTTGTGTTAAAGGTTTTTTATTATTAAGAAACAGCATTAATAACTTAAATAAATAGGAAACAAATGCTTCAGTTGAATTTTACTACAGATGATTTTCTATTTCTGTTTAACTTTTTAAGAATCAAAATGCTTTAGAATAAAATCAACTTCACATAATATTAAAATAACAGTGCTGTACTATCAAAAAATGTGACTACATTAGCTTACAGAAAGCTGAAGCATTAATAACAATTATAAATTATTAATATTATCATTAAACCCCCCACCATCTTCGCAACCATTTATTAAGTTTTCTTAAGAAAAAGTGCGCTTTCACCTAATTCTTGTACGATATTAATGATAATTATTAGATGAAATAAAAAAAATTAAAAATATAATATTGTATGTCTGGAAAGTTTGTGTTGTTTTCCAATAAATTTTGAATTTAAAAATTGGCATGAACTTTTTGGACAATATAATAATTATAATAATAATCAATGTAATAATTTGTCATTTACATTATAATTACTATATGTGTAGATTACCTATTGTTTCATTTATTTCATCTATTTTAATCACTTGCAATAGAAAACCTATAGAGGAAAAAAAAAAAGAACAGGAGAAATTACCTAAATTTCATGATTTGTATGACCTAAAGTCACCGATGAAGCTGGGACGGTAAAATCTATCAAAATAAATGATAAAAGTCTTTTTAAGTATTACAGGATATTTATACTTATTTTTATAAACTGAAGAAAAATAAATAAATCCAAATCCATTAATTACACTGACACTTTATTTATAGTCTGAAAGAAATATTACTAAATTGAAGACTTTTGGTTTTCATTCTATAAAATTAAACTAGATGAAACACTTTCTATTCAACAAACAAAATAAAAAAAGACAAATGACTTACTACAGCCTTTTAATAAGAAGCTATTAGAACAATCTTATATCAAGAAACTTCTTTATATATAATTTTCTTAGATTAAAATAATTAATTTTTGATGTCATTATTTAAATTAATAATTTACCTTGAATGGATCACTCATGCCATGAACATTGGATAAATCCTGACTTAAGTAAATCAGACAATATAAGCCTGGCGCAGAAAGTGTTTGCTCCGGGAAGGTTATCTGTAATTAACAAACAAAGACAATCAACAAATTCACTCACAGTCAATACAAAACGTCTTGGAAAAAAATAATTCAATAACATATGTGCGCATGTATGTTTATAATAATAATTTAAACATTGGAGAAGCAACATCAAGTTCAGCTTTCTGTTTTTTTTTTCAATTTTCTTTATTTTTAAGATCTGATTATTGGTGAGGAAAAAAAGAGAGATAGCAATAGATCCCCACTGAAAGCTAGCACTTTATAATATGAATTTATGGCAGGGATTACTCTACTGCCATCTTCACTCTTTATGACTGAAAAAAAATATGCAAATTAAAGCAGTTAAGGAACACACACACACACAAAAAGCTGGGAAAAATTTTTCTAAAAGATTAAATTTTCAATTAAGAATATACGTAAAGCCTAGTGCAAAATGAACTTTTCAAAAAATGACAAAAAGTTTTCATTTTATAACTGAATTCATATTTACAGAAAATAGTAGTTTATACATGAAAAATTGTTAGGTTCTATTTAAATTGGAGGGAACAAAATTGAAACAAAATGCTTATGAAATGATAGGGTACATTAAAAAGTTGGAATTGTGTACTTCTTGAACAAAATGGATGTAATATGCATAAATCTAAAACTATAAATTATAAATAATAACTTAACAGCACTTATCACTTAATTGATGCATTTCTTTGCTCAACATTGTTAATTTTTAAATATTTTTTTTATAGTTTATTAATTTACTAGTGTATACGTCCAGTCAACAATGACGGGAGAACAATGTGATGACTATTTAGTTGAGATAAGAGTATTTTAAGTAGAAGTTTTTTCTGTGTTTAAATATTATTTTTAATTACTTCATTCATGTCGAGAAATTTCTCTAACGACTCTTCAGTTCGAGCTTTTGCATCACATTTCATAACCTAAGCCTAACATTAAATTTATCAACTTTATAGGATAAAAAGTTTGAGTTATTTTGATCGGAGATAGGTAGTTACGTTGAATTTGTCTTGCATTCTAAAAATTAATTGTTTGTCCTCTTAATGAATTTTAAAAGTTATAGTTAACATAGTTAAAAGTTAAAGTATCCCATTATAGGCCTTGGGGTTGCTGGACGTAAGGCTCCCAGCACCTCTTGACCAATGCGACTAAGTTGAGGTTGGGTGGTCAGCCCAATGCCTACCCACCTTGAACTCCCGGTACCCATTCAACAGAGGGCTGGTTAGATGCTATGACTCATTTGGAGAAGAATGGAGTGGGGAAAAATCCCTGCCCTCTGCCCAGGCCAGGAATGGAACCCATTACCTCCAACTTGCAGCCAAGCACCCTTACCACTCGACTACTGGGGCCACTATAAAAATAGCACCAACCCTACTTTACTCTCATGGCTGTGCTTTGTATATGGATGTAAAGACGTATCACTGAAACAAATAATATCAAAACTGAGCTTTCACTAATGTGTTTGTATATGAATGAAACTATATGTTATGTAATCATTTATATTTTTAAAAACAGTATCGAGGAATTAAAATATCTGTCATGGGGATACTTCGACAATTTTTGTTCAAACTCAAGCGAGATAAGATGATAGCCCCAAGTAAAAAGAAAATTATTAACATTTTTACTGGTAAAATGTGAAATCTCCATCTTTCTTCTCTGATCAAATAGAAACCATAACATCTTGCTAAAATGCAAAGAAGGTTTCTATAAGAAGAAATTAAAGTGGAACTTCTGAAGTAATTTAAATATATTGGGGTTGGCCAAAAAGTTTGTTTGGTTTTTAAGTAAAAATAAAAGACACATTTTTCATTGTCACCAATAATTTTATTGAACAATGTCTTCAATAGTTTGTTTCACTATCTTCTGCTATCTTTCAGGTAACTTCATAATTCCATCTTCCCAAAACTTTTTGTCTTTTTGAGTAAAAAAATGTTCCAGGTGCCTTTGGTGTCTTCCAGGGAATTGAATTTTTTTCCATTAAGGGAATTATGTAAAGACCGAAATAAATGGAAATTCAAAGGTGCAATGTCTGGCGAATATGGTGGATGAAACAGACCTTCCCAGCCAAGCTGTAACAGTTTTTGCATGGTCATCAAAGAAAAAAGTGGTCTTGCTTGCTTATTGTCTTCCATCTTCAATATTAGATTGACGACACAAAATTCACCAATTTTGATCAGTTTTTGTTTTAAATGCACGCTGATACAACAGTTGTCACAATACAAACTAACAAAATGGTGTCGAATGACATTAAAGACACCTAAGTGTTACTAGAGCCAACATATGTAAAAAAACAAAAACAAAACGAACAAACTTTTTGGCCAACCCAATACATTAATGCACTGAATGGAAACAACTATAAATTACATGTAAGAAATACAGGAGAATAAATTATAGAAGAGCACATAGACACAATTCAAATGTGTTACTGCAACAAATGTTATATAGACAAAAGAAAAGATAATGTCTGAGAATATTCTGAACTCATCAATGAACCGTTACTGTTTCTATATTATACCAATCTAAAAACAATTAATTGTTAATACAACTAATAGCAATAAAAAAAACCAAACAAAACAAAATAGAACACCAA
>JAFIDM010009631.1:53866045-53923592 GCA_023159025.1 Thereuonema tuberculata
TTTGATAAAACCATATATTTTGTTAAGCATTTTATTTTCATTATTTAAGTTCTAAACAAACTTTATCTGATTTTAAAAAAAATCAATAAGACTTACCCTGTATCTAGTCTGAGAAGAAAACGTTAACCAATGGGAAACAGCTCTCAAGATATTCTGAGGTGATGATCGGAATGAATGAGTTATCTTTTTAGCTCCTGAACACTCAGCTCCATCTTTCGCTTTGCAGGCTGCATCTCTAGATGAAGATGGCACAGATGTTTCATCAACTTGTGTGACTTTGAAATGTGTTGATCCATGCTTTTTCTTCTCCCAATCTTCCTCGCTGTTTAGATTTAAAAGTTCATCTGAACGAATAGTTGGAAGAGTTTGAGCAGATACTTGTACTTCTGGAATGGACCACCGATTTGAATTAAGTAAGAAATTAGCATGAGGATGTGTAGGTTCATTATTAGAAGGCTGGGGACTAATTGTTAAGGTTGATAAAGAAGGCGTACCAGTAGAATAGCTGCGATCTTGATCAGGACTTTCAATCTGATGCTTGTCAGTAACCCAGTCATAAGCCACATATTCATCCAAACTACAGAAATCTGCCTAAATAAAAATAGTTTTAACCAAAATTGTTATTATTCATCAATAAAGTCAAATGTAACTAACTGCTTCATATCAGACAAGAATATTTTAAGATTTGTTGTTTATACTTTTAATAAATGCTCAGAACCAAGCATCATGAAGAAAGCAAAAACAAAGTTTATTATGCCCCTTTGTCCTGTTTATGAAATGATAAACTTAGTATACAATGGTACTATGGTTATTATATCACTATGAGTTTACTTAGTTTATTTGGATATGGATCAAATACATCATTTTATTTTTACTTAGAAGACAATTCAGAAATGTTAAGTTTTAAAATTTGAAAGAAATTTATTTTATATGAAGTTCCTGCATTAGAACAATATGCAAATAGTCACAATATATTTACTTCTGGGAAAAAATATTTTTCCTTATTACACATATCTTGTGTGTATTATGCAAATCCCTCTATTGTGCAACACCTGAGAATTTAAGATATACAAGGGCCATTTCAAATATTGGGCCTTTGGAAATGGTTACACAAAGACAATAATCTGTTAATTAATGTTTGGAATCATCAAGTTATATCTAGTTATGATATCTTTAAAGATACAAAATGAACAAACATATAAAAAAAAACTTTTGAATTTGAATTATATATACAAGTAAATTATAACATAAAATATAGACATTCTACATACTTCCCATAAATTTATATGCAAAGTGTTAAATCTTTATTTCAGATATTAACCCCAAAATATATAAATTACTCCAAATTTTCCCAAGTCCTTGTGTTGTCATCAGTATCCTACACTGGCAAATGGATTTGCAATAACTCAAAAACATGAAGTCATTGGCATCAATTTTATCCCAATTTTTTTTTATTGGAAATACTTAAATGGCAACAATTCTAAAGTATGTATATTTCACATTTTGCATGTTAATTGCTGATAGGCAAATGCCAAAGCATCATACAGAATAACTGAATATCAAATTTTGCTGATAATATCTGTGTGCGAACAATGCCCTTGGAATAATTAAAAATAATTTTGCTACATAGGAAATGTCAAGTTGTTGCATTCCATACAACTGTCAGAAAACAGCAAAAAATCCAGCATTCAACTATTTGTCATGAATAGCTATTAATCTCTCCTGGCCATAAACTGCCACGAGCCTTTCCTCAACACATCATCACAGGAGACAAAAAGTGGGGATGAAAACTAAAAAAACAAAAGAACAAATGTGAGTTCATAAAAGCAAGAACTGATTAAGAAACTGGATAAAAAAAAATATCTCCAAAACCTTGTTTCTAGCAACTTAGAATAATATAAATAACTTAAGTCAACCCATTAGTTAATAAGTTGTTGAATGTTAAAATTAAATCTAGTTTGTCCAAATGAAATATAATGAATTGTGGATATGTTAAGACAAGTTTACTGTATGCAAAATTTATTTTTACTACAGTTTAAATGGGAAATTCCAGTCAAGAGAGAGAGAGAGAGAAGTGTGGCAAGGGAATATTTTATTGTTGGAATAAATATTTACTTTATACAGGCCAATCCAATCAGCCGCTGAAGGTTGATGTTCTGAAGGAAGGAAAAAATCTGCAGTGTTGCTCTGGCCCATATACCATTGACTTATTTTAGCAAATCGAACAGGTTTAATAGGTACTGCATCAAAAACCTAAAATAAAGTAACACATTAATAAAATTCAGGATTAAATTAAGATTAATTTATTCTTATAAAGCTAATGTTTACATTAAATAAGACCTTCTTTGTCCACTTTAAATTATTCATTCTATTGAGTTATTTTGAATATTTTTATTATTTGTTTTTATTTAAGTATTAATTCCTATGAAATGTAAATGTTCTAGAAAATCATTTGGATCCAAAAGTTTTTAAGAGAAGTTTCACTGAAATATTTAATGGACAGACTCATTTGAGACAATAAGCAGGGAAAACTCAGTCAGCTAATCTGGATTTTTTTCTTGAGTCTTTTTTCCTTGGATCTGTCTTTGCTTTGATTATGTTAATGTTAGTATTTTTTTTTTTATTGCCATACAAGAAAGGGAATTCAGGATTAAGTATCTTGGACCTCAACTTTCCTGAGGTTCTGGAAATAAGTGCTCATTCACCAGATTTGCTATGAGACTTCGCAGAATAATCAGATAGCTACTGAATTAATGGAATTCATGGTACATCTGAGACATTACTTTAGCCTTACAAATCTGGACATAATCTAACAGCATCAGGCATATGAAGCATTAATTGGTTTCACTATGTTTTGTTGTCCATCTATAACAAATGGAATGAACTCACATTCAGATTAAAAAAAAAAGGCCACTGTTGGAGATTTTGAACTACTAAAATTCTGTACAACATTGTCCCTAAAGAAAATGACCTATTTTTAACCAAACTACAAGCTATTATAGAAATTTACATTATACTGAATATACCAGATATACTAACTATAGAAATAACATCAGTGCAAAATAATTATGAGGTTAACAAAGTGACTGCTTCAAATTTTCTTTAATGCTAAAAACAGTCAGTGAATTGGAATTTTGAATTACCTTTAAAGTAAAGAGAGAACTAACAGGCTTATGGTCACTGAGACGATAACATTTATGAGATTTATACCATTCTTGAGTGAGATCCAGTGTTACATAATCATAAACATTACTGTTGACTTTATAGAGAATACGATCAGTCCAACCTGGCCTTCGGCTGTAAAGAAATAAAGAGCTATATAAATTGCATCTTAAAATTTGCAAACTTGTAAGTTAATGCTTGGAATGTTCTAAGTATGTTGGTGTAGATTTAAAGAAATGTTAGCTAAATATCAGTGGCATAGCGAGCATAATTGGCGCCCAAGGCACAATATTTTTTTGGCTCCCCCCACCCCCGAAAATCATAACCCCAAACATAGTCTTGGGGACCATTTGGCGCCTCTCTGCGAGACGCGCCCGGGGCATGATAGACCCCCCCCTCGCTACGCCCCTCCTAAATATTATGTTAAGAGTTTTAAAACATAATGTTTCTATGTAACTGCTATTTTTTTTTTTTTTTAAAAAAAGATATTTTTCAAAATTTATTGACTGGTGATAATTAAATCTCCACAGTGTTTTGCTAAAGAATTTTTGTATTTGTTTTAATCATTTTTTATGGAATGCCTTGTGATGATACAGAATGATGAAATGATATGAATACGTAAATATTTAATGTTAAAGCCCATGAGTGTGTGTGCACAAATGTTATCCGTGATATGGTAATCATTTACACAGTTTGTCATCATCATTTGGAATATTTTTTTTACTATTAATATGCCAAACCCATATTCCTACAAAATTTCAGCATTCTCATTTTCATTTTACTTTTCTACTAATAAAGAATCATACCCTCTTTGTTTTTTTTATTTTTTATTTATCTATTTATTTATTATTATTATTTTCTTGCAAATTTATATAGAAAATTATATGTAGATGTTAAAAATAAATCTCATGCTTTTGCATAGCAAATACCTGGTAGAATGGTAATAACAAATCCAAAGTCTCTCAAATAAACAGATCTGATACATTAATCAATTAACTCAGTGATGCCCAACCTATGGCCCGCGGTCCATATTCGGCTCGTGAAGGTGTTACACGTGGCCTGCTCTTTTATTCCTATATTCACGTACATATTTGTATTAATGGGACTTTTTTTTTTTTTTTTGGTTGTTGAATAGGAGATTCCGCCACATTGTGGCCCACGAGATTCACAGCAAAGTCAAGTTTGTCCCCCATATTATGAAAGGTTGGACACCACTGAATTAACTCATTAACTGAAACTTTAAAATCAGATTTAAGATATGGAAGCATTTAGTCTAAACATAAATGTTAGATATGAACAGAAACCTGACACTTAAGATGTGTGTCCTATCAATCAAAATAATAACCCACAGATATTTTCAAGAATAACAATCTAGATCATTTTAATGTCAAAGAAAATAGAAGTAACATTTATAAACTTAATTCAGTAACTTACTTGCTATCATATTCATCTGAACCAACAATAAATTTATAAGTAGGAGGAAACGTAGGAAGCGATTCAGCAAATTCACTGAATGCTTCACCAGACTGCATGACTTTCCTCAGCTAATAAAAAAGAAAAAAAAAATCTTATGAAAAGATGGAGTTTCACAAGTGACAGCATTCAAATTTAAAAGGACGACAAATAAGAAAAAGAGCAGTTCAATTTTCTTTTTTTATGTGGATATAGTACTTGCAACTGAGCACTGATCAATTATTTCAGATAAATTGTAGTAATGCAAATCTGATTAAAAAGTAATACATGATAATTGTAATGAATAATTTCAATTAAAAACACTGAAATTATTAAGTAATATTGGCATGTGCTAATTCCTAATCAGAATTGATCAGAAAACGTTCAGAGAACAACAATGCACACAGTATGTTTGAAGTGTTGCAGCTAAACCGGATGTTTCAATGAAACTGTTGAGAGAAATTTCCAATGAAATGCTATCCATAATATAATTTCTCTAAGAACTAACTCAGCAAGTATTAAATTATATTACTAAAGATAAACCGCACAATTTCATGTCAAAAATGAATGAGGTGACAGCTAAGAATATCTCACAAAATATCTGATTTTTGTTGTATCCAGATATCAGTAGGCTTGTGACATGGAGGAGAACTACGAGAGATATTTGGTGGTTTGTTAAAAATAATATTTAATTCAAATTTTTCAGATAACTTCAAAACTTCAAGAACCAAACTTTAAGAACCTTGAGCCAAACATTAAGGGTAAATTCTGCTGACGAGTCCTAATAAAGATGAAACAGCTGTTCAGGATTCCTGTTGATGTTAGCTCAGTGTGTCAAGGCATATTTACTGTCTGGTTGCGATTTTTTTTTTGATTTATGAATTATTAACGATGTTAAATATTGCTTTTCAAAACTAACTGTAACATATTTCAATAAACTTCTTTAATACTCCACAAACATCATACATCAAAGGCAATATTTCGAAGGATTTATACTTCTTTTTCAAGCAATATTTCACCATGGGAATAGGGAATCTCTCCGTCTTTCCCAAACTACAAAAATATTAAAATAATAATTACATCCAAGAGAAATCAGAAATTTAAAAGAACAAACAAAACGTGAAGATTGTCCAAAATTACAGAATAAATTTTAATTTCAAATAACTATTTTTTAAAGATAAATTTAAATCTAAAGTCCTTTGTCCAAATCCTGTAATGTTGTTCCATTTCTGAAAATAATTATTTCAGAAATGGAGCAATGTTACAGGATTTGGACAAAGGACTTTAGATTTAAATTTATCTTTAAAAAATAGTTATTTGAAATTAAAATTTTGTGTGTTGGTAATCATACCTCACGTTTTTGTTTGTTCTTTTAAATTTCTGAATTCTCTTGGATGTAATTATTATTTTATTATTTTTGTAGTTTGGGAAAGAGGGAGAGATTCCCTATTCCCATGGTGAAATATGGCTAGAAAAAGAAGTATAAATCCTTCGAAATATTGCCTTTGATGCATGATGTTTGTGGAGTATTAAAGAAGTTTATTGAAATATTTATAAAGGTTATTTTATTGATAACTGTAACATAAATAAATAAATTTGAATTTCTTTTATTTGTTATTATTTCAGTAAGTTCATTATTATCCATTTAATTTTTTTTCAGATAATTTTACTGCTTGAAATATATTTTTATAATTCTTCTTATAATAATAAGAATAGATATGTGAATTGAAAAGAACATAGAATAGAAGAGTAATGTTTAAATTCAACACAAATAAATCTTGAGCAAAATCTAATTCCTCAAATTAAAATAAAGGTATGCATCAATATGCATTGACTGCTTTTGATCTCATTATCTTGTCATCATAGCAGCACAGTTCAGGATTCAAAAGTAATTTTTAATTCTTTTTCTAATATTGCAATGGAATGCTTATCTGTAGACTGCAGAACTACAATCATTTGAGCGAAAACTTCAACTGAATGCAAATCATAGGAACTTGTGTCAGGAGACAGGTTCATGTTGAAAATGAGAACACATGATATCAGCTCTCCCAATCATGACAGACCTTTTTCTCAATGCCTTCTCTTTAAAAAATAAAAAAAGGCCTGAAACTGTTTCTTTAAATTAAGTAGGCTTTTCAGCTTTCTTTTACCATTCAATCATTCTATTCTGTTTTTGTGTGAATTTTTTTTTTTTTTTTCCCTTTCAAAAACTCTATTATTTTCCTTCTTTCAGATAAAAATTACTAACCTGGTCTTTTTCCATAAGAAAAGAATAATCCTTTCTTTCAGTGGCATTTATTATATCAATGGGACTAAGATCATCCAATCGAAAGTTAAGATCCCCAATCCAGAAAATATAGCTGTAAATGTAAATCAATTATTATTATTTCAACAAACATTTGAAGATAATTAGATCAAGATGATTTGATAAGCAACACAAAGCAGACATGCAGCAAAAATAGGTTAACCCTAAGTTTTTCAATGTGAAGAAAACTAAACTGTAATATGAAACGAGATTAAAAATACTGAAAGTATGCATTAAAGCATTTTTTCAAGGGAGAGAATTATAATTTATTGCTTTGTGTCATTTTAAAGTATAAACACTGGATATATCCTTGCTTGAGGGATTTTCCCACTCCGGGGTGAGATTTGCTCAATATTTTGGTCCAGTGCCTTGGGCCTTCTTCAGGAGATGTATTTTAATTACATTAAGGTTGGCACAAATCTAACAACTTCTGTTGTTAGTTTCTCGGATATGTTGTTTTTGTGGTCTTCTTTCCGAGCCATGGTGAGCACACTTAATGTAATTAATATACATCTCCTAAAGAAGGCCAGGGGCATTGGACCGAAATATCGAGCAAATCTCATCCCAGTGGGAAAATCCCTCAAGAAAAGGATCTATCCAGTATCATGTCCCACTCCTCCTTCAGAACCAAACTGTATAAACACTGATGTTTCTGGCTTAAGAATTAGAATGTTAATTAGTGTTAACATATACAATCTTTTCCATACCATTTCATGTCCTCTTGCAAAAAGATGCATAAATGCAATAAATGAAATCTTAAGTATAGGATGAAAATTACAAGCTACTCTAAAGTATATTGCGATGAATGTTAGAAAAGATTAACGCCAACAAAATAAAAAAAAAAAAGTTATAAAAGGAAACATGGCAACTTATTTGAAATGTTTAAAAATCAAGTAACAAATTCAAGTATTTACATTTACAGCATTGAAGTATCATTAGATATACAATAACATGTAATTTTGAGAACTTTTCCAATACATTTTCTACATTTATAAGTGCAATATTATTTTCAACTATGTATTGTGCATAAAAATATTCTAATAACTAAAAACTAAACACAAACAGAATTAAAAGTATTTTATTCAAATATCCAGAATTGCCACATATTTCATAACTAAGTTTCAAATTAGATCCAAAAATTTTACTTACTCGTGAAAAAGTATATTTTCTGTTTCTGGATCCTTAAATACTTGACCATCCACAATAGCATTGAAATCCTATTGGTAAAGAAACTGGGTGTAATCTTAAGTAAGAATTTTAAATTATGAACTATAATTAAATGGAATATTTACAATCTTTATTTATACTTTACCTCTATACGTTGCTTGAGCTCATGTTCATGAGCAGCCAAATGGCAATTTACAATGCAAATGGAGGAACCAAAGGCACTAAGTCTTATTGTAACACCTCCTTTGTTACCCTAAATGCAAAACACCAATAATTAATATTTTCTAATGAAAAGTACAGAATATAATTTTTTTTTTCATAATTATATATAATTAACTTAGTTGTAAATGAATTTGATTGTCAAATACCTATTAACAAAATTAATTTTTATAGCTTTTTTTTTTTTTTTAAATAATATTGTAATATAATTTGGTTCTAATTAATATAGGTTAAATGAATAGATATGACAAACTTGAGCATATAACTAAATCTATTTAAGTCTACCTCATTTTTAAAAACCCACATGTATTTAAAGGCTTTATATTGAGGCCTTGGTTGGCTGATCAGCAATTAGATAACTCCGAGGAGTTTTTTTTTTTTTAACAAGTGGAAAAATAAATAAATTATTGTTTATAAAAATGAAAATCAACTAAAATTTGATTGCTAATGATTAGCTATAACTGTCTACACTGTAATGTATAGAGCTTTATAGATAAAATTAATTGTAATAAAACTTACCCAAACACCACCTAATCCAGTTCGAGTATAGGCAGTCTGTATACCCCGTAGAAATACAAGATGTTCTCGTTTTATATATAATAATAGAATTAATCCCTGAAGACGAACAGAACGAATCTAATAATAATAAAAATATTTTTAAAAAACTGTGAAAAGAAAATATCCATAAAAAAAAAAAAATGTTAAAAAAAAAGAAGAAATTAATATGTGCCAAGACTTCAATTTCAATAAGAGATTAAATCCTTAAAATATATTTTTTTTTTTACAAAAATGGCCAGTTTCTGAATTTACTAGGCTGTACTTTTATTAATGTGGTGCACTGTCCTGCTGATGACAAAAAAAATATTTAATACAACTTATGTATTAAAGTATTTTTAATACTTTAATATTTAATACTTTAATACAAAATGTTTATTACTGAACATTTTTTTTAAAAACTTTAAATTCAGTCTGTTGATTGAATTTTTCCTTACAAATTGATATAATGGGGTAGGCTCTCTTTTTTATTTAAAAAAAAAAAAAAAAAAAAAGCTAAAATCTAGGTTTTATTTTTATAAATAATGTTCAAAATTTTTCCTTATTTCACTGAGTGTGAGGTGGCGACCCTAAAAAAGTTAAAGCAGTCCCACTACAGGCCAATGTAGGCCCTCGGGGTCGCGGGAGGTCAGGGCTCCCAGCGCTTCTTGACCAATGGGAAGAAGTTGAGGTCAGATGGTCAGCCCAACGCCCGCCCGGCTTTAACTCCCGGGAAAGAAACCTGGTACCCATTCAACAGAGGGCTGGGTAGATCTTAGGACCCGTTTGGAGGAGAAAGGAGCTTGGAAAAATCCCCGCCATCTGCAGAGGCAGATGGGAATCGAACCCACCACTCCCAACCCGCAGCCAAGTGCCCTAACCACTCGGCTACTGGGCCCACGAGTTGGTGACCCTAGTTGACAATAATATAGCATCTTTATCAAATAAGAAAAAGCAAATTATTAAAAATAAACAATGCAAAAAGAGGCATAATTAATCAATAATTAATGCTTATTATGTTACAAAAGAATTGAGAAGGGTACCTAAGTGAAGTGAAATAAGTAAATACGAAAAAGCTGCCATAATAACTAAAAGCGAAATAGTTCCTATAGATATTGATTTTCTGATGTGATAATTGTTTCATGCACTATCACATTCTACAGAGTTATTTATGAAGATAAGGCATAACTCTAATAAGCTAATGTTATTGAGTGAAAAAAAGTAATGGAAAAGTAACTGTGCTACAGTGACAGTTCTTTTTGTTTAATAAAATTAATGACATAACTGACCATTGATAGAAAAAAGTAACTGTTATGGTGTTACTTCCAATTTAATCTATATAGGCCTATATGTTGGATTCTGGGTAGGTGTCCAGATATTTTTTATCACATATTTTGCATAGGCTACCCGATCAAAAAAAAAGAAAAATATATATATATATATATATATATATCCAGACATCTACCTGGAACCGTAGTCAGGCTTATCCAAGAACACACTCTCCAGTGTAGGATGGGTCTGCCTTTTGCCTTTATCACAGCCGTGACTCTGCTGGAGAGACTTTCCACCGGGTGCCTCAATATTTCTGGAGGAATGGCAGCCCATTCTTCCTGCACAGGTCATGATGTTTGATGGGGTTCAGATCAGGACTCTGAATAGGTCAATCCATTTCTGGAACTTATTATCCACAAACCATTTTCCTCACAGATCTCACTTTATGATAAGGAGAATTGTCATGCTGGTAGAGGCAATGGTCATCTTCTACAGTAGCCTACAGATGATCTCCTAGGTCTTTACAACTAGCTGCTGGCACTTTGCTTTCCCGCCACTGGGGTTGTCTCTGGTCTCTTCTCCGAAGCCCACAGACATCCAACCCGGTTTGTCGCACCCACAGTGCAATAAACTAATTAAATAAACAATATATGGACAGGAGCAAGTGAAGGGGTAAGAAGGTGCCTGAAGATCGCTCTACAGACACACAGGACCATCTGAACAAGACATAACAAGGGCACTATCTTATTGGAAGAGAGAGAGAGTGAGAAAGGGGGGGGGGGGAGCCAACACTAAATCCGGCCTGGGGGAGCAAAAAAGAAAACGCAAAAGGTGATATGGGAGAAGAGAATAACAGACAGAAAGAGAAGCAGCAGTAGAGTGCTTGCTCACGGAGCTAGCAATCTGGTTTCGAGGCAAGCTGAGGACACATTTTTTTTCCTGTTATGTTTTGACGTTACTGTTGGCATTATACTTTACTTTGGAAATAAATGATAAAGAATGGGGAATACTTACCAGACTGCCTTCTGAAAGTCATCTACCATTAGATAGATATTTATATTCATATCTAAATTCATAAGAAATGCTCCAAAATGAGAAACAATATCTTCAAATATCTTTTACTTTTGCCACTATGGAAAAACCACATTTTATTAATGTTTTATAACTTTAAAAAGCCTAAATGTGGTTTAGAAATGGCCTCTTAACAGTGTATTTGCTTTGTTTGTGAGAAGCTTACCCTTAAACAACAATTCACCCACGTGGGACAGAAGCAGCTTCTTTTGCTACAATGGTAGATGGCTTTCACAAGGCAGTCTGCTAAGTATTTCCCATTTTTATCTTTATCTTTGTTTTGATTTTATTTTTACTTTCTTCCATTCTTTATCATTTATTTTCATATTTATTAGTTGCATCTGTAATTATATTCTTATGCGCCAATACAGTTTTCTTCTAAATTCTACATTTTAAATTTATATTGCATTATATTAATAAAATTCAGTAATCTAGTGAAACTTAGAGAACTTTAAATCGAGCAGACATGGTGAGGGATGTTTGTTTGACAATTGGCATCAACTACTTAATTCATTTCTTTACTTATGACTTGATATATATACAGTCGGATCTCTATTTAACGAACCTCTATTTTGCAAATTTCTCTATTTTAGGAACTTTTCTGTAGAACCAAGAACATTTTGCTAATTTCTTCGTAAAATAACCTCCAAATAGCAAAGTGCATTTTCTATTTAACGAACTTTTTCCTGGTATCTATTTTTTTTTCCTCCTTGAAATGTTTTTACAAGGAACCAATCGCTGTCATTCTTTGCATTTCAACCAGGAAGTGCAATCCCCAGTCCTGAAGGGGTTTTTGGTGCATTGCAAAGATGCGAGACGTACTATGAGCGAAAACACTTTTTCAAAAAAAAACAAAAAAAAAACAGGACAAAATTAACAGACTTCATTAGTAAAATTTAAGTACGCATGTGGTAATGTATGCTTTATATTAAAATTATTAATTTTTTTAATAATACTTATTGTTTATGTATTTTAAATCTATTTTATGTAGTTTAAAGTAATTTTAAAAGGTGAATCTGTATTTAACGAATTTTCCATATGACGAACTTTTTTTCGGGATTTAGCGACTTCGTTAAATAGAGGTCCGACTGTATATATATGAGATTGGAAGTATGCCATTCCATATACAGTAACAGTTACTTTTTTTCTATCCCGTATACATAGATATGTAAGGGACTGGACACACAGAGTAGATGCCTTAAATGCAAATAAAAATTACTTTACAAGCAATTCTATCAAATTATAGTTTGTAGAGATAGTAACAAAACATCAACCTTATACTTCTAGACTGAATTTCTAGCTTTACTTATTCAGATTTCAACTTAAGATTTTAATGATAAAAAAAGCAGAACATTCTAGGGAAAATCAAAGAATGAAATTAATCATTAACCTTAACGTAGTCCCATTCCATCAGAACATCACGAATAGCTCTTGTCCATGGATCCAAAAATAAAACATCTAATATTAAAGCTTGGGGTCTTGCACAAACTTCCTGCAGACTAATAAGAATAAAAAAATCATGAATATTTATGTTAGTTTGAATAACAGTTACCTGTACAAAAATTAAATTTTTCATGTGCAGTTGAATATTTAAGTTCAATAAAAGAAAGCACTCATTATAAAGCAAATGCATATACATAGTACAGTTCACTGTTACTATCCCTATTATTTTTCACTTAATCATTCTCATACCAGGCAATCTCAATTAAAGTCAGTTTATTGCTCATAAAAACAGAACATCTGAAAGATGTTTGGCTATGACTGAATTTCACAGGATATGTTCATTGAGAAATACAGAACAAATGATTAGCAGTTTGGTGTCATAGGTTCATACGTACCGCATCTAGGCAAATCAGATTGCACAACATCCCAGACCATAAACCGGTCATCATTCTGTTGCAAGTACCGCGTGACTCAGTCGGCATGTCAGAGCTTGGGCAGCAGTGAGTAACGATGCCTCGTCTTGATGTAAGACAGCTGTATGTCACATCCAATTTATAAAGTTTTTAGTTTGCAACACACCTTCATACTTTGTGTACTGTTCACTTTACTGTTATGATATTTGCTAATGTGTTTGCCATTTTGCTTACTGCTTCTTAGCACTTGAAACGGTAAAGTTTTCGCTTAGCTCACTAGAATGCGGGTGATGGTTCATTACGGATATCTGTGCAATAAGCAATGGATTCAAGCAAACATTGCTTACCAACATTAAAAATGGCCAAGGGAACCCTTGACCTTTTCAAGGGGTCCCAAACTGTCCTACAAGAATATACCCCAGACATAATACTCCTCCATTGGCCTGTTTGTGGGGGAATGTGTGCTGTCAGGACCAAAGCATGTAGTGAAAATCAGTTTGATTCTGCACTGTCCATCCACCTGGAAGAGCTGGAACCATTACTCAATAGAGAAGAAAATTGCCAATCTGCAATGGATTCAAATTAACATGGGTAGTGGAATGGGCACCTTTTGTGGAGGTTCGTGGAGAGAAGGCTTATGTGCTTATTTATCTGGAAAACACTAAGGTGGTCTCCCAATCGTCTTCCCTAGTTTTTCTTTGTTGGTCATATGGCAATTATCAGACACCACTGTTGACAGATGATGATGCTCAACAGTCATGGCCTTTGGGTTGGCCACAGTTAGCTCAAGAAGTCTCTATGTTTTTATCATTCTGCCAGATACTGTAGTTGCAAGAGAACAATTCACCTGTTTCAGAAATACTGGGACCTTTCAGATGGCAGCCTATAATCATCCCTCATTAAGTCTTAAATTACCAGCTTTTCCCATTTTCACACTGCATCAAGACATGTGTCTGTTAATTATGTGTAAAGTAGCATTATTTGTTCATGGGATGGTAAATATAGGATATTCCCCTAGACCATGGGAGCTCATAATTGTTTGATCACACATCGTGACATTCTCTTCATTAACAGTTATTAATCAACGTGGGCAAAGGGCATAATCTGATTGACTTTAAAAATGATATAACTGTAGTTATCAGCTGATGGATGAATTTCTGAAATAGTAGGTTACACTCAAAGAGTTATGTAGTGTGTTTCCAAGAGTGTAAGGAAACTGGGCAAAATAGAGTCACTGAGCCAATAATGGACAACCACAGTAAGTTGATTACCATTTTGTACAAGTTCACAAATAAAAACTGAAATGCCTGACCCTAAAAATTATCCAAGGGATGACTAGTGTGGTATGAACAAGGCCGGATTAACTCACTTTGGGGCCCTAGACATTTTCTTCTCACCGGGCCCCTCCCTCTCCCACAAGAAAAAGTAAACTATCTTTTTTACAAATCTTTTCAAAATAGACAGTTTGACCAGGCCCTTCAAAAAACCGGGCCCTAGACATTTGTCTCATTTGTCTATGCGATAATCCGGCCCTGGGTATGCAGTGGCAAATCTAAAGCAGTGTTTTAAATTTTTTTCTACACTATGTACTTTTATAATTTGCAAAATCCTGTGGCATACCAAACCTTTCCTGGACCAAACTTTTTCATTGGTTTAATGGCATAAAATAGGATCCTTTGAAAAACACCTATGGTTTACAAATAAATTTAACAGTCTATTCTAAACATTTAAAATGCTTTGAAATATTTTTTAAGATAATTTGAAAAGTGAATTAATACTCTGGTAACCTTCATTGTTAGAAGAAATAATATACTTTAAATTTGTGGTTGTCCAGATTATTTGATGCCAAGAATTTAGTTGAGATTAGAACATTTGCCGAAGTGTGAACATTACAAATGCCCTCTCAGAATTTTCTTGCTTCTCAACACCAGTTGAGAAGCTCTGGTCTAAAGAACTCTCATCTGTATGGGCCTCTACAACAGTTGTTCATCCACGGTACCCATTCTTACCCTAATCATCAGCAACTATATCTTACAGTTTTAATCTGAGAGATGTAATTGGACTGCTTTTCAAATGAATATTGTTTCAGACGTGCTAAGTGAACTGTAAGTGGAGGATAACTGTAAGAGGAGTCATTCCAATGCTATATCTAGCTGAAACAGGTATAAAAGTTTTTTTTTTTTTTTTTTTTTTTTTTTGTGAGGGTGTTTTCCTGGGAATCTTTTTTTAAGCAATCATATGCTACAGAAAGAAACCTATATACTATGGCTAATGATGGTAGCACAGGTATGTTCAGCAGAATAATATCCACCATGCCAAGTTGATAATATTGTTTGAGTGTGGTTCACAAAAATGATTACTTTTTAAGTATTGCCAAGCTTCAAAGTCAGTTAAGAGTTCCAGCATTTCAATCCTCCATACGAGATGACTGCAGATCTATGCCATAGTGAATCTGAGACTGTAAGGTGGGCGAGTAGGTGGGGTGAATATGGTCATGAAATATTAAAAGGTGATCATAATATTTTGACAAATGTATATTCTAAGATTTTAATTGTTTGCAAGTTACACAACTATAAAAATAAGAATTAAAAAAACAAAACAAAACAAAAACATTGTGTGCTCACAATAATTTAATAATTTTCTTTTGAACTGCATATATATATATATATATATATATATATATATATATACATATAACTGCATAAGAAGCACATGCGTGAACTGTGTTGACGTGCAGTCGCTTCGCTCGTCATTTTATCAACTATTCTTAATTTTATAATATTGAATTACAATATTACATTGTGTGTCATTTAAAATTTAATAATGAGTAATTACGCCAAATATGAAATTAAATGTGGTGAGTGTAATGCTATTATGAAAAAAGCCGAGTTACGTTGCAAATCGTGTGGTGTAGAACAGCATGATAAATGTGTCAAGAAAGACGAAGTAATTGACATATCAACACCTAAAAGAAGAAGTTGGTGGCAATGTGCTAAATGTAGAAGAATTACTGTAAGAGGTAAGGCAGAAATTTCTAATTCAAACAGTGACATTTTGAGAAAAAGTAAAAACCAGGAAACATCGTCGACTGAAGACATATCATCCCTCACAGAAGTAATGGAAAAATCCAACACCTCAATTGAAATTAATCTGGCGCAAACCATTCTAAGGGAATTGGCAGAAATAAAAAACTCAATGGAATTTTTAAACAAAAAATATGATGATATTTTAGAGAAGTTAAATGCATATAATAAAGCTCAAAAACAAATGGAAGAAAAGCAAAAGAAACTGGAGAATGACAATAGAATTATGAAAGATAATATGAAGAATTTTGAAGAGGACATTCATAAATTAGAATTGCAGTTAAGAAAGAACAATATTGAAATTTCAGGAATTGTAGAAACTGAAAATGAGAATCTCTCAAATATTATAACTAAATTGGCTGAATTTCTACACCTTGAAAACCCAATAACCAGAATTGAAGCTATTCACAGATTTGGAAGAATTCAAACTAACAAAAATAGACCTATTATAGTAAGATTTATGAATAGAAATGATGGAGATAATTGGATAAAATCATCTAAAGAAAAAAGAAATATAACTAATGATGACATATTTGGAAATAAAAATACTTCTAAGATTTATATTAATGAAAATTCAACAAAAAAATTAAAGAATTTATTTTGGAAAACTAAACTAGAAGCAAAACTAAAGGGGTACAAGTTTGTTTGGATGAAGAATTTTAAAATATTAATTAGGAAGAATGAAACTTCACCTATAATTAAGATTATAAATGAAGAAGATATGAACAAAATATAAATAAAAACATGATAAATTTACATACATTAAATAATTTTGAATTAGGAGATCCAAAAATTATAGAAAATTTTATGTCTTGGAATATTTCATCGAATAATCAACTAAATATTAATATTTTATTTCTTAACATACATAGTTTAAGAACTAATTTTGATTATTTGATAACTAAAATTGATAACAAAATTCATTTAATAGATTGTATAATTCTTATTGAAGTTAATATAAAAGATGAAGAAATCCATTATTTCAATATACCTGGTTTTAAAAAAATTTATAAATTAAGAATACATCGCAGAGGAGGCGGTATTGTTATGTTTTATACATCAAAATTTTTAGTAAATCATATTACCAATGATACTTTTACTTACGAAAATATTCAATGTAATATTAATTCTCCACTTACAAAAGATAATTTTATCTTCTATGTAATATATAAACTTCCATTAACAAATAAACGTCTTTTTATAAATGAATTAAAAACCAATTTGTTAGAAATTAAACATACTACTAATAATAATTACAATAGCATGTATATAGGAGATTTTAATATTGATATTAATATAGACTGTACAACAAGTAATTTAACAAATGTATACTTAAAATTTTTTTATAATTTGGGTTATAAAAACCAAATACATAAAACCACAAGAAATTTCACTACAAATACTTATACTTCAAACACATGTATTGATCATTGCTTCATTCGTATGAACAATTATAACATGGTGTTTAATAATTTTCATAAGATATTTTGTCAAAAAAATAATTATGTAGCGTTTAATTCTTACGAAGTACAATACACTGATTTTCAGAATCCTAATTCTATTGCTTTCTTTTTACCAAATCAAAACGATATTTTAAATATCATTAAGAATCTAAAAAATACAGATTGCAATGGTTTAGACAATATTTCTACAAAGGTAATAAAAAATAACAAAGAAAATGTTTCTCACTTTATTGTTGAACTTGTAAAAAATATTTCTCAAATGAATATTTATCCTAACTTGTGGAAGATTGCGTATATTGTACCAATCTATAAAGGAGGAAATCATGAAGAATATTCAAACTATAGACCAATATCTATTCTTTCTAATATTTCCAAAATAATAGAAAGTTATCTAACTAATACCATATACAATTTTGTAATGAAATCGAATATACTAGGAAAAAACCAATATGCATATCAGAAGAATAAAAGTACAAATGATCTTTTAATCAATTTAAATAATACTATAAATAAAAATCTGAATAATAGCCAAGTAACTTATACAGCCTATATTGATTTCAGTAAAGCATTTGACAGTATCAATCATAATATACTATTAAATAAACTAAAAAACTATGGCATTAGAGGCGATCTCTACCATCTAATAAATAATTATCTAAGAAATAGGAAATTTAAAATTAAAATAAATAATTATATAAGTAAAATTTATAATATCAAGTGCGGTGTTCCTCAGGGGTCAAATTTAGGACCTTTACTATTTATTTTATACATAAATTCTGTTTGTAATTCTATAAAAAATTGTTCTATATATATTTATGCAGATGATGTACTACTACTTAGTAGCGATTAAAATCAATATCGTGCTTATATGAATCTTCAGCAAGATCTAAATAATATTTCTATTTGGGCATTCGAAAATAAAATGACAATTCATCATAAGAAGACAAAAATTATGATAGTTAAAACTAAAAATAAGAAAATAAACTTTAATTTACCTTTTAAATTACATAAATAGTTTTCCAATAATTTAACTAGTAATATTAATAATTTATCAACAAATTGTGATTGTACCACCATTGATTTTGTAAACAATTATAAATATCTAGGTATTTATATTGATGATAATTATAATTGGAATACACATTATAATTATATTACAAAAAGATTACACACTTTTACATATATGTTTTATTATTTAAGAAATAAGTATCACTTTAAACAAAAACTTATTATATTCAAATCTCTGGTAGATTCTGTTTTAAATTATGGATTGCAATGTTGGTGTTTTTTAACAAAGCAACAATTATCTAATATAAATAAGTTAATCTACAAAATTTTTGATAATATTTATATTAATTATAAACAGCAAACTATAGAAAATAAATTAAAAATAAGAATTAAATATAAAATTTTAAATATTGAAGAAAAATTTATCTATACGACTATTTTAAGAAATTTTTATAAATATAAAAAAAGTTAAAGAAAATTATAATTCGAATAGTTTAACAAGATTTGGCTGGCTACAAGCATTTCATTTATCAAAAATTAAAAATAATTTTGGTTTAAGAACAAATGAATATACTTATTCAAAACTTTTTCGTCAGTTGAACTGGGAAAACTATAATAGCAGTAGTATTAAATTAATAAAAAATCATTCAAATACTCCTGTATCATAACTTCAAATTACACAAGAAATAATACTTTACTTCAAAAACTCATACCCGATATTTCGTCCTAATTTAACATTAGGACTTACTCATGGTTTTAAATACAAATGAAAAAAAGAAAAATGATTCTAAATTTAACAAAATAAAATATTCAACAACTGAAAAACATCAAAACTGTGTAAACAAACTCAAACCTTTGTTAAAAATAAAATAATGTTAAATAATAATAACAATAAAAACGAAATAACTATGTACAATAAATTGAAATCGGAAAGATAATATCATTGATCGTAAACCTTTTATAAATCTCTAATATCTTTTACTTCTATTACTATAATTCCTCTACTTTTAATTTTACTATAATTTCTTTATATCAATTTCATAATTTCTTTACTTTAATTTCTTTCATTATAATTTCTTTACTTTAATTTCACAATTTCTTTTATTCATTTATTTTCCATTAATGATTTTCTAAAAATCCCTAACGATATCCCACTTACCTTTAGGGATTTATCTCTATTAAAACAATAACAACTATTTATCAGGCAGGATTCTAATATAAATCTTTTACTTTCGTCTTGAATATCAAATGCTATGTTCACAATGGGATCCGGATTGTGTCCATATGTGAGACAGTGGTTTGCCCACTCTGAAATATTTTTGTTGTTTCCCTTATACGCTCGTATGTGTTCTTCTAATCGTTCCTTCATTGCCCTGCCCGTGCTCCCTATGTATATCCCCTGACAATCTCTGCATTGCAAAACATAAACCACCCCCATCCGATGTAAAGGTTTGTCATATCTTCCACATTTCTTAAACAAACTATTACTTTTGAAATACATTATGTTTACTTCATTCTCTTTGCAAACATTTTTAATATGAAAAACCTTTACATTGGATGGGGGTGGTTTATGTTTTGCAATGCAGAGATTGTCAGGGGATATACGTAGGGAGCACGGGCAGGACAATGAAGGAACGATTAGAAGAACACATACGAGCGTATAAGGGAAACAACAAAAATATTTCAGAGTGGGCAAACCACTGTCTCACATATGGACACAATCCGGATCCCATTGTGAACATAGCATTTGATATTCAAGACGAAAGTAAAAGATTTATATTAGAATCCTGCCTGATAAATAGTTGTTATTGTTTTAATAGAGATAAATCCCTAAAGGTAAGTGGGATATCGTTAGAGATTTTTAGAAAATCATTAATGGAAAATAAAAGAATAAAAGAAATTGTGAAATTGATATAAAGAAATTATAGTAAAATTAAAGTAGAGGAATTATAGTAATAGAAGTAAAAGATATTAGAGATTTATAAAAGGGTTACCATCAATGATATTATCTTTCCGATTTCAATTTATTGTAAATAGTTATTTCGTTTTTATTGTTATTATTATTTAACATTATTTTATTTTTAACAAAGGTTTGATGTTATTATTATTATTTAACTTTATTTGTTTTTTTAACAAAGGTTTGAGTTTGGTTACACAGTTTTGATGTTTTTCAGTTGTTGAATATTTTATTTTGTTAAATTTAGAATCATTTTTCTTCTTTTCATTTGTATTTAAAACCATGAGTAAGTCCTAATGTTAAATTAGGACGAAATATTGGGTATGAGTTTTTGAAGTATTATTAATAAAAAATCAATTAATTTCTGATGTTATAAACAACAAAATTATAAGAAATTTTTTATTTAATCTAAATTAATTATTTTTATCTTTACGGCACACATTAAATTTCCAGCAAAAATACAGGAGTAATTTTTATAATTACACCTAATAGGACTGGTTAACATTAAAAAAAAAAAAAAAAAGTATAAAAAAAATATATATACAAAATCTATTTCAGCTGCTTTTAAATTTAATTAAAAAAAAACATATGGCTTATGTAGATTATAATCTTAGTGTACATTACCATGATACACAATGAGTTGCCAGTTTATACTATTTAAAATAGCATCATATGTATTTTAATGATTTCTTTAACTTCATCATTTATTTGTCAGCCAGTCCTGAAAATATGTTTATTTCATAGTCCAAAATATTGAGTCTTAATGTTTTATGGTTCAAGTAATTCAAAGATCTGAAGTAATAATTTACTAAATTTTAGAAAATTAAAATGAAGGCATAATTTGTACATTTTAAAACATCAAATCAAAATATTTGAATGAAAATTGTAAATTTTGCTGGTAAAAGGAAAAACAAAATACATTTTTATATTGTTAGCATTTAGCAATAAACAACACATAAATGGATATTTATATATATATTTTAAATTAGACTGCATAAAACTACACTTTCAGATTTCAGGTGATGCTAAAAAGTTTTATGAAAACCTCACTTCAAACTCTAACATTTATGATGATCTTGATGGCATTAGTGGTCCACTTGATTTCACCTTGGAGTGATTCTTCAATGATATTGGTGTGTAAAAAAATGATTTTGGGGGAGGGTATTGATTTACTCATTATCTGCATGTGCTTAACACCTATGTGCAAGTAATATAATGATGTTCACTTGTGTTTCAAAATAATAAAATATCAGTGAATCTCTGTAAAATGTTCAAAATCTCTCTGTATTTATTTTGTCCTGTTCAAGTCTCTAAGTCTTTAGTTCGTCAATGTTAAATTGTTAAATATGGATTTTGAAATAGTTCTTTAAATTAGATTAGTGTTGCCTCATATCCTTTCCATTTCAATCAGACAAACAGGAACCAATTGCCAAAATCAATTTATAGGATAAGAAATACAGAACCAACCCCAAATTGCGCCCCCCCCCCACTCTGCGTGGATGAACAACTGATGAGATCTACAGCCATACTCTGAATGAACATTACAGATTGCTTATAAAGCAATTACTTGAGGGATAATGCGAAAATAGAATTTGTTTTTAATGTTTTGCTAAACCAGCTCTAGCAGAAAAGTGAATTTTGTTGAAGTTGGGTCCATATTTGATAACTGCATCCAATTATACTTCAGAAATCTAGTTTTATTGATATAAACTTAAGACTTCAAATGTTAAGATACCTTGGTCAGAAATTTATTGCCATATTCAAAGAAGATAATTATTACTTAGCTATTTCCTGCTTCAAAGTGCCAATGCTGGACTGACGGATTTAAAGTTTATAAGCACACAGAATAACGATGAATTAACAATTTGTAAAGTTTATCAATGAGCACGAGTTAAAACGAGTTAAATCTGTGCAATTTCAGATAGTACAAACAAAAACAGAAAAAAAATTTTGCTGCTGGAATTACATTAATTACTAAACAATTTCATTTGTAAATACAAAGTACAATTTACATTGAAGAATTTCAAATAACAAAAATCAGTTGTCTTTTTGGGGTTCTTACATAATTATACACAAAACAATGCCACCTCCTGAACATGCACCCTGAGGGGTGACTGCATCACTTGCTTACCATTTAAAACTGGTGTATAAAAATAAACCTCTCACAAAATAACGCTTCCTCAAAACACACAGAATAATGCACAAAAATCTATGTAATTATGATCATCCAACTGATCTGAAATATAAAATATTTCATCAGTTCTGTAATAATAATTTTTGCGCAGGACAAATAAAAACAACATTTCAAATCAATTTTTTTTTTTTTTTTTTTAATATTTTGACAATGATGCTATGGTTAAAAAAGAAACTGTTGATTACTTTAATTTTTTTAGACATAATAACGACACAATTATTTTTTTTTTTTAAATTACTAATTCAAACAGCAGATAGACTTTACGCTTTAAATGCAGGTGGCAATTATCTTCACATTTTTACTTACAGAATGGCAACTCTATTCAACTATGCAATGACCATTATAACTAAAGGAAACTTTGTATTTGCCTCATCAAATGCAGAAGACTTACACGACAAGAACATGAGTTTATGGATCAAAAATGAAACTTTTCTCCTCGACCAATTGATAGATAATACAAGATCCATTTAACATAGCACTCATGAGAAAACTTTCAGGTTTAATATATTATAAGTGCTAGATAGCAGAAAGTTGAATCTCTTTTCTTGCAATTTTGATAAGATACATGCTAGTATTTACAGAAAAAACAAAACAAAACTTAAATATTTTTTTTTTATTAGTTTCGACAACAACCAAAACTGATCAAGGTGATTGTTTTAGAGTGTATAATTAATGTGATGCACTGTATTATACATTAACATGATACTTTGAAAAATTTGAAAAATATACTAATACTAAAAATATTGGGTCATCAATAACTGACTTGGGTTCTCAAACATGCAGGTGTTTGAATGAAGATTTCAATGAAGTGTTGAGTAGCAAAATGCTCATCATTTACTGTGAAAAATTACATCATTTAATTACTTGGTAAAATTACTATTTTTCATTGTTTGACATTTTTATGCTGAAAATTGGGACTGATCTTGTTAAGTCATCAAAACTGCTTATTTTTTTGTTAGCTTTGTAAGGTACATCTTTTCTTAGGTTGGAAAAAAAAAAAAAAAAGGTTTTTCAATTGTAATTAGTTAATAAAAGCAGCTCGATTGATTGGTCCAAAACAATTTTTTTTTTTTTTTCATCCAAACACTCATATACTTGTCTTGTTAAGCTTTATATTAGATAACCCCCATTTTCTTTTCCCCTGAAATAAAAATTTTATTTTCACCAAATTTTATTAGAAGAGCTACTGGACTTTTATGACATTAGCAAAATTTGATGTATCCTATTAAATAAAATCAACATACATTATTATATATAAATGTGAATGAATTCATTTGTTTCTTTTTATGAAAACAGGAATATAATACTTTCTTTTATCAATTCTTCCATACTAATTCAAAAGTTTTGAAAATGCAGATTTCAGAAATCATCTTTTTCACATTTTACTTTTGAACAGAGGAAGGTGGGAAATCACAGTACTCCGACCACAAACAAAGAATGTCAGTTTTGATAGAAAATAATTTACTTCTGACTGTTTAAATAGTCAGGAATTTTTATAATTAAAACATGACTTGGGTTCATTTCCATGAATGGAAACTTTATCAATCATAAGACTTATATATTATAGGAGATTCAGAAGTGCATACCAATATTTAAACAAAATGTTTAATTTTTTCAAAATGTAATACTCTAAACAAACAACAAAAACGTCAATTAAGAATCAAACACAAAATTCTATTACCAAAACAAAAAATTACCTATATACTAACAATAAAAAGCTTTCGTATTGTAAATAATAAAATAAAGACAGTTGCTAATGTAACAAAATACTCACAGCAAGCTACAAAATATAGTAAAGTATGAAAATCCAAAAAATAATTATGGCCTTGGAAACAATAACAGGATTTTAACGAAACTGTTTAGCCAGTTAGATCTGAGATGTATAATGTAAAAAATATTGGAAAATTAAAAAATCTTCTAATAGAAAAAATAATTTGGAATATATAAAACAAAAAGCTAAAGAAACTATATCTTTATATCTTGTTCATGTTGCTCTTGTTAGTTATGTAATATTTTTAATTCACTGTAATTAATGTACTCTTTATTAAGTAACAACCATACTTAACTACTCTCAGCACCTATACCACAGGTACGTGAGTATACCTAGTAGGACTATAATGTTTAAATTTGCAAAATAAAAAAATAAAAATAAAAAAATAAAATATATGTACAGATAGGTGAATAATAATAAAAATAATTATTATTTCTCTTTGCTTAACATAGGGTAATATTTATTATTTATGTAATAATCACAAGTGATAAGTGAACAGGACCTGTTTTAATTTTTATTTCCAGGATCTCTATCTAATAATGAAGAATGATTAGAAATAACACTACACTTACCCTATAGCATATATATCTGGCAGTTCAGAACGGACTGAATTTTTTGTTATTCCAAATAAATTGTTAAGATTTTCTGTTGGCTGCTTTGTCATAACATTCCATGTCGTCAGATAAATGCTGTAGTCAAAGATTAAAAAAAAATATATACAAGATTAAACCAAAATCAAATCTATGAATAGAATTATCAAATGGCATTGTAAACTTATTTTTGTCTAAAATGAGGAGATTTTTCCACTATCATAAACATACTAACATCATCAATATACCATGAATTTAAAACAAAGATCCCAACAACATTGTCTACTAAATCTCAAGAACCCAATGACCCTTTCTTTAGACAGGGCTGACTAGCAAAAGCTTGCCTAAAGTCTCACAAAACAAAAAACGAATTTAAACCAATTGTAAATATCAAAAATGAAAGAAATATTTAATTAAAAAATAAAACAAATAAAACTGTTCTCTGTGAATGACATCAGAAATATGAATGTTATTTAATAACATATCTTACATTTCAGTTTGTTTGTCAAGGATAATGATACTGATGCCAGAAATTCCACTCACACATTCTCTCACATACTTCTATAGTGCACTCCACGAAAATCATTTCCTAAAATTCTCATATATTTACACATTGAATGAGGCTTAGTTAAAAAAAAGACAGGGCTGTCTAGTTTCACAGAATGAGGTTTATATCCCACGCAACAGTAATAACAAATGTGAACACTGATAACTCTGCATGCTATGGGTGCAATTTATAATGATGCTGAGGTAAGACATGAACACTGATTTAAGAAATTTATTTTTAAGGTCATTCTCATGAAAATAATTCACTTAATAATTATTAAAACTACTGGTTTATAAAGAGTTTACTAGTATTGAAGAAATTTTATCAAATACCTTATTCTTAAGGCTTTGGAAAAAAATAAATAAAACAAGTACTTTTTTTTAAAAAGACTTTAAACCTTCCAATTGTAATATTGAAGTTTCTTTAAAAGGTATGAGATTTTTGGTTAGTATATATCTTAGTACAATGTCTCCATGCATGGTGAAATGATTACAACTATTGGATTAGAAGTAATTAACAAAAAAACAAGACAGCTGTACCTCTCAATAATCGGCTTATAAGTATCCCACCGTTTTTTGTTTTTGTTTTTTTACTTTTGAGATTAATATGAATTTTTTGTATTTTGAAAAGTGCCTAACTAATTTATTTTTATTTTTTTACGTATAGAAAAACACTTTGTATTTTCTCATTTTTTTTTTTTTGCTTTCTAAAACTCATGAATTTCTGGTTTCTAGTAATAATTAATAAGGCATTATTTCAATTTCCTCCCTCCCTAGTATCTTTATTAATGATTCTCAATTCACATTATTAAATAAATAAATAATTCTTTGACTGAAAAACAGTTACACATGATTTTTAAGGAAATCAAACCAATATTTCTTGTTTTTTTCAAAATGCAGGCTTTAATTTATCATTTTTACTCTTTGCATCTATTAGTTTACAATGCTAACTTAATTTTCTTTTCGATTTCCTGACTAATATTGCTATATCATTAAATAATAATAATCAACTTTGCTTTTATAACAGAAAATCTAAGGATATTTAAAGTTTTCACAGATAATTACTCCACCTTAACCAAGGTTTTCAAAAAAAACAAAAAGAAACATGTCTTTATTCTTAACATTAAAGGGTTGTTTACATTTATATTAATGATAGCAATGAAGAATAATTACTACTGAGAAAATAATACACTTACCGCAAGGGCATCAAAGATGAAGTCCTTTCGGACATTCTTAAAGGAAGCTAAATTTAAAACAGTGAAAATCAAACAGATTAGTTTCTATGAAATATGAATGAACATCACAATTAATAATAACAGTAAAAAAATACATCAAGAATTACATATCATCTACCAAATCTTACATAATACTGTAGTAAATGATGCCAATTCTATAATTTTCTTATTATATAACAAAAAGACCTTGGTTTCACAAGTGGCATCCTAGTACAGCTGTTTCAGCAGAGCCAGCTAAGGAAGTTTTTTTTTAATTACTCTAGGAGTGAGTTTTGTTTTGCTGTTAAAGCACTGGTGATGTTTTTTTATTTTTTTTCTATCCTTATATTTAAATTACTCTGTAAGGGTTGATTTAAAACAAGCAAACACACTGGGATTTTTTTTCCTTCGTATTTTTATTATGTATGCCTACTTGAAACTCAACTGCTTCCAAATAAATTGGTAACTTCCATTGCACTGTAAAATATCAATATCAAAGTTTTAACATATTGTATTAGTACTTAAACAATAATCATTTGCATCATTGGAAATGGTGACTATCTGGAAAGGAAATTTCAGCATCTAGATAGTAGATTACATTATATGAACTTTTCAATAGATCTACTACAAAGTTAGCTAAAAATATATTTAAAGAGTAGGTACATCCAGCAGACTTAGTTTTTAATGTAACGATTTCTCTCTTTCCATTGAAAGTGATACTAGGATATGGGATAAAGAAATACACTTAAAATATAAAAAATAATAATATTTGAATATTTATAACAAGGTATGGACTTAATAATAAGTGATTCACAAAATTTTCTGAGGTAATTGTCCTTCTCAATAGCATAAATAATTGGATTGTTTGTTAGTATATTGTGTCCAGTTTTATTGTGTCCTTTTGTGAATATGGTCTATTTTTTACTATCATACGGAAGTACACATGATGAATAATTTTAAAACAATAATACTGCCAAGTAAATAAAATGTTTCATTATTTTTTTATTTAGTTAGTTAATATCAAATAGTGGAAATCTAATTTATTCTTATCTGCATATAACCAATAAAATAAGGCCCAGAGTAATATTGTATATCTTATATAATACAGTCAGGTAACTGAACTTATCATAAGATATCGTAACTAATTTATTAAACAAACGATTTACTATTTACACTTACATATCACGGTGATATTTCATGGGCCTAATCGGCATTATCATCTTTACTCTATGCATCTATTAGTTTACAATGCTAACTTAATTTTCTTTTTGATTTCCTGACCAATATTGTTATATCATTAAATAATAATAATCAACCTTGCTTTTATAACCGAAAACCCAAGGATATTTAAAGTTTTCACAGATAATTATTAATATAATATAAAAAAAGGCTTGAAAAAATGGTCCGATTCGGCCCATGAAATATCGCCATGATATGTAAGTGTAAATAGTAAGTCGTTTCTTAATAAATTAGTCAGATAACTGGTTATAAATTCTATTACATTGTGGTTAACCATGTTTAAATTTTGTGCCAATGTAATTTTTGTAAAAAAAAAAAAAAAAAAATGCACAACTGCAATTTCATAATGTGTAATTTATTAGAAATAAGCTCTAAAAATTGTTACTGGTGTAAAATAAGCCACAGTATAATATTAAGAAAAACTCTCATGAATATTACACATGGTGTGAATAAAAGAAATTCTGAAATGTCTAGATGTTTAAGTAGTATTAGTAGGAATAATATGGTTATTCAAGGAAATGTAATCCTTAACTACTAATTACAGTTAGTAAACAAGAGTATATAAGGGCCATGATTGTCATAATTACACAATAAAACATGTATTCTTACAAATATCAAAATAATTAAAGCTGAAATTTGGAATTCACCAAGACTCATTATAGAAAGTCTTGGAAAGCTATTTTAACATCAGAATTAATTAAAAATATATCATTACTTGTTCTATTTCTCCTACAATAAAAGTATTCCCTTTTTTTCCCTTTAAGTATCTTATTCAGACAAAACTCTTAAAATCAATGAAACATTTCTACAAGGCAGCTAAACAATTCAACACTTTAACAAAACTGAGAGAAAATTTAAAATTTCAAAAATATAAATTAAAACCTATAACAACTCAGATGATCATTCAAAGACAAATGTATTATGTAATTTTAATTGCAATAATAATAATATTTTTAGGAATTCAATAGGACCAGGTGATCATGAAGAGCAAATATAATAAAGATCAACCTTAAAATCAGTTCTATAAATTGAAAGCATGAAGAGAGGTTTATTATTTAAAAAGATTTCAGGTAAGTAGTGTTAAAACAATGTCCTTTAAAATTATCAAATGATGTTTCATGCTTTGTTTTCGTAAATAAAAGGTCTCATCATGATATTACTTATGATTCTCTTGTGTACTTTTATGATTTGAAGAAGCCCATTCAAGAAATGAATGAGAATTAATCATTAATGTATGAAAACAGGACAAAAAAGTATTTTTGTATCTCTTATCTTATATACTTCTGTCAATCGTACTATACACATTTTTCTTGATAGCCAATAATAGCCTTGCAATGCCAGAAAGGAAAGACTGAATCATTATAACAGCAGATTATTGGTCTCTGAGGCCACAGATTGGAATTTCACAAAGTAGATATTATAAAAACAATATGTTTTACACAAATAGACTTAACATACTTTATCTCCAACATGAAACTCAAGTCAAAAATATCAAAAATGAAAATAAAAACAAACAAACACAGTTTCTTGAAAACTAATAACCTTCTTTATTCCTTCATAATTCGTCATCACAGTATTTCAAAAACCGCACCGGTTTTCCTTTTCAAGTGGTCAAATAAAAAGAAACACATCATACTTTTTCAATCATACTATGTGCCATGATTGTTATGGTTTATGTTTGTTTTAATAATTCTTATTCCAAAATATTTTGTAAAAGAAATGATGTTTCTTTTTATTTGACCACTTGAAAAAGAAAACCGGTGAGGTTTTGAAATATTGTGATGACGAATTATGAAGGAATAAAGAAAACTAAAAAAAGATGATGATTCAAAATAGGCAATACTTAAAAGATGTACAGACTGCAAATACATGCATAGTCAGTGACAAAAGTTTATGAAGAGTAATGGAATATAATGTGTGCATCGAGTATCTCTTCCTCCTTCCCTCCCTCTCTTTCTTTCTTTCTCTTGTGTTTGTACAACACCTATATTTGCTGATTTATGTAGATCAAGATTTCCATGTGATACAAATCTGGAGATTGATTCCAGCAGTAGTGCTGCAGTATCCTGAAACAAAATTTCACTGGATATTCTAGCCAGTCAACTACCAACCACGTGAAGAAACAAAGATACTGAAAACATACTTTAAACAATTATAAAGCACATCTACAATATGGTTAAAAGTAATTTTATGTAAGTGACATATCTCAGTATAGTCATTCCTTGACTTAAGTCAGCTCAAGTTACATCCGTGATCCCATAAGGGAATAAAAACATTTTCGATCATACTTTTAAACAAGAGGCAAGCGAGTGTAAAGTAAAAAGGTTTCTATTAGCAACAATGTATCATACACAGTGGCAACAGCGCATTCAGCTTCAAACTTCCCTTGGCAGTCAGCAAGTGTCTTCAACAGTCCCTCTGTTGATTTTGTGTTTGAGAAATAGGTTATTTGTATATTTATCGTTAAATATTTTGCGATATTTTGTGCAACAATGCTCCTACATGCCCAATTATCAAACTGTGATGAATCACAGAAAAAGAGGCGTGCAATTGATCTTGAAACGAAGTTGCAAGTTATTAAGCAACATGAAGCTGGTAAGCCTGTCAATGTGACTCTCATGACTTCGGATAGTGATGACCATTTTGAAAAATAAGGGTAAAATCATACAGGCTGTGAAAGGATCTGCTTCCATTAAATCAATGATAGTGACGAAGCAACGACAAGGTCCTTTTCTAATCTAAAGTTTTAGCAACAGTCTTAATGAAAATTATGGTCTCTTCTTCACTCTTTCATCATTACTAATGTTCTTGTTTTGTTTTTATTTTTTTATCAATAATAATTGTTAACAATCCAATATCAGTGAAATATTCAGTATATATTTGGGACAGTATATTAATTACAGTTAAAATCCCTAACCCCTATAACTCTGTTGATTTAATGTATGTATTTATATAAAAAAAAAATTAAAATTAGAGAATTACATCATTCTCTACTTTTAAATAGGTGTGTGAACGATACTATGATTTTTAACTGTGAACTTCGTTGGAACTTTATATAACACATGATTATATATAAATAAAGTTTTCAGAGTAAACAGAACACAACATTAAATGTAACACTGAAGAATGGTGTTATCTTTCTTGTCATGTTGAAGAAAGGTGGGAGAGGTTAGAATAAGGAAACATTTCTATTAAATGAAGCAAAGAAACAATAATCTTGAAATAGAAAAAAGTAATCAATTTAAAAATAAAAATCTTGTTAAGAATTGAACTGAAGGATCTGAAGTAATGTAGTTTTAATTAAAGTATCAAAACAGTTGTTTGAAATATAATTTATGAACAAAAAGTGTTATAATTTATAGAAAAATTTGAATAGCTCCTGCATAATAGTTGAGCACAATCAAATTAAAGAAAAAAAGGGTAATGGGACACGAATAACACAATTTATAAAATATATTGGAAACTGTCTTCTATCTGACTGACCGCAGTAAACTATATCCTTATTTATTATTATTATTAGGTCTTGTTTTTACCCTCAACAATTTTTATTTGTTTTTTCCTCTTTAATCCTTTCTGATCAGACAGAAATGAAAGATAAGAAGAATGTTAGTAAAAATAATAAAACCCTATTAAACAGATTTCTTGAGAAGGCTGAATCATTTTGTTGTAAATTGAAATTTTATTCTAGCAAATTACATACCAACTAAGGAAATTGGCCAGGACATGATAATCTCTGTAATAAGTATTTGTTGTAATTTTTATAGATGTATCATCTAATTTTGGTGAACAAATTTCTATAGCCTTAAAGGAGAATAAATAGAGAGCTTATTAATGAAAGGTAAGCATTTTACAATAGTCTTTGAATTCTCAGAAAAAAAGATTGTTATTTACTTGAAATACAACTACATTTAAAACATGTTTAACAAATAAATTCTTCAATCTGTAATCGAAAGCATGATTATTACTTTCAGGAATTATTTTATCACCATAAAAGCTGTATTTTGTGATAATAAAGTAAACAAAGGAGAATTTTCATTTCTCCGATTTCCCAAACCTAGTTCTTCTAAATAGGAATTAATAATAATTTATTTAATTGAAATTAAAAACAACCTGTAAAATTATGATATTATAAAATATTTTCTTTATTAACTAAAGTATACTAAAATGTAAGTAATGTCACCATTTATTATTTTTACCATTGTAACATGGCATTTGTAATTCAATGGTAAATGATGTCCTTACAAAATCCAAACAGACCAATAGTTATTTACATACGTTAAAAATGTATTATCAATCTCCAATAAGCTTAATAATTTTTTTAATTTTATTCTTTACCTTGAGACCTCTTTTTAAACCTTTAAGACATGGGAAAGACATGGTTGATTTACACAAACAAAGTACGAATTTGTAGCCATCTTTCATTTACTTCATTCCTTGAATATTGTTGCAAGTATGGATCATTCAATTAAATGACAAACCTAAAGCAGTAAATGCATAGATGTTATCATTATGTTAAAAGTTGCATCATGTAAATATTTTATTTGTCCCCCCTCTCGGTTATTAGTTCATTTAACTTTTTCATTCTGGGATCATTTCTGAAAAACCCAGTTAATTAATCAACCTGAAGATTAGCAACAGTAGCATCTTTCTTATGTTACTGGCTGTTGTATGGCCATTATTATTTATGCTGATACTGAAGCAAAAACAGTTAGGATTACTTAAGACAGCTAGAAACTAATGCTTCACAGTATTTTTTCAGCTTGTATAAATGATCTGATTAAAAAAATGAATAAATAAGAGCATGACTTAGAATTGATTGATAAAATTATCATTTTCCATTTGATGAGTTTTTCACAATTGTAAAACATTTACTAAATGTTTGAATACATAATATTAGATTTCAGACTTTTACTATCAATGTATTTTTTAATGTCACAGTGGGATATGGAAAGCATGACAGTAATCAAAAAGCGAAATTGAAAAACGACAACTCGTGTCATCTCGGAACTGGAAGATGGTTTCCAATCCGAATTGTGATCAATAACCATAGTTTACCAAAATATTCGCGTTCTGTTTTATTGACTTCATCTTTTCTAATTAAAACTGCAAATAAATTAATCTTTGTATTCTACTCCATCAGCACTGGATTAACTTGAAAATTACATTAATTTTCGATACAGATTAAACTTCCTATGAAAGAATGAAATTTCTCGGTAAACAAATGAATGAATGAAAACAAGATGGTTCATAGAAAATTAGTGAAATATACTAATAGTGAAAATGCGTAAGATCTTTCAAATACAGTCCCATTCTGTTACTGTAAGAACAATAAACTTTGTATATTACGTAGCCTAAAGAAATTTTGGACCCTACCTTATTTTGAAATACAATCAATTTTAATCACAACTAATAGATTTGCCTATTTACTAACAAAAACAACGACATTAAATCCTTAACTTTAATTCTATAAATAAAATACTGCAGGAAAATGTTAAGTGACTGATGATGCATTTGATCAGATCTTACCTAAACCCTGGAACAACTGTCGGCATCAACTTCTAAACAAAACACAAACATAAATACGGAATAAACGAGAAGATCTTATTTAGAAAAGAAAAAAAACAAAAAAGAAAGAAAAAATTGGATTAAAATAATTTAGAACTTAATAATCTTGAAAAGAGATTTTTTCTTTTTAATCCGCCGCCGATGACATACAATTAGAAACATAATAATAATGCTTTGTAAAATTGAAAATTCCGGCGAAACCAAGGAGATAAACACTTATCAAAGTAAGCCGACATTCCCCTTTCAAAATGAGCTAATACTATGATAAGGAAATACTATGTAGCATTTAACCATGCATACTATAGCGCCTATACGTATATATGGGGTCAGTTAGTTTTAGGCTTATAGAGCAAAATTACACCTGCATTATTTTAAAAAGAAGACCGATGATTACTTACATTTACACAGACAAATAAAGCAGCGCGATTCCCTCATCGATTTTTTATCACTGAAGAGATGCTTTCTAACCAAAATAAAAGATTACAACACCACGAACGGTGTGGTCGAAACCGGTTCAGAGACATGATCAAAACTTGAAAACAGAGCCACCTGTAGAATAGATTGGAAATGACTATTACCAAGCGCCGTAAGGAAAGAAACACATAAGGCGCTCCTATAAAAACCTTCCAGAAAGGAAATTTCTGTACCTAGCTTTCTTGTCATTTGACCCACTTTATCTTTCTTTTTTAATTTAGATTCTGAATGAAATTGTTTCCTACAAATAACTTCAGTCAAAAAATTTAGGAAAAACAACGATAACCAAAACAAAAAAGAATGATGGTCGGAATAATTATCTTAAGAAATTTAAGCTTTGAAGTAAAATCTTTCTTTTTTTCTATTCTTTCCTTAATAAATAATATGAATAATTTATAATAAACAAATTATTTTTTTATTTGATGATAAAAAAAAAAAGGAGGAATAGACAAGTCGAAGAAGAACAGGGATAGCAAATGAAAGAATAGTAACCTCGAGTCCAGGACAAAAAATTTCAAATATTTAGATGTGTTATATACAGTACTCTATATTTTCAGGAACATTTAGCCTACATCAACTGATATTAGGGCTTAAATGAACTAGAGAAGTGAGTTTAGATTACCGGCGGAGAGCAGGGATTTTTCCTTTGTTATTACTCCTCCAGATAGTTTCTAGGATTTACCCAACTCTCCGTCTAATTGGTACCGAGTGCTTTTCTGGGATAATAATAATAATAATAATAATAATAATTCATAAACAATACTTATAAATAATAATTTATATTATTATTATTAAAATAGGTATAAAAAACTTAAATAAAATTGATAAAATATCTTCATTAAAAAAATTTCTTAAGATTTGGTTAATAACTAATATTAATCCTTTGGTTAAATAGAAGAAAAAAAAAACTGTTTTTTTAAGAATAATGATTATTTATGTCTGATTTTGTCTGTAACTCTTTGATTGCATCAAATCAGTGATATATCATTTACTTTTTTTTTGTATTCTCATTTTGATATGTTATTCTATTTTTGTTTAACTAATGTATTCGAACCTGTTGATGGGATTGTTTTAGTTCAATCCTAACAGGACGGAAAAGAATTTAATGAAAGTAAATAAAAAAAAAATAAAAAAATATTATTATTATTATGTAAAAATGTCAAATCTTGGGTTTCCCCAGCAAAGACAAAATGACGGGTCAAGGACCAAAGCACATATTACCAAGTGTAAAAAAAAACAAATTGTGGAAGAATGGTTATAGATGTGTGGTTGTGTCCATAAATTTTCTAACTATGCATGTTGTCTTGAGCATCACAGCCTTCTGGAGTTGTGCAAAAGTGTTTTTGTGAAGTCCTAGTGTGCTGAGGGTGTGGTGCAATGTGTGAGGCGCCAGACTGGTGGCGGATTAGACGATGGATACAACACGTACTCGGTCCTGCCTCCACTGCTTCTGGAGCTCGTGTGCTAGATCGGTGTATTTACTGATCTTGTCTGTGTGAGTTTTCTGAATGTTCTTGCTGATAGGCACTGCAATATCAATGAGATAGGTCTGTTTGTTGACCTTATCAACAAGTGTGATGTCAGTTCTGTTGTGATGTAGGGTTTTGTCTGTGCGAATGGGGCAGTCCCAGTACAGCTTATATGAGGGTGACTTACAGTAATACGCTTTGTGGCATGTACTTGTAGTACGGGACCGTGTTCTTATTAAGTGAATGTTTGTGTGCTAGCAGTACCGTCGCGTGGTTTGTTGGCGCCCGGGCAAGATTTCGTCAGCCCCCCCCTCCCAAATTCAATCCCTCGTGCATCCACCCGACCTTACCCCTATCTGTAAGGATTCAAACACAAACACACAGCGAGCGACGTGATGCGACACTATCAAATACATGTAAACATAATGGCGCTAAACACACAATGAGCGACGCATAAATACATACAACGTTAGTTATACCTAACTTTAAAAAATACATTATATACATCTAACTTAAGTTTTTAAAATTTTGTTGTTTTATTTTTGCTGTTGCCGCGACGCCCCCCTGGCCGCGGCGCCCAGGGCGATCGCCTCGGTCGCCCCGCCCACGCGACGGCCCTTTGTGCTAGCTGTTGATGAACGATCGACGCTACTTGATTGTGTCGGTGGAGGTAGTCTGTTTGGGAGAGAAGGGGACAGCCTGATATTATGTGGTCGATTGTCTCATGCATAGTGTGGCATTTCCTGCATCTGTCGTCATCTGTGTTTGTGTCATGTAGCATGTGTTTCTTCTAGTTGCGTGTGGGGATGACTTGATCCTGTATCGCGATCATGAACCCTTCGATCTCCCCAAACAGCTCACCACTCGTCAGCCATCTGTTCGACGCTTCCATGTCGACATGAGGCAGGCTGAGTTCGTGGCGATGTCTGCCGTGGAGTGCCTTACGAGCCCATGATTCACGCAGCTGCTGAGAGTGGGTGTCAGGGGTGGTGAGTGTTGGAGAAGGGTTTTCGAGGTCCAGGGGCGTGAGGTGTATGTCAGCCTTGACAATGGCTAAATGGAGTGAGGAGTGTTGTGCTCTTTGGTGGAAGTGTTCCCTAAATGGGAGTACTTGTTTTTCGTGTAGGGTGATGAGGTTGATGAGTCCTCGGCCTCCCTCCTTGCGGGGAAGAGTCATCTTTCCGTGGAGAACTTGGGATGGTGCATGTTGTGTTTTGTGAATGTAGTGCGTATTGTGCGTTGTAGTGCTTCGAGTTCGGTGTTTGTCCATGGAATTATGCCAAAGGAATATGTTAGTGTAGGGAAAGCAAAACTGTTGATGGCTTTAATTTTATTTCTGGCGTTGAGTTGTGTTTTGAGGATGTTGTGAATGCGAGCACGGTATGTGTTCTTGAGTGCGTTTTTAATGTTTGCGTTGTCAATGATGCGCACTTGCTTGAAGCCCAAGTACTTGTAGGCCTCTCCCTCTTCCATGGATTGGATGGCTAACCCATCGTCCAGTTCATAACCTTCCAAATTCGTAGTCTTCCCGCGTGTTATAGGCCTATATAGCTTGAGGCATTTGTCGATACAAATTCCATTCCAATGTCTTTGGTGAACTGTGTGGTGACTTGTAGTAAATTAGTAAGTTGTGTGTTGTTTGTGCATAGACTTTAATATCATCCATGAAAAGTAAGGGTGTGATTTTGTATGGTGTCAGAGTGCCTGAGGTAAGCCTATAACCGTGTTTTGTGTTGTCTAGCATGTGGCTTAATGGATTCAAGGCGAGGCAGAACCAAAGAGGACTCAAGGAGTCTCCCTGGAAAATACCTCTCCTTATGGGAATGGGGACTGTAGTGATGGAAGTGATGGAGGAGTTAGAGGTGCATAGGTGTAATGTTGTGTTCCAACTCATTCATCGCGGAATGTAGGATCCAGGAATGCCGTGATCTTGGGGTGTATCTTGTAGAGATGAAGAGTTTGTAGGAACCAGGAATGAGGGACTGAGTAAAATGCCTTCTTGTAGTCGATGTATGCGATATGTAAGCTCCTATTCTTCGCGCGCGCCTGCCGCAGGATTACTGAGTCAATAAGGAGTTGCTCCTTATAACCTTGGGAATTCCTGCAAAAGCCCTTCTGCTTTTCGGAAAGGATATTGTGTGTTTCGATATGTGTATAGATTTTGTCTGCAAGACAGGAGGTGAGGAGTTTGTAAAGTGTGAGGAAGTGATTGGACGGTAGTTTGCAAGGTATGTTGTTTCAGTGTTCTTGCTCTGTAGGTATGTGACACCCTGTGTGAGGAAAAGAGGCATATGTTCTAGATGTTGAATTATGTCAGTGAGTGTAAGGGCTAGCTTCCCATGCAGGGACGTGAACCTCTTGATCCAGAAGTTTTGGACGCCGTCTGCACCAGGAGCCTTCCAGTTGTGTGCATGTTTTAGTACTGTCTGTAATTCTGCCAGAGTAATCTCATGGAAGGACATGTAGGGTAAGTGTTCAGTTAGTTGTTATTCCTCCGTGATCCATGTTACTTTGTCATTGTGGGGGATGGGGATGGACCACAGAGACGACCAGTATTCATGTAATGTCTCGCTGGTGGGAGTGTTTGTGTTGGGTATAGTAGAGGGAGATGTAAGGGATCTGTAAATTTTTTTCTAATTATATTGGAAAGTGTTGTTCAGTTGTTTGCGCAGAGTGCACTGTTTGTATCTTTCTAATCTTTTTGAAAGGGCACTCAGTTTTTGTTTTAGTGTTGAGATGTTCCTGAACCTGGGTATGATGGTTTGAGCGTGAAGGGCGAGTGTTTAAGTGCTTGAATATCTTCCTAACCTGCGACATAAGTTACTTGTTATTATTATTATTATTATTTTATCGAAAAAACGTTTCAAACCATGGGTTTCCCCAGCAAAGACAACATGGCGGGTCAAGGACCAAAACGCATATTGCAATAGTTTATAAAATATAAAAAAAAAAGTTTGGAAGAATAGTTAGGGATGTGTGGTTGTGTCCATACATTTCCTAACTATGCGTGTTGTGTTGAGTACCACAGCCTTCTGGAGTTGAGCATAAGTGTTTTTATGAAGTCCTAGTGTGCTGAGGCTGTGATGCAATGTGTGAGGCACCAGACCACAGGCGGACAGGACGATGGGTACAACACGTACTCGGTCCTGCCTCCACTGCTTCTGGAGCTCGTGTGCTAGGTCGGCGTATTTATTGATCTTGTCTGCGTGAGTTTTCTGCATGTTCTTGTTGATAGGCACTGCAATACCAATGAGATAGGTCTGTTTGTTGGCCTTATCAACAAGTGTAATATCAGCTCTGTTGTGATGTATGGTTTGTCTGTGTGAATTATTATTATTATTATATCGAGAAAGTTTCAAACCATGGGATTCCCCAGCTAAGACAATATGGCGGGTCAAGGACCAAAGCACATATTGCCAAGTGTATTAAAAAAAAAAATTTTGGAAGAATAGTTAGGGATGTGTGCTTCTGTCCACAAATTTCCGAACTATGCGTGTTGTGTTGAGTACCACAGCCTTCTGGAGTTGTGCATAAGTGTTTTTATGAAGTCCTAGTGTGCTGAGGCTGTGATGCAATGTGTGAGGCACCAGACCAGTAGCGGACAGGATGATGGGTACAACACGTACTCGTCCTGCCTCCACTGCTTCTGGAGCTCGTGTGCTAGGTCTGTGTATTTACTTATCTTGTCATCGTGAGTTTTCTGCATGTTCTTGCTGATGGGAACTGCAATATCAATGAGATAGGTCTGTTGTTGACCTTATCAACAAGTGTAATGTCAGGTCTGTTGTGATGTATAGTTTTGTCTGTGTGAATGGGACGGTCCCAGTACAGCTTATGTGAGGGTGACTCTAGTACGCTTTGTGGTGTGTACTTGTAATATGGGACCGTGTTCTTAATAAGTGAGTGTTTGTTTGCCAGCTGTTGATGAACGATCGATGCTACCTGATTGTGTCGGTGGAGGTAGTCTGTTTGGGACAGAAGGGGACAGCCAGATAATCTGTGGTCGATCGTCTCATGTGTAGTGTGGCATTTCCTGCATCTGTCGTCGTGTGTGTTTGCGTCGTGTAGAATGTGTTTCTTGTAGTTGAGTGTGGGAATGACTTGGTCCTGTATCGCAATCATGAACCCTTCGGTCTCCCCAAACAGCTCACCACTCATCAGCCATCTGTTCGACGCTTCCATGTCGACATGAGGTTGGCTCAGTTCGTGGCGATGTCTGCCATGGAGTTCCTTACGAGCCCATGATTCACGCAGCTGCTGTGTGTGGGTGTCGGGAGTGGTGAGTGTTAGAGAAGGGTTTGCGAGTTCCAGGGGTGTGAAGTGTGTGTCAGCCTTGACAATGGCTGAGTGGAGTGAGGAGTGTTGTGCTCTTTGGTGGAAGTGTTACCTAAGTGAGTGTACTTGTTTTTCGTGTAGGGTGATGAGATTGATGAGTCCTCGGTCTCCCTCCTTGCGGGGAAGAGTCATCCTTTCCGTAGCGGACTTATTATTATTATTATTATTGTTATTATTATTATGTAAAAGATGGGGAAAGCCGAGGTTTGAATCTTTTACATAATAAAAATGTAAACGATTTTAAATTATCTCATCTTTTTATTCATTAACGCTATATTTCATCCAGAGAATTTCTGGAGTTCATCAGGCTTCTTTTTTAAAATTAATAATAAATAGATATTTTGAAAATTGTTTAAAACAAAATAGGCATGAAAATGTCTGTAGAATGTCTGTAAATTGTTTTATAACAAAAGTTGCATGAAAATATATCTATGTATTATTACTTTTCAAAAAGAAGCCTGAGGAAGTCTGAAATTCTCTGGATGAAATATAGCGTCAATGAATAAAAAGATGAGATAGTTTAAAGTAAATGAATGAAGATAGCTTGAAGAGATGACTAAATATAAATGATTGTTTATAAGTATTGTTTATGAATTATATATATTGGTCAAAAGAAAATGTAAAAAAAAGATGAAAAGAATTTTCACTGAAATACTCGCGAAGTGACTCTACTAGTTGACTTCATTTAATTATAATATAAATAACTAGCCGGGTACCGTCGCTTCGCTCCGGATCTCTTGCATGTATAGCAATGTATAGCATTAAAAAAAAACACACAACTTTATTTATTTAGCAAATTAATATTGAGATCGTCGGAGAATATATTCTTCCCAGCCCGTTGTGGCTTCTCCGGATAACTCAGATGTATTGTGGGTTGGCGCCATACACCAAAAATTTAAAGCGAAAAATCATATTTTTGCATGTATCTTGCAAACGCAGAAACGTTTGTTAATGACTGATATATCGTTCGATAGAACTTTCAAATACCAACATTTTCTCAATATAATGTTCTCTTCCAACTTTTATACTTTTCGTTTGAATTGAGAAAAAGTCAAAATTTGACCCTTTAAAAGGCGACATCTTGGAAATCAAAAAAGTTTTTCGAAAGATTTTTGTAGCATTGTATTTGTCTTAAAAAGATCTACATTTTATCCATCTACATGACCAATCTATCTCTTATAGTTTGGTCAAAAAAATGGAAAAACGTAAAGTCTTATGACAGACAGAATAACGTTTTTATAATATGTTAGTTATTAATTGATTAATTAATTAAATGCTAAATCTTTGTTTATTATCTAATGATTGTTTTCTTTAAACAATCATCGATAAAATTGTGGTCCCCTCATCATCCAGCAACCCCCATCCAATTTAATTCTAATGAAGCTTTGAGGAATGTATTTTCATTGTTGACGAAATACTCAATGCCGTAAGTAAGTAGACTATATTCAATGTACACATAAAAGTAATAAGAAATTTTACGTGCCTAATAATTCAATAAAATGGTAACTACGGAAGGCACAAAGGAACCAAAACGATTTCGCATCTCGAGCTGCCACCAGGAAGAGTCTGGGACGGCCGTTTCGTCCTTTTTAGGATTCATTAGCCTGATTAACTCCACCGATGAACTGGTGGAATTTAAAAGCTTTGTTGTATACTATAGACAAATTCCTTTTGAGCCTAGAGGAACGCAGGCCAAGGATTTGACATTTTTTCTATTATTGTGTATGTTTGGGTGTGGTTTGTTTTTGTGGAGTCCCGCTTCTGGGAGCGAGAGTGGGATTCTTATACGTTCGCACCTTCTGAGCCTGTCATCGGTGGAGTTTGTCTGGCTGATGAGTTCTAAAGAGGACAAAACGGCCATCCCAGACTCTTCCGTTGACAGCTCGAGATACGAAATCTTTTTGATTCCTTTGTGCCTTCCCTAGTTACCATTTTATGTACAGATATAGCAATGTAAATTTTCATCTATTTCCCGTAATACGTCATTTGTCAAACAGCAAAGGAGAGATGTTGGTAAAATGTAACGTGCTTTGTATTGGTTAAAATCAATGACAGAACTAATTACAATACACATAGTTAAAAACAGATAAAACTGAGCATAAAAAATGTATACTGCGAGTTTCAATCTCCTTGCTCAGACTACAGAAAGACTTGAAAACGTCCTCTTAAATAGAAAGCTGCAGGTAAAGGCAACCAATAAAAACTGGACAGGCCTAATGGGAAAAGGGGGCATGAAAAAGAAAAAACAAACAAACACAATTTATTAAGAAGCTCTATGGCTGTTATGGTAATGCAATCCATAAATAGAAGCATTGTTAACCGAAATTTGCTCATAACAATCATGTAACAGGATAAGCAAATATTCACGAAATTTTTTCAAATACACATCGTTTTCAATGCTTAGGCCTGAAACGCACTGGAGACAGAAATGTGTCCCCTTTTATTGAACCTATTGTTCGGCTGTTCCCCTCTGAAAGCCTACGGCAATGTAATAATCACCTTTCCATTGTCTAAGGGAAGGCTTTCCATTGTCTAAGGGAAGGGGTCAAACCTCAAGGGGGATTAAAAGGGGAAGAGCTTATAAAAGGGGACACATTTTTGTCGCCAGTGCGTTGAATCATCTAGATCAGTGGTCGGCAACCTTTTGTTGTAAAAGGGCCAAATATGTTATGTAGGGATTCCTGCGGGCCGCACTTGGGCCAAAAATTTTAACAACCAAAAAAAAAAAGAAAAATCTTACTTTGACAACCAAAAAAAAAAAAAAAAAAATTCCAACACGCCCCGCGGGCCGCACCAAAACGCTTCATGGGCCGCGGGTTGCCGACCGCTGATCTAGATTAAGAGTGTGACTAAACCTCTTAACATGGGCAGCTGTGTTGTAATAGAAATTGCCTCTTTTATTGGTCTGCGAATCTCCTTTAGCCTCGTAATCAGTGGTCTCATCGTTTCTTCTACATATGAACAATCAATGAATACGTTACATCGAATATCAAATATAAAGTTACATCTATCAAGTAATGGGGTAATTTCCTGATGAACTGTTGATGTAAATATAGTTTGTAAATTATATTCAACCTTTGCAGTTCACAACAATAGGCTAGTTTCGTATGTTAATCAGCATTAAAATTGTTCATTCAATAAATTTAACAGATTAAGACCATTCGATCCTCAATATTGAGCATTAAGTTATAGAATCAGAAAAAAATTCTATAGAAAATCCCTTATTATAAGAATGGAAAGAAATGATGATACTTATTAATATCACTTTTAATTTACTAGCGACAAAGAAATCACCTTCACTTGGAATTGACTAAGTCACACTTAAATGAGAAAATTCTCATTGAATTATCTATTATCATCAATTAAACTTCTAAGCTTTTTTCTTTTGAATTAAAAATTTATTCGATATTTGTATCAGATTTCTCTTGTATCTAATGTTGAAAACGTTTAATTCTGTTTTGTCATCCTTTCTTTCCAAAATTCCTTCTTTTGATTTTCATTCGCTGAAATGTCTACTTTAAAAAAAAAAAAAGGAACAACTAACGATATACAACTAAGTCATTCGACTATGCATTTACAAATGTGCTTTGTGGTCCTGTCTATCATAAACAAATAACGTATAAAAATTATAATAAAAAAGATAGAAAAAACAAAATATTGATTTGGATTTGGAATTTTTTTAAGCGCTAGAAGATTAAAAGAAAATACTTTTCAATAAAATGGTTTTTGATTACCGATACCATAGAAATTAAATATAAGTCTTAATTGCATTAAAAATATGTAAGTCGGATTGACAAAACATTATTGGTTTTTTACCATTGCTTTTATTTTGCTCCTCTGCACAAATTGGGATTCATTGTTTGATCAAACCGTAATTTCAACGTTATTGAAGAACAGTTCATCTAAGGTTAATGCGCAAATTAAAAAGCTATTAAATGTTGGTACTATATACGTATTATAAACCTAAAAACTGCAATTCGAAAGTAACTGTAATCATATTATTATACGTTAATTCAATTTCTCTAAATCAACTTACAATTTATTTAAATGAGCTTTTCAATATAATACACGTAAAAATTATATAAACTTACGAATTCAAGACTTTTTTTTTTTTCTCCCTAAAAATGGTGTTCACTGGACTGAATGGACTTTCTACTCCAAAGAATGGGGGAAAAAACGAAACACTAGCTAATGAAACGTTTTCTAAGAAAGTGACGAGGAAAAATAGGGGTTTGGAGCAAAGCTCAAAGGGGTCATATCCTCAGGGATAATTCTAAGGTATTTGCGAACTAGTAATAGAAGGAAAAATGCTTTTGCTTTGATCTGAAATGTCTTCGAAGTCGTAAGTTCAAGTTTATCCGTTCTTCGTTGTTCAGGGTCCACCTTTTAACTTATTCTCACTCTCTCCTAATTATGAATACAATTTCTTTTTATAAATCCATATTAATAGATTGCACTTCAAATTGAAATTAAATTTCAAATTAAATTTACACTGAAGAAATTTAAAAAATATCTTAAAAGCTCATAAAAGGGTTTTTTTGAAACAATTCGAGTCAAAGAAACCGTGGATTATACTTGGACAGCCAATGAATTTATGTATCTTTACTTTGATCAATTGAGGCTTATATTTTGTTCAGCGGCAGTCAGTGACCTAGGAGAACAAATAGGACACTCACTGCAGATAACGGTATGTGACCCACTTCAATATGAATAAGTCCCTGACAACATCACTGTTAGTCTTGGACCAAGTGAATAAAATTTGGAACAACGAAGCTAAAACTGTTGGTATTTGCAAATACTGTGATTGAACAGAAAGTCAGATACAAGCTGTTCAGACATATGCTGAATTACGGGGCTTGCAAAGATGTTTCTATTCTTTCCTGTATGTGTGTGTGTGTCATTTGTTTCCTACCGATTGTCTAACGCGTTAATTTTACTGTAGAATAGACCAAACAGTCAATTATCAGACTGTCAGGTCTGTTGTGATGGTTTTGTCTGTGTAGATACCCTCATGAATGGAGCGGTCCCAGTACAGCTTATGTGTGGGTGACGCTTTATGGTAATTGTACTATCGAACCGTGTTCTTAATAAGTGAGGGTTTGTGTTAGCTGTTAATGGACGATCGACGCTACCTGATTGTGTCGGTGGAGGTAGTCTGTTTGGAAGAGAAGCGGACAGCCTGATATTATGTGGTCGATCGTCTCATGCGTAGTGTGGCATTTCCTGCATCTGTCGTCATGTGTGTTTGCATCGTGTAGAATGGGTTTCTTGTAGTTGCGTGTGCGGATGACTTGGTCCTGTATCGCGATCATGAACCCTTCGGTTTCCCCCAACAGCTCACCACTCGTCAGCCATCTGTTCGACGCTTTCATGTCGACACGAGGCTGACTGAGTTCGTGGCGATGTCTGCTGTGGAGTTCCTTACGAGCCCAGATTCACGCAGCTACTGAGTGAGGGTGTTGGGAGTGGTGAATGTTTTCGAATAATTTAATTTTAATGAAAGGCCAGACGAAATTACACAAGAAGCTCGTAATAAACAAATAAACTTAGAAAGTATTATTAATTAGTATCTTAATAAGTTGTTAGAAGTTTGTGTACATTTATTTAAAGGAGTATATTATTATTTACATAGGGAGATTAAAAAAAAAATAGTCCTTTCTTCAGATATAACGCTATAGACGACACAAACAAAGATATGATGTAAATATAACTAAAGATACGACGATATTTTTCAATGAAAATTTCAGAAGCTAAAGAAAAAAGCAGGGAGTGACAGAAATTATTTATTTTCCAGAAAACAAATTAATCTGAATTATGAGAGAACTCTAATCAGAAATTATGGCATTTTTCTGTACATTACTCTCATTTTCATTTTATTTATTTCTTTTCATTATTCAAATGTCTCCTTTCTTTCGTAATAAAATCGAATAGAAATATAAACAGACATTCAAGCTAAATACTGCAATTTTTTTTTCTCATTATTAGATAATATTCAGATACACATTGGTTAATTTTTTAAGGTATTAACAAATAAAACTTTTTAGTCTTCTGATAGACTTATCAGCAGACTTACATTCCCGTTTTGTCTGTCATATAGGCAAGTAGAGGAAAGGTGCCTAAAATGCGATGGTTCCCTAATACGAGATACCGCGATTAGAGCCGCTGTAGGTGGTGAACTCCGCTGAAAGTTTCTTTAACAGTTTTACAGTGCGTTCGAGGACTACAGCAACGACAACGACGCCAGTACCGAGTTGGACGGAGCGCAGAGAGGTTGTTGTTAAAATATTTCTTTTTCAAGTTTTTGTGGCATTGGTGCTAAATAAATATTTGTGCTTAAAGGTGAGGGGATATTGCAGTTCTATTTCATTATTGTTATTTGTTATAAAATTACCTACAATTATTGATAATTGGTTTAATTTTCAAACGAATATAGTGTCCCTGAGGTATTATTATTTATGCAAGATGGCGAGCTCCTAATATGCGATAGAAAAATAGAAGAATCATCCAGTGACTCTGATTCTGATATTCATCTTGAGGAGGGTAGTCATTCCGATATGGATACAGATGATGACACAATGCCTCTTCTGCACTGGTCGTTTCTCTGACGACAAACATGGAGAAAATGGGCACAGTGCACTATATGTTATCGCTGGGCTCATGAAGATTATGGTGTTGAAGAAGAAAATTTTGTATGTCCTCAATGTAGGAAAATCAAATATAATTAGGCCTACGAGTAGTAAGATCTGGTTAGTTGTTCAGAGAAATACATGTTAACGTCTCATATTATTCAGATAACAACTTTACTATCCCATATTAGGAAACCTTAACTTCATTCCTGATATCCGACGTATTTGTAAACTTTTCGTAACTACATGAAAAGTTTGTTTATTATTCCACATTTGGTAAATGTGTTGTAAACTATAATGATGTAAGGTTCTTATTGAATTATAAAAATAAAATAATTTTTATTTTTAGCTTTTCAAAAACGCATTTCAAAAAGTGTGTCTCATATTAGGCACCTTTCCTCTATCATTAAAATATCTTTAAAATCTCATTAAGCACAATAATCCCAACAATCGCAACAATTGCGCCTTTTGCATTCGCAACAATCACATTTATAGTGATTGTTGTGATTGTTGTGATAGTTGTAAAGCTGCATTATAGAGGCGCAATTGTTGCGTTTATTGGAAATAAACACAAGGAAATTAGAGCAATATCAATTATCAGAAGACGTTGCGCAGCATTGTGATTGGTTTACTAATCGCTTTCCCTACCTTGTTATTTGTTTATTACAATTATGTAAGCTTCCTTTGTAACTTTTTCCTGCCTTGATAAAATTATTTCATCACAAAACGTGTTAGAATCATCGTCACACAAGCTGTACTGGGACCGTCCCATACCCACAGACAAAAACCATACACCACAATAGATCCGACATCACACTTGTGATAAGGCCAACAAGCAGACCTATATCATTGACATTGCATTGCCTATCAGCAAGAACATGCAAAAAACCTAACCAAGATCAGTAAATACACCGATCTAGCACACCAGCTCCAGAAGCACTGGATGTGGACCGATTACGTGTTGTAGGCATCGTCCTGTCCGCCACTGGTCTGATGCCTCACACATTGCACCACAGCCTCAGCACACTAGGACTTCACAAAACCAAGTGTACTATGCTGTGGTACTCAACGCACCACGCATAGTTAGGAAATCCATGCACACAACCACACATTCCTAATATCCCCTCACCCCTGGCACACTTTTTACACTTGGCAACATGTGCTTGGTGCTTGACTCGCCATGTTGTCTTAGCTGGGAAAACCCAAGAATAGAAACATTTACATAAATATTCTTTTATTTTTTAATACAAAAGCTTAAAATTGTTTGTGTAATTCTTAAACTATTAACAAAAATATTGATTAGCTACAGGCAAATAAGATTTGCAGATTTATAATAATAAAATATGATTACAAAAAAAACAACAAAAAAAACACGTTATTATTTATTAAGCATCTTCCACTATACCAGAAATAAATGTTAAACACTACATTTATTTCGAGAAAAAAACAGCAAATTTTCGAGGAGAAAATAAAGAACGTCTCCTCTTCTTCAAGCCTTTACAAATAATAATATTAACATTAAGTCACGAGATTTTGAATTTACAATATCCGTGAATAAGCAATACAATAAGATAATATATTATTAAGTTACGAGATTAGAATTTACAATATTCGTGAATATCATATGAACAATGCAATATTAATACAATATTATAGAATATCGTCTTCTTCACAATAATCCTCGAGTTGTGTATCCAAATTCAATTGTTTTTTACAATCCAGATCTTCAATTATTACTTTATTGTTGGGATTAAAATATTCTTTATCAATTAAATCTTTGCCTAATTTTACTATACCTTCATCCATATTAATCCCATCAGTTCTATTTAAGTTGTATCCTTTTGAGGTTCTTATGCATAAGCTTTCGATTATTTTTCTAATTTTAGTATTCTTTTCATTGCAAAGAATTCTAACTTCCTTATTAATAACATGTTTCTTTTCATTACAATGCTCAACAATTTCAGATTTTTCTACTAATTTTTTCCTGATATAGTATCCATGTTCTGATGCACGTTCCATATACAGTTCCATATTGAAATGTTCTCTCCTTTTATGTTTTTCCTTAAAGGACAAACTAATACACTGAAATCGAGTTGAACACTGAAAGAAATTTCACTTCTTTTTGAAATTTCTAATAATTACAATAACACCTCGCAATCATCATATGTTCAGCACCTTGAATCCATATTGAATTCTCATGTTATCCAGATAAAAAGAGGGTTTATGTGTGAACGACCCTCTTTATTGAGATTAAACGGGATAGTATGTGAAAAACGTTCACCCCTCAAACCTATGTGGATAGTTTTTCTCCCGGAAGTTTCTCCACTTTGGACTATAGCTGAAGAGTGCGCAAAGGAATTTCTCGTAGCAGATTGGGTTTATAACATGGCATCATCTTCGTTACAGTGCAGTGGCTAGAATAAAGCCTTACATTAAAAACTTCGTAATCTATAGAATAAAGCCACTGTATTTTTGTCGCACACTCGAACCATGACAATGTTAGAATTTCGTTGTTTTTTTTTGTTTTTTTTTGTTTTTTTTTAATGAAACTGTAGAAGCAGTAAATAATACAAATAAAACACTAAAATCAAAACTTACTTAAATCGAACATAGTTAACGTATTTACATACATCATGACTAGAGCAAATTTGACGAACACATTTTCCTTCATTATTTCTTTCGTTTCACTACTGTGGTTAATAGTTTATTTCTTTCTTTCTATTTTTTTTTTTTAATTTAATATTTTTATTTGTGTTTATAATATACTTAAAAAAAGGAATGATGTTAAGATCAAAATTCAAAATGATAGAATATTTAATTTTTTCTTAAAATAATTGATTAATTAATCGATGTCAAAGTATTATTTCTTTTTTATTTATATTGTAATTTATTTCATAATAACTTATTTAATAATAATCTAAATCCCGGTATTTAATATTTATTTATTTATCATTTAATAATAGTATTTAATAATATAATAAATAACTTATTTTGAATGGTAAATTAAACACGAATTGTTAGGATAAAAATTTTTATGCATTTATTGTTCTTTTTTGTTAATTAAAATCAAAGATAATTAAATTAGTGATATTAAGTTTTGTAATTATGATTATGATGATTATTATTATTAATTACATGTTCCTAATCTTGGGTTTCCCCAGCTAAGACAACATGGCGGGGAAAATGTTGTCATTAATATTATTAATATTTTATTATTATTAAAATAAATAAAATTAATTTCATAATTAAATTAAACAATTACAAATATTAAAATATGTTTTGTTTTACATTTTTTTTTTTTTTCATTTTTAGACTTGGGTCTTTTTTTAGAATATAAGATTTTATTCTAATTAATTGCTAACGCATTTGATGACGATTGAAAGTAAAAATAAAATGGCAATATTCAATTTTCGGGTTTTACGGATAAGTCACTGGATAAACGTTTTAACTATTTTAATATCTGCGAACAGAGAAAGGACAGATCTCATCCCGTTCTTATGCGGTATCAACCGAATAACTTTAGAGGGGGTCTGAATACACTTGAAAGAATTAAAAATTTCGTGGACATTCTCCCAGTTGGGATCTCAAGCATGCAGTATGTAAGGAGAAAAGTGGATAACCAATAATTATCTAGAAAAGCTGTAACAGGGGCGTATATAAGGGGGGGGGGCGAGGGGGCCCGGGCCCCTCCCGAAATAATGAGGATATGTCCTCCCAACGTTTTTTTGTTTGGTTGAATAGATTTTTTGGCCCGGGCCCCCCCCCCCGAATATTCCCCCCCACCCGTTTTTTTTTTTTTTTTTTTTTGGTTGAACAGATAGGTTTCATGGGATGTCTACTTAATTATATTAATCTTGGGCCCCCCCCGAAAATATATTCTATATACGCCACTGAGCTGTAAGCTACTTTCGCTGGGACTCCATTGAAATTCCGTCAGTTTTGAGATATTGAGCCTGACGAACACTTCAGAAACTATATCAATCAATTACATTTCTAAAGGAAATAAGTTATCAGGAACACTAAATTAAACAAAAAAATTAAGTTACATTATTCCTTTTACTATACTTACAATAGAATTGGCGATAAATAACCGAGTTTATTTGTCTAATACTCAAAGTATTAATAAATGTGGTAAAATGGAATTTAGAATAATTCAAATACTATTTGTTTCCACGATATTTCTGTCCATATATTTCTTAATAGATTATTGTAAAAATGCTATTAAAATCTATTTCAATATTTTGCTTGATTTTAATAAAAACATTGGAAATCTGGTAATCAGAAAAATATTAACTGTGATAATATTTTTGGAAATATTACAAATGCAATTACTTACCAGCAAAGATAGTAAAGTTTTAAGGTTTGTATTTTTTACCTTTTGTTAAGCTTTTGATTGGGCTGTGATTTCACCAGAACTGAATGTTTTGATGAAAATATAAAGTTATTGACGATATCCTGTTAATTCTATTGTCAGTTTTCAATAAATTTCCGTTCAGAAACTTTTAAATCTTCTGAATACGATAAAAAAAGAAAGAAAAGGAAATTACATAATGTCTAGCATTTATGAAATTTTTTTAACAGTTTAGCCTATTAATAACCAGACATATTCAATAGATCAAATTTTGATGTTCATTTTTATTAAATACACTGTAATCCTTGAGTTCCAACGGCAGTTATTCCCAAGGTTTCTATCACTGCAAACGTGTATTGGATCTTACAGCTGTGCACGGTTGTATATTTTTTTTTTTGTTCATTCTGCGTCATCTTCACTGTAAAATCCTATCTTCAGAGGAAAATTCCGTTATAATCGAAGTGTAGTTAAATTACACTTCCGAGTAGGGTATAATGCAGTGGTGCCCAACCTTTCGTAATATGGGGGCCAAAATTGACTTTGCTGTGAATCTCGCGGGCCACAACCAAAAAAAAAAAAAAAAAAACCGAAATAAAACAGCGGGCCACATGTAACACCTTCGCGGGCCGTAGGTTGGGCACCACTGATATAATGGATATCAAAGGGCAACGGCCGTGTCTACTCCGTGCATGTAAAGTTGCTGGGGCTCTTTTCGGCAAGGTTAAGTATGGTCCATGAAATTTCACACGGGGCCACTTCTAGAATATTTTGCACTTGTGTGCCAAACATTCTAGCAATGACCTCGTAATATTTATTATTAATTTTTTTTTACAATTCTGTTGCATTGAAGACTGTTATATTGAAGTCAATAGAGAGCAGATATACATTCATTGCAATGTTGCTATGGTATGTTTGCTTTACAGTGATTTTACATAAACAAAATATGTTTTATATTTTGTTGCTCTTTTGAAAATTTCAAAAAAAAAAAAAAAAAAATAAAAGAAAAAAAATCATATATAATTTACTTTTACTTCGAAAATTATATCAAATAAAGTAGCGGTTTTGTTTTTTGATATTTTTTGTAAGACACGGTAACAGAAACAGAAAACTGTTATATGAAAATGTAGGTCAAACTCATTGACACGCTGTATAATATTGATTGATGTGATAGTTGAAATAACCTTGAAACAGCCTCCTTTCGTTTAATAACGTCATTTACTGAACAAAAATGAAAACGGAAATAATAAAAATAGGTTAAATCCATTTTAGGCCTACTATCCTAAGAAAATAAGGCTCACAAAACCAGTCAGTCAGTATACGCATCCCTCTCTAATAATTTTTGAACAGCTGGATAACGCTTTTTGAACCTCCTCATGAGACTTCTAACATTTGCATTGTGTCCATGTGGGGCCTTCCTCAAATTAGCGCGTAAACATGACAAAAATTCCCATAGAAAAGCATTAGAACTGAAACAATGTAATTATCCATCATGTGTCTCAACAATGCATATTAATCCTTTTACTAATCCCTTAATTTGCGCGTGCTCTGATACAATTAAAATGAATTGGATTTAGACAATTTGATTTACTTATTTTATCCCAAACATGGAAAATTTTACTGTTTATATTCAGTAGCTATTATAATTTGAAAATATAATTCTAAACAGAGGTGTTTCCTAATTTTTTATTTTTTTCAGGATTATGAACTACAGTAGAAAAAAAACTAACATTTTAACGAAAGTATCTTAAAACAAAAGTAGGCTTACAAGGAACTTCCTCAAGAATTTTTTTTCGTTTTTAAGTTTTGGAGGATAATCTGACTTAATTTATCACGATTTAGAAAATTTAACGCCCCCATAAGCAAGAAAAGTGGTTTTTCGCCCCAGCTTCTCATAAGATCAATTTATGCAAATATCAATAGGGAATTTTTGGATTTTTGGATGTAGGTTACAATTGCAAACTATTAGTAACGAATATTTCGCCAAAAACTTACCTTTATTAAAACAGCAATCAATTTTTAATAACATTTTTTTTTCTTTTTATCAAATAAAAATATATTAAACTATCTAAGTAACAGTTGTGTAATGTTCAATCGAAGTTTATGCAATAAAATTCCCAGCTTTTTTTCACTCTTAAAAATAGTCGAGAATTTTTACAAGCTTCAGATATAACAGCCAAGGTCGTAACTATTTAGGTAAATAACATCATTATTTTTTGGCAAATTTGCTAGTTATTTAAATGAGGTTCTTTTGTTAAAATTTTGTAAATGACCGTAATCTGAAGTTGGTGTCTCGAAACAACTAATAACGCATTAATGAAGGAATGTTTTTTTTTAAAGATCGTTAGGATTAAAAAGGCCTTTAAATAATAAAGAAAATTCAAACCAAAGAGGCAATGCAAGAATTGTTTATTTATGTGCAGTCTTTGATTTTTCATCTGTTATATAAGTTTTCCAGATCTGTCTGTGTGTAACGTAAAGTTCTCCCCAGTGTTTGGAAAATAATTTTAAATTCCTGTGAAAATAGAAATAATTTCTTCAATGAAACATCCACTATAAGAATCGAACCTGCAATCTTCTGATCCGAAGTCAGACGCATTATTCATTACTCCATGCAGACTACATTCAAATTATTTGTTAAATATTCTTCATTTATTCATCGTCCATCCAAACCCTTTTATTAAATAGATACAATTATATAGTTTTCCAGATCTGCTTGTCTGTGTGTAACGTAATGCCCTATCCCTGTGCTTAACGGAGGAGAGCTGCCCTGTAAATCTCCCATGTACGACAGGGCAGATGTGTGCGCTCCCTTATTCGCAATCGTGGGGAATTTTTTGAGCGAGGCGGTATTTTCTCATTGGCCAGCTTTATGTTGCGTTCACGAAACAGATACAACATCAAAGTATTCATTAAAAAAAAAGAAAAAAACCGACAATCAATTTCAAGATCGGTCATTTCAAGGTCATTTGCTAAATGATGCTCGAATTTTCACTCGCAATGGGACTTTTGATCAAACCTTCCAATAAACAAATTCATTTATGTTCTTACCGATGCAGTCATTTTAATTTACTATCAGTCACACATATTCACACACACACACACACACACACACATATATATATAACGGGCAAATACTCTATCTAAACTAAAAGCCGTCACATTGTTATACCGTCATTGTTGACGAGGCGTATATGCTATAATTATTATGCGTAATTTGTATGTGCGCATATAATTTGTTTCTTGTAATTATTTTTATTTATTTTATTTTGGAAGATATTATAAGAATTTCCAAGATTGAATTACTTACCTATACATATATGTGAGTTGTTCAAGTTGAGGAGGCTAACAAGCTTGAAACAGATGTAGTAGACTGTCATTCACATCATCTTATTTATTCACATTATAATATTCATTGAAATGTAACTAAGCTCACAAAAGTAAAATACGAATAGAAGTCAGCTTCAAAATAAAAAAAGGGCAATTTTACGCTATTTATTAATATAAAGTAAAATCCAATGAAAACTCTCTGCAAAAGTTATTCTTAAGTCAATAAAAAAGGGAATTTTTTGTTACTCATTTAAAGTAGAATAAAATATCGTGGTAACTCATTGGAAAACCAGTTTTCCTGATGTAATTGTATTTTTTTTTCTTAACAATCTCAGTTTGTAGCTGAAGTTGGGAAATTCTATGATTCCTTTTGAATTGATGATCCTATAAAAACAACTATGGTTCAAAGTGAACTGTCAAAATTTCGTTAATTGATTCGCCGGGGTTCCTTTTATGGAATTAACGATATTTATCATCTCACGATTGCAATAACCTTTCGTGATTTTTTTTTTATTATTTGCTTATTTATTTACTTAATATTTTTTTATTTTCATTAATGGAGAAGCTATTTAAATTTACCAGTGAGAATTCAATAGTAGAAGTTGTTATTGACATTTAGTAAGAGACTACATTAAACACCTTCCTAGTTATGTCGTTGGATGGTGTAAATCAGTGCTTCACAACTTCTTCTACGTCACAGCACACATACATATATACGGTAAAAACCGTGGCATATTCCACGGCATAACAAACTTTTACGATGATTACCATTGAAATGCTTAGTATTTATTAGCATATTAATAATAGTCTATTTTAAAAATTAAGGTATGCGTCCCGTCAACAATGACGAGAGAACAGCGTGACGGCTTTTAGTTGAGACAGAGTATTTTAAGTAGAAGTTTGTTTTGTGTTTAAATATTATTTGTAATTTCTTCATTCATGTCGAGAAATGTCTCTAACGATTCTTCAGTTCATCGCTGAGGGTGAGCTTCGTCTGACTTGCGCTTTTAGTCGGCTAAAAAAAATCAACATTGAAATTAAAATTTTAATCTAGTAGGCTAAAAGTAATGATTTTTTTTTTTCTCCGGCTCTTCTCTCATTGCGTCACACACGCACAGAGGGAGTGATAAGAGATATTTAACAACAATAATTTGAATGTAGTCCCCGTGGCGTCTGACTTCAGATCAGAAGGTTGTAGTTTCGATTCCTGTTTTGGACGTTTCATTGTAGAAATTATGTCTATTTTCACAGGAAATTAAAATTATTTTTCAAACACAGACGAAGTGCATTAGACACGGACAGATCTGGAAAACTATAGAAGAGATATCCTAGAGTGACGGGAACAAAATCTACTTACGCCGATTTAAATGTGAGTTTAATACTTTATTACTCTTCATTGTTAGAACGACGTAGGAATCAGTTTAAATTCCTGTTACGCAGGTTATTTGACGTCAAGAATTTAGTCTAGATTAATGTATTTGGTATAATATTTTTTACAGATACTCTATCAGAATTTTCTGATGACATACCAAGAACATCTTCACAGCACACTGGTTGAGAAATTGTAGAGTAACTAATGATCTTCTTAAAAAATTTACTAATATGCTAAAGCACATTAAAGTTATTTACTATAATAACAAAGTAATATAATACCAAAAAGGATGAGACAAAATCTTTCTGGAATTAAGTGTAGTTTCTGGAACAAAAATTGAGGATGAGTGGTAATCTTACTTAAACTGAAGTTTTGAAGTTCTCAACACCAGCAATATGCGGAGAAAAAAAAATCAGTAAAAGTGGACAGAGATAATTTAAAAAAAAACCCAACAATAACAACAACAAAACCAGCAATTAATAATTAAACTTTGATTTCTCTTTTTCTCAATACCTACCCTTTTTTCCCATCATTTACTATAGATGTTAATAAAACCCAATGAAAAATTCAGTTATGAATTGAAGAAAGCTTCAGTATATAAAAAATTGAGTACTTTGAAAAAAATTAAAAAAAAGATTTTTTTTTCAATCAAAAATAAGGAGAAATAACGATTTGAAACAGAGGTTTCTCTGTTACACTTTTTTTAATTAAAAAAAAAACAAAACATTTATAATTATTGTTATCAGAACAGCTATTACTTTGCACATTTATTTTTGAGAGGGTACAGTTTAAGAGAAAGTGGTAAGGCGTTGAGTGCAGGTTGAAGGGAGCTGGGCTCAATCCCCAACCTCGGTGGATGTCAGAGATTTTTCTACGCTAAATTCTCCTCCAAACGTGTCTTAGGGTCCTGGGTGTCTTAGGCCCTCTGTAGAATGGGTACCGGGGCTTTTTCCCAGGGGTACAGGCGGGCGAGCGTTGGGCTGACCACCCGACCTCATTTAGTCCCGAGGTCAATGAAACGTTGGGACCTTATCTCCACAGTGGGCCCCAGTGGGATATACCCACCTAAAAAAATGCGTGCTTTTTTTTTTCAAAACACTTACTTACCTACAGTTTACGAGAATTAGGAAGGGGGGGGGGTTATTCTAAGGAGTATTCAATGCTACGAATCACTATATTGAAACCATTATTGAATTTACTTTATTCAGTTTTTTATATTAAACCAATTCTTAATGTGAATGTAAACAATGAATAAATACAAATGAAATTACAAACACCATTCAAGCTCATAAAAGTAAATTTATTATTTAATCTACAATGCGATCTGTGCTTCGTTCACTTTCAATTAAGTTCTAAAAACTTATTATTTTAGACAATTACAGTCGGACCTCTATTTAACGAACCTCTATTTTGCGAACTTTTCTTTGGAACCAAGAACATTTTGCTAATTTCTTCGTAAAATAATCTCCAAATAGCGAAGTGCATTTTCTATTTAACGAACTTTTTCGTGGTATCTATTTTTTTTTCTCCTTGAAATGTTTTATTATTAATATTCCCTTGGAGAAAATGAAAGAAATGTGGACACAGCTGAGGGAAAAAGAAGAAATTAACGATGATGTACTGATTGATGATGATCTTTCACTTGATTTTGAAGTTGAGACCCGGAGACACTAACTGAATTGGATATTTTGGACAGTGTGAAAAATAAAAACAATACAGCAATGAATTGCGATGAAGATGAAGATGATGAAAATGGAAATGATCATGATGCAGAAATCAAAAAACCTTCGTATGATGAAATGCTAAAATCACTTGAAACAATCCGACGAGGATTAGAATTTGAAGAAAATACTGAAGGGGTTTTTGGTGCATTGCAAAGATGCGAGACATACTATGAGCGAAAACACTTTTTCAAAAAAAAAAAA